>LVYW01000003.1:4078154-4157687 GCA_001630435.1 Sporothrix globosa
AGACATGTACCCTCGTATCCACGCTAATATTTGGCTACCCAAGACCCTTCGCGGGTTCGCTCTTCTGTGTCTTCTAGCCTGTGGCCCCTGCTGGGTCCAGGCTAAACTGGCCTAAGCGGCCGTCCGCCCTACTGCCCAGTATTGCTGTCATTCAAACTACTCCGTGGCGAGCCTAGCTCCTGGTCTGTCGCCGACTCTCTGTCGCCCTCTCCCCATAATATTTTAGCTTGGCCTGGATGTTGTAGTTGTATCTTACCATTGGTATTTGTTTTTCTGGAAGGTCGCTACTTCCCGGTGACTTTTGTTGTGTGGTTTGCGCCTTCCCACCTGAATGGGTCCTGCCCAAACTAACCTTTTGTCCCCGTTCCCTCCTTCCCCAAAACTACGCCCGCGCTTGCTGCTTTTGTACCAGCTGAACACCTCGACCACTCACCACACAATAAACACTCCTGCCCATATTGAGACAAGGAACACACACACACACACACACATACACACACACATACGTCGTTGCAGCTGCCCGCCTCCGACACAACATCAGCTTATTTTGCCTTATTTGCCTTTATTCTGCCATTCTCTCTTGTCCTCATTTCCTCTTCCCACCACCATCTCTTCGTCTTTTTTATTTCTTCTGCTCCCCTCCTGTCCCCGAGCCTCTCTTACTTGAGTCTGATCTTGTTTGTCCCGGGCCAAGATCGATCTTGTTTTGATCGAGTTCTGTCCCCTCTTCCTTCATATGTTCATTCTTGCCAACTGTGCCAACTTGGACATTTCTGCTTTCTACTTTACTTTGACTTGTTTCTAGTCCTTCCTTTGTGCCTTTTGCTCAGGCTCACTTCTTGTGCTGTTTCTCAATACGATATATATCCGACTCGTTTTCTCTTCGTGTCTGAATCGCCTTGCCGCAGCGCGATCCATTGGCGCCTGGCCTTTTTATTTCTTCCTTCTTCCCATTGTTTTCTTTCTGGTTTTTTTGTCTTCTGTCTTTTCTCGTTCTTTTCATCCTTCCGCTCGCCATTCCACTGCCTTACAGCTGTACCTTTTCGCTGCCCAGTTTGGCCCCTGCATCCTGGCTTCTGTTCGCCGACTTGCTACGTTCCATCTCGCCTCTTTACTCTGTTCTTGAGGAAAGCAAAACCTCACCATTTCGGCTTCTTCGCCCTCTTCGCATCTCTTCTTTTCAGCCCAAGACCGCATCGATCTATGTTCCCTACGCCTGCCGGCACGAGTTATGATTCGACGTGCTACGTAGCGGTGATTCCCTTATTTCCCATTTGTGCGCCTGTCCAGGCCGGCAAACCGACAATCTTTTGACCCGTCAAATTCTCAAATCGTCAATTCGTTAAAGTCAAGTCGTCAAGCCAGCCCACACGCACCGGTCGTCCTCCAACGCTACAGCCACGTTCAATCTCTGCATCCCAGGAGGACAGAAACTCGCCTCCCCCTTTCACCCTTTTTTATTTTATTTTCTTTTTACGACACACCGACTCCACCCTGTGTCCCTGATCCAGTCCCTCGGATGTAGTCGACTGCTGAACTACGAAATAGCTCGTCCACTCCCTTCTCCTTCGTATAACATCCTTTGCCTCCCCTCCCTCCTCCTGTCCTTCTCGTCTCCTCCCTCCTCTTCAACCTCGTCCACCCTGACACTCCCCACCCCTTTCTCCTCTCTCCCCAACCCCCTGTCTAGCTGTCGCTTCCCTCTTGTCCTTGCCGGTGGCAACAACAGCAACCAGGCAAACGGCAACACGCTTGGTGTCCACTTCCGTCCTCTTAAGGCTGGTCTGGTGCCGGTTCTCGAAGGCGAGCACGATTCCGCCGAAGTTCAAACGAAGAAACCCACATCTCCCATAGCCACAACAGAGCCAAAGAGAGACGCCTTTCGCCAACAATGGAGATTCCTCGACCCGCCCCACGCCCACCAGGCGGCCGTGGCCTGCCCTCTATATACATAGACAACGACATGCCCTCCAGCTCCTATCATGGTTCCCACCGGTCTCCCTATGCCTCGCCCTTCTCGCACGCCATCTCCTCCACCCCCATGTCGATCCCCAACACCTCAGAAGACGACCGGCCGCCGCCGCCTTTACCACCACCGCGCGTGGTTCCCGTCTATGGCCCCATGTCGGCGGCCGCAGAGGAGTACCGCCGCCGTGAGCTCGAGCCCGTCGAGGAGCTGCCCAACTACAAGACCCGGCAAGACAGAGACGAAGGATACCACTCCATGGAGTCCCGCAGCCGGGACTCGTTTACGTCTGCCCGGTTCGGCATGCACCACGACCATTACCAGTTCAAGTCGAGCGCCGACGCCTACGACAACTCGCTGCTTAAGAAGCTCGACATGCGCCGCACACTCGACAACCGGTCACCGCCCCGCCTCGGCCGCCTCAGCGCATCCGCACGCGACGCATTGCGCCCGGTCGACCGCTTCCCGGCCCTCCAGCCCCTGTCGCTGCCCACGCGCATGAAGCAGCCCCACGGCCAGCCGCTCCTTGACTCCCCCAACCGGTATACAGACACCCCGATGGTCTCAGCTGTGTCCCCGCGCAGCACACCCTTCAGCCACCAATACAACAGCAGCGACTACCGGTCACCGAGAAGCGACATGCCCGACTACGACCGGTCACCTGTCGGTGCTCGCAACCGCCGAACGAACAGCGGCTCGATTACCGACGACGCGAGCGTGCACGATGCGATGGACGACGACACCAGCTTCACCATGGAGGAGACACGGTTACGCGACTTCCACATCGACACGCCGATGTCCCGGGCAGCAGGCGACTACCATGCCGCAGGTCAGAAGCGCCGTGCATCATCACCGCCCGGCGGTGACGAGCCGCCCATGCCACTGTACAACATGACTTCGAGCGAGCACCTGCGCTGGCGCGAGGGCGCCTCGCGCGGCTCGCCGGCTCCGCGGCTCAGCGCCAACACCCAGGACTCCATATCCTCCGTCTCCTCATCGACTC
This sequence comes from Sporothrix globosa, assembly GCA_001630435.1. Taxonomy (NCBI): domain Eukaryota; kingdom Fungi; phylum Ascomycota; class Sordariomycetes; order Ophiostomatales; family Ophiostomataceae; genus Sporothrix; species Sporothrix globosa. The sequence goes on from LVYW01000003.1 coordinate 4,081,124, forward strand.
GTACCGGCTCCTACAGCTCCAACCTGTCTGGAGCCGCGACCAGCGTTACCAGCATGGCCGTGTCTCTGGCGAACGGACAGGGAGGCCGGTCACCGAACGGCGGCGTCTCACCGCCGGGCGGCATGTCTCCGACTGAGACGACGAACGCGTCCAACACAGCGAGCACGTGTACATCGCCGTTCGCGTCTACGGTCCCTCTGCAGGTGTCTCCACGGTCGGCCGCATCCGCGTCGCGCCCGCAGCAGGAACGGATTCGAGAGACAGCGCATATTGTGTCGTCGCCCACGCGCAGACTGCCGGACATGACGAAATCGACCAGCCTTCTGAAGCGTTCCGAGTTCTTTATGTGTGATTGCTGTCCCAAAAAGCCTAAGAAGTTTGACTCTGAGGACCAGCTTCGGTACGTTTGTCAACTTGATTACTTGATTTGACTGGACCGTTATTTGCCATATTGGGTCCGTGCTAACAACTGTCCTCAGCGCACACGAAATGGAGAAGCAATACGAGTGCAACTACTGCGGCAACCGTTTCAAGAACAAGAACGAGGCCGAACGGCACCAAAACTCGCTGCACGTCCGGCGACACAGCTGGTCGTGCGCGGCCCTGTCGAGCTATGACCGGGCGTTCCACGAGAGCACATTCCGGCCCGGCGAGGCCGATACGTGCGGCTACTGCGGCGAGGAGTTTATGCGCAGTGGCTTTGCCACCGGGCGGACCGACGCACGGCACACGACGGAGCAGGACTGGGACGACCGGATACGGCATCTACAGGACGTACACAAGTTCCGCGAGTGCAATGCCAGCAAGAAGTTCTTCCGCGCGGATCATTTCCGCCAGCACCTCAAGCACAGCCACGCAGGTACAAGCGGCAAGTGGACAAACATGCTCGAGAATGCATGCATGATGGAAGAAGAGCCACCCCTGCCGATTCGGTAAACAGGGGCCGGGCGTCTTTTATTTCTTTATTTCTTTTATGACGACGCATTTGTTTCATTTCTTACGACAATCGGATATGGATATACCAGACGAAAGCGAGGAAAAGAGTGAACGGGTTGTATGTGGCTTGGATTACCATTTTTCATGTTTGTTTATTTTACTTTACTTTTATTTTTTGCATTTTATTTCGTCAGTCTACCTACCAGGTTGGCAGGGTACATTCGGCTTCAAAGGGTTCTTTTTCCTGTGTCTCCATTGTGTTTTTGCTTGCTCCTTTCTTCTCTCTCTTTCTTACTCTTTCCCCTCACCCCCCCTTTTTGCCTCTCACGATACGCCCATTGTTGTTTCTCTTCTACTTTCTACGTTTTGCCGTTTTGGAAGGGTGGGATCGAAAAAAAGAATGAATGAAAATAAATGAATACAAGCAAGGGACACAACCACCTGGGCGGGAAACATGGCTGTTTACATAATTGCGGACATGAGGGTATGACTTTCGTTGGCTGTTTGACGAACCCAGCAGCCAAAATGACAAAAATCCAATCACAATCTACAACTTTCAACTTGCCATTCATCCCTTCCTGTTCGTGCTTTTCATTTCCCTTATTTTAATTTGTCCTCACCTCCAGCTTCACATGTGGCATTTGCATTTGACAAGCGTTGGGCTGATGTTCGGAACCAGCCTGGAAGCAGCCTAGCTTTTGGACGGAGGCGTCTCTCTCAGCCTTTAAGCTCCGCCCACCGTAACTCGCATTGGCAGGCAGACAGCCAGATAGACATGTACAACGACTAAGCCGGATTCGTGTCTGACAGGGAGGTGCAGAGGGGAAGGATGAGTTAGTACGAGGGAAGGATGGAACGAGGGAACGAGGGAACGGGATGGAGGAGCGGACGATCGTCTTTCGATGGAGAAATGGCCAATGTTGCAACACTTGCAGCAGGCAGGGTATGACCAGACGGACAGGGTGAGATTCCGACGGGGGGAGAAGACGGCGAGACGGGGCCGTTATTCTGACCTGTTTTCTGGGCGTGCCATTTCATGTGTACTCTGTCCGTCTTGCATTTTTACGGAGTCGGAATGAAAGCGACATCAGAAAAAGAGAAAATAAATAAGAAAACAGAAGAAGAAAAGGAAACAAAGGAGGGACATGCGACAAGAGAACGGGAGAGGAATGAGACACTAACATCCGGTGCTCGGCGGAGCAATGTACCGTCTTGTCAAAGGACTGGACGATGTAATACCAAGTGCGGTGTAATAACGCATCGTGGAGAAAAGGAAAGCATTGCGAGGCCGAAGTGAGAGAGGGACGTGCCATTGAGGGCAAGGCCGCCCAGGGCGCTGGTTTGCAGGGCACCGAAGCAACTGGCCGAATTTTATAATTTTTTGTTACATATGTTTTATTGGGGAAAAAAAATTAGTGGCAGCCTTCCTCGCGCTAGGTGTGGTTGGTGGAGGTGGAGGGCGCTTGCCTGCCGAGCCTGTTTTGCATGCCTGCCTTGCCTAGAGTCGAAATTGCCAACGACGTCTCACATGCTGAGGCTCAGAACGACAAACCACCACCACCTCCACGAGACCGCCAAAATGCCCCTCGACAGGATACCAGGGGACGACAACCTCTACATTGGCAGCGCCTTTGTCGTCGGCCAGGAAAAGCTGCTCGACAGCCACAACATCTCGCACATCCTGTCGGTGCTGCAGTACACGCCCAAGGAAAAGGCCGACATTGCTGCACGGCCGCACACGCGGCCACGCACGCGCATTTTTGTAGACGTGGACGACGTCGAGGAGGAGGATTTGCTTGTGCACTTCCCACGCATCGTGCGGTTCATCGACTTTGGTCTCACGTCGGGGAATCGGGAAGGCGGAGCCAACGACGGCGGTGACGAGGCGGACGGTGCCCGGAATGGCGCTGTCTATGTGCACTGTGCAATGGGCAAGTCCCGGTCTGCGACGGCCGTGATCGCCTACCTGATGTGGAAGCACCCGGAACAGTTTCGGAGCGCAGAGGGCGAGGGCAACGACACCCCCAAAGCAACACAACGCTACCCGCCTGCGGTCGCCGAAGACGCATTGCGGCGGGCCCTGGCCTTTGTGCGCCAGGCCCGGCCGCTGGTCGAGCCCAACCCAGGCTTCATGCGCCAGCTCGTCCTGTGGTGGCACATGGGCTGCCCCGCGGACGCGCCGGACGCCGTCGAGCGCCGGCCGGCATACCAGCGCTGGCTTTACGAGAAGGACGTCGAGGAGAGCACGCGCATTGGACAGGCGCCCGGCCGGCTCTGGTTTGGTGATGAGGCGGTGACGACGGCACCAGACAAGGTGGCAGTGGGCGACGCGGAGCAGGGAGAGGAAGCCGAGGCACAGAAGGACAATAGACAAAACGCACCATCGGCGTCCCAGACCCTCCAACTGCGCTGCAAGGTATGCCGTCGTGTGCTAGCCGGCTCGCAGTTCATCGTCCCTCACGACCCACCGGCGGCCACCGCCGCCTGCAACCACCACTTTGTCGAGCCGCTGTCGTGGATGCGCCCCACCCTGGAAGAGGGCGCCCTCGAGGGCCGACTTGTGTGCCCCAACACGCGGTGCAACGCGGTGGTCGGCCGCTACTCGTGGCAAGGGTTCAAGTGCACGTGCCGCACGTGGGTGTGCCCGGCCTTTTCGCTACAGCCGAGCCGCGTGGACCGGATTGTGGTGAAACCGAGTGCGGGTGCGGGTGCGGGTGTGGGCGTAACAGGAACATATACAAACTCATACAACATCAGGTCTCCGCCAGGCACCAAAGGGCCAAGCAAAGTATAGCCCGAGCCGATAGACCAAAAAATAGACAAAAGAAGACGAAAAGAGACGACAAACAACGCGAATAACGATTGATGAGATACCTCTCTTGCAAAGCAAAGACCTAACAAAACGACGTACTTTGCTCATGGCCCAGTCCTTGTTCTGTTGACTTTTTTTTTCTGCTCTGAAACAAATCACAGCCCCAACCAACCCCAAGACAGCGACGTGCGGGCTTGGCAGCCTTGCATAAAAGCACATCTTTTCTGCTTTTGGGTTTACTTTGCCTGTTGTGGTTTGTCGGGACTGATGTGAACAAAATGCTCCCCCCTTGACGGAGTTACGCTCGTCAGTCTTGGGTGTACGGACATGGGCAGACATGGAATGTGTTCCGCGGGCCAAAGTCGTATCATCCTCCCCGAAGGCCCCGCTCTTCGTTCGTTGCATCCGCATTTCCCTTCTACAGCGTACAACGGGATTCAACGAGTTTCTGACTACCTCTTAGTCACAGCGGATTGGCGCTGGGGGATCGTCAGCTCGCCGACCTCCATGACGAGATCCAGCACCCAATACAACATACGCCGTGCTCCGTCCATAGGGCGGCACACTAGTTTCTTATGGTTTTTGTGCAAAAGAGGTTGGATGTGCCTGTTGCTTGTTTGCCCGCGGCAAAGGGCGGAAGGGCAGAAGCCGCCATGGGGACCGTTTGGGACTGTTTTGGATCTTAGGGCTGACAGCCTTATGCGATGCAGGCTGTTTACGGCGCTTGGCATCAATAGTGCTCCCCCAAACAGTCAATGGTCAACCGTCCACAGGTGACAGGAACTTCAAAAAAAAATACTGGAGGTGGTGGTGAAAATACAATGTCTCCAGAGAAATATCACGTTGTGGCAGCAATACACCCGAAGTGTCCGGAACGCTATTGTCGCGACGAATCTGTGTTGTTGCGTAATTCGTATTTTTTCCACAAATGCAAAAGACGGATGAACTCACAGACGCAGGGCGCACCAGGGCTGACCAAGGCTGTTGGTCGGCGTAACTAGTGCGTGCTTCAAGGCGGTTTGCTACAATGTAGGCATACTGCGAAACTTTTTGATTTTCAGTGTCCTTGGGAGATGGATTGTATGACAATACTCATATACAGTCTTCAATCTCTCGTCTCTGGCTAGTAGTTGAACACAAAATCCTAAAGGATCTCGCTAATACAGCACCTGCAGTGGTCGTCTCCACTGTAGGATGTCGACGATGCGTGCAGATCAAAGAAAAACTCAAATAAAGAACTCAAATCATAGACAGAGATCGCTTGAACGACGCAAACGAGCCACTCCCCCTGTCTTTTATTCCTTGTCTATTGTCCCTTGCCCCTTGCCAAAGGCACGATGGTCTGGTAATGCAGCAATGCAGCATAGAAGAAATGGAGAATTGGTCGAAAGTATAAAAAAAAGTTGTGAAAATGGCGGAGATGGCGACATGTCGACAGGGGCCGGCGAGCAAGCAGCAGCCCAGCCGTCAATTACGTCGTAGCTTCCTCGACCAACGGCGACGGGGGAGCCTTTTTGGTGATGAAGTGGACTCCTCCGATGGCACTGCACTGCATCCCCGGCAGAATCCATACGACGCAATGCCGTCCATGGCGCCGTTCATCAAGCGGGCAAAACGCACCTGCTAGGACGGAACGAGAAGGAGAGTTGAGGCCGACAGGGTCAACAGAGACCGCAAACACCGACATGCTATTATGCAGGTGCAAGTCGGTACAAGGCGGGCGGTGGAAAGGAGAGAAAATGGTCGAGAGCTGCATGTCCTTTCTACTTGTCATTGCGGCGTCTGCGACCTGTCGACCAAAAACGCGCCGAGCATGATGATGGCATGCAACGACCGCCCATACGATGTACGGGCCGTATGAGTACGTCGTACGGTCGTAGGAGGACTCTGTATTCGAAGAACCACGGGGGGCGTGTCGTTTTCCAGGTCTAGCGATGTCATCATTCTTCCTTCGTCCACATTGTTTGCTGCATCCACATCCCATCCTTCGTCCACAACGGCTGGCCCGCTCCCGAAAACATGCATGTAAGCTCGCTTGCTTCTGTGCATTCCCCGAGCGCCAGCAAGCCATTTCTGTCGACTATTGTAGTCGATAATTCATTGGATCAGTGGTTGGTGGCCGTGGGGAGAGGGAGCCGCGACGGGCGTCAGGTGTCAGCCGCCGTCAGCACTAACACGCTTTTGGAGGGGCGTCGAGGAAGGGACACAGGGTAAGAGAGACGCACAACAGCTGAGGGGTGGCATACATACGATGTATACGGAGTATTCCTCTTTTCAGTTGGAAGGATTTCCAACGGCGCTGTCCACTGAGGAAATTTGGGTGGTCGTATTGCTGGTCCAAAATGTTCTCTCTTTTTTTGGCGTTTGGCGCGGCATACAAAAGGTGTGTGAGAATTTGACGAGAGACCACGAATGAAAACGGATAAAAAGGACGATGGCGTCCCCGAATCTCCGCTGCAACGGTTGCCAGTGACGTTGCGGGCTTGGTGTGTCTCAGAGGAGCGAGAAAGCGAGAGAGAGAGAGAGAGAGGAGATAACATGGAGGGGCGTGTGCTTCGTCGTGTTTGTAGTCGTGTAAACTAATAATAAGAGAGGAGAGGGATAAAGGAAAATGAACGTAAACAGTAGTGTCTGTTTACTCGGCTTCCAGGTCTTGTGACACAATTATGCAGCCATCTGAAAAGCGGGCCAAGATTCTGGATATGCATGTCCGTGGGCAAGACGACAAACCCATAAGTAAGTGTGAGTGTGCGTGGGTGTATGTGCAGACCGAGTATCGGCAAGGCAATACGAGTTGCCAAAAGTGCGTTGTTTGGAGACAGAATTCAATATAGCTGAATGGCTTTGGATGAGGCGGAATGATGAACTGGCGTAACAGGTGGGCGATATGCAGATAACTGTGCGGTGATGCACGTGAGATATTGCAACAACAAAACAAACAATCAAGAGAATTAAAGAATAACAAAATAAATCAGTCCAAGAGAAATAAATAAAAGAAAGGAGAAAAATGAATAAACTCGGACAACCATAAAATGAAGATGGAAAAGAAGAACAAAATAGAACAAAAGTAATATATTATCATTGAAATCTAAAAGCAATAAACCCCTTGGCTACCGTAAACCCGCTGAGCAATGATTGAAATGACAATAAAACAAAGACTCTTGTGAGAGAAAGAGCGTGCGTGAGTAAAATATGGCAAAGAAGAAGAAAGAAACAACACCAGAGGAGAACACTACCACAGACGCTGCTCTGCCGCCACGAGGTGGATATGCCAACACATTCGTAGCATGTCCAGTGTCAGTGCATCAACCATGGCATGAAGACGGATGGGTGTGTAGGCGGCGGAACGGTGTGTGCAGTGTGCAGTGTGCAGTGTGCAGTGTGCAGCGTGATGAGCAGTCTGGATGAGCGGTATATGTGCAGAGTAAAGACCGGCTGCACAATGACGGCCACCGTGCAGCTGCATCGGTCCAATGTGATGGCATCCAGAGGCACACGCCCCTCCTCGATGCTCATTGTCGTCGTTGTCGGTTCAAATAGCTGTCTCTGGTTGTTGCGAAAAGCACCGTGCGGAACAGTGTCGAGACGGCATTGAGGCGGCCTCAGGACGGACGGCTTCTGTTTAGAAGCCGCGTGTCGCCGGTCGTCTGTCGTCTGTCGCCCGTCCACGTTGTCCGTCCATGCCCTCGTTATGGCAGGCCCTTGGGAACGGACGGGAAAAAGGACGGATTGGCCAGCCGTTCCCGGTTGCGCTTGGCAATCTCGGCCTGCCGTTTCCTCTCGAGTCGTTGTTGATAGATGTGTCTATTCGGTCAGTTTTTTTTTTGTTCGTTATCAAAAACTTCATTTCATACCACCATCCAGCTCACCTGTTTAAGGCAAACACGCGTGGCTGGTCGCTGGCGGGTGTCCCTTCTTTCTTTTGGTTTCGTCGTGTCAGTCGTGTGTCGTACAAGCTTCATATAAGGCCTCGATATCACCCCGACTTACCTCGTCCTTTTCCTTGTCGTCTTTGCTGTCCTTGTCTTTGTCGTCAGTTGTGTCTTTCTCGTCCTTTTCTTTCTCCTTGTCATCCTTCTTGTCCTTCTTGTCTTTCTCGTCTTTCTTCTCTTTCTTATCCTTCTTCTTCTTCTGCTTCTCCTCATACTCTTTCTTGACACGCTCCATCTCCGCCTTGATCTCAGCCTCCTTCTCTTCTGCCGCCTTTTTCTTCTTGGCCTCCTCTGCTGCCTTGTCGACAATCGGCGTGCAGAATCCCCGGTCCTTCAAGTGGCTTGGGCAAATGTAAAAGAAGTCCTGTGTCTGGTTAGTTCTGTTTACAGGCACAGACCAAACAGAACACACCAGCCTGCCGGATGGACCTACCTTATTCTCTGGCGTAATCAAGACGCTCGTAGTCGGCTTGAAGCAAATGTCGCAGCCCTTGGCCGACCCATCCGCCACCTTGCGGTGCGTGTAGACGTTGGAAAAGCTCATTGCAAAAAGAGACGGGGCTGTTGTTGCCGTGGCACGTGGGTGTCCACGTCGGACACAGATCTCGGGCGTTGTTTGGAATCGCGATGTGATGAGGAGACGTTCCCAGCCTTGGGCGCGGGGTTAGGGAAGGCGCGCTACTGTGTACTAAAATTTACACTGTATATAATCGCACTGTACACAGCCTTGCGACAAGTCATGACCTCATTGGTGATAATCTGATTTCAAGACACTTGATTTGTTGAAAGCCTGTCAAGACTCTTACGCTCTTACGCAAACTTTTCATAAAATTATACAATAGCTGGCACATCAATAAATCAAAGCAGTAAGAGTGACGGCATTCGTTGTTCGCGATAGCTTTGTGCTACAAAACGCGGAATGACCAAACTCAATATTAAGATGCTGCGGGAGGGCAATCAAGCTTGAATATCGGCTATCCTGTGTCTCTCATGTCCCTAATATTGTGTTTATTCTACCAACAGGATATATGGACGAGACCTATGACTATGGCCACACATAACGCTCTGGGTGAGCCATTTCCAAAAGTGACCCATGTAGAGCGTTCTTAGGGAGGCCATCCTACATCCAACAAACACGTTCTGCTTCACAAGAGACCTTTTTAAAAACTTAATGACAAACAAAAAAAAATAATAATAAAATAACTGAAGATGGGGCTAGCAAAAAACGTACAGCAGCGGGTATTCGCTGGTCGTCACCGACCCAACTACTAATCCGCCGATTACAGGTTTGACTAGGGGAGAGCGGACGGGATCCCGTATTCTCCTGTATCTATGGCCGTACGTGAAGGATGAGACCAAGGTATATCGTTAAATACGGAGTATTGCTTGCAAACTGGATCCCAGAGTCCCGGTGGGAAGTTGAGGTCGAAATCGAACACGCGATTGTGGTGTAGGATATCACGATGATCGCCTTGATTCAGCTACCCGCTCAGTAACACTGTAATTGTCATACCACTGCCTAACAAATAAAGTGAAACAAATCGACACATACGTAAAACGTAGCTTGGTGCCCTGGAGTATAGTATTTCTGGTCACTGTGTCTGTTTGTGTCCCTGTCCTTGGCAGCAACAGAAGTTCTGTCGGAAGATCCTCGATAAGGACTGACGTTTACGGAAGATTTATTGTAGAATAGTTTACAAAATGCACGTAACCAGTTGAGTCCAGCCGATAGTGAAGAATGAGAGTATTGTATCCCGGAGCTGCGCGGTAGCCGAGTAAACGCCCATATGTATATATGTATCCAGTTAATCTTTTCCCAAGAGGTCGGGGAACAGTTCAAAGTAGCACACTGAAGCTTCGATGGACAGACGTGTTAGTCTACTAACATGTCTTCGCTTCTTGCCTTTCACCGTTTGCATCGACGTAGCCTCCATTCTCGTGTTCACCCACGATGGTCTGGAAAATACAGCAATTTGTTGCACGGAAGCTTATTTATACAATCGGTCCTCCATCGAGAACGGCCCAGATAGTCAGCACAGAAACCATGGACATGGTACCAGTATGGGGCAGGAAGAAGAATGGGGCAATGGGGTTTCCTTATCGAGTCCTGGAGACTACGGTTTGGGAAGCGGTGTAACACCATCGTTTGCGCTACCTTGTTCAACGCGTGATTTCATGTCCTTGAATAAGGACTGCCCACAACGCCTTAGAACACGTTCTAGGATAAGAACGCATTCCAACATATGAACACTGTTTGAGTACGTCGGCCGAAGCAGCATTTCGTGTTCGATGTGGAGTTGCCCGAAGCTTCCAAGACTGTCCCGTTCACAATATTGGCAGTCTGACCACTGTCATCTATGTACTACACGAGATCACGGCGACACTTGATACGGAAACAGAGGCGGCCATCCACGTTTTTGTGAGAACGAGTTCAAAGACAAAAGGGCAGGGTGGCACAGGCTACAAGGAACGCACTGCCTGGTGCCGCTCGGCTAACAACTCCGACCAGAAGTCGTCGTGTACAAGATTGATGGCTTTATGGAAAGAGTAGATCCGGAGACCTTAGACGGTACTCTGTACTCTGCACTCTGCACTCTGTTCTCCGTCCAGCACAGCAGTCATTCAGCAGTGTGAAACAACGTACTGTGTTGTGCCCGCTGCTGACAGTCAGGGCCTGTCGTCCCGCACAACTTTCTTGGACCGAGCTTGGGGGCCAAGCCAGTAGATTCCAAGAGCCGGACGTGTGCCTGTTTACCAAAGGATCGTGAATCAAACGAGACGGAAAAGAATATGAGAATATGAGAACAGAAGAATAGAAAGTCGAAAAAAGAGGAGCCGGGAACCACTGGAAACATCAGAAGCTTGGCCAGGCCTTGTCATGGGAATACACGCAGATAAGGGCAAATTAAAAGTTGAGATTGACACGGCCTTGCATGCCACAAAGGCACCGACTGTCGTGGGATTAGCATTGAAAGAGACAGGGGTCAGAGATGGACTCTGTGATTAGTTGGCCCAAGTAGGTCTAGACATATTCTGGGTTGGCTTCGTGTGGAGAACAAGGGGGCAGGAGCTTGCGCTTCTCAATGCGGTTCTTTCCTGGTCTTAGCCCAAAAGAGCCATGTGTTGAGGCGATTTTATTTTTAGCTTAATTTTACTGCGTGCCTGGGTCTTTCCTTATTTCGTGGGCTGTTGCTTCCATGTTGACTTTGGGTGCTGTATTTTACGCAGGGCAGAGAAAGTTCTGGGGAAAGAGCTACCCAGACCCTGTGGAAGGAGCTGCCAGACGACCCTGTATTCCCCTTGCCTCGACAAGGCTCGAGTGACAAAACAATCGACAACAGCGACAACCTCTCACTTTGTGCTTCTCCTCGAAACATCCCTGACTTTTGACTCGCGCTTCCCTCTTCAATCGCCATCATACCCAACCTCTGCTCATCATCGTTCAATGTCTTTGGTGTTCCTGACATCTCACGGCGCTTTAGGTTCGGCGTCCCTATTCTCGTCGCCATTCTTCTATATCAAGGCATAAATTGACATATGCATGTCCAACATCTGGATGAATACGAAGCACACGACATGCACGCAGACTACATGCACAGAGAAAATACGAACGAACGAAGGTGGGTGGTATTTCGTGATCTACCGCTTTTCGCCGCGTGCACAAAGTGGATCGGAACTGCAAATCACATCGTATCGGCATTTCGTATCTCGACATCGCACTGGGCCCCATTTCACCCCAAAATTTTACACCAGCCCAGATGACGGCTGAGACTGCCACGGCCGGATTGTCAGAGACCACAGCCAGAAAGAGAAAGGAGGAGCACTATGCGACACTGTATCTGCACATCGTCACTGAATGGACTGAATTGAACGAATAGACAAGACACGCATACGAGCTACAACCAAAGATCTCCACTCGGCTTCTCGGTAGATCGACTTTTTGATTCCGTTTCTACCAGTTCTGGTGTCTCTCGAGCCCAGAGTTACGAGAAAACAGGCCGATAGCTCCGCCATAGCTCCTCTTTTGCCCCATCCTCGTGGCGAGCTATTATTGTTCAAGCCCTCCCCCTCTTGTCACTACGAGACCGCCCGGAAGAGAAACCAGAAAAAGGACCAAGAAGAGAACGCGATACGTCTACTCTGGGGTTCAAGCAAGTCAAGGAATATGACGGTAGAAGAAGCGACAATTAGAGCAATGCTCCGGCGACCGGCACTGTGGCAAGATACGAGGGAATCAACAGCGTAGCAGCACACCTCTTCCTGTATACGGAGTACCGTTATCTGTGGTCTGGCACCACAGTAGCCAAGGGCGGAAAGGACACCAAAAGGGTGGCAAGTGCGCTGGATGCGGCGGAGGACGAACAGTAGACACGATGCGGAGACGATAAGGGACGATAGTGGCTCGAGCTTGGGCCCTTTTGCCAGGGGCTCTCGTGCTTCTCGCCGCCTCTTGGCGAATGGGACGCTCCTCTCCCTTGTCTCTCATTTCCACGCAGAACGTGCACCACTGTCGCGTTTTGTCTATTTTCTGTTTTTGAATAATTTCTTTCCTTTCCATTTCTTGTTTCTTTACCTTTCCTCTTCCGCTTCCCGCTCTCTTTTCTGAACTGTTGTTCACGTCGTCACTCGCTTTTTGATCGAACCTGTTCAATCGATTCGTTTATTTTTTATGTCTTTACACCACACTCGCTTCCGCTTTCTTCTTCTCGACTCTCGCTGCTTTGTCCTCGGTTCGCTTTTTTGTTACTCGCCATTAATATTAATTTAATATCATAATTCAACCAGCCGGTTCATCTCGACCTCGACCATCCGAAAAGAAATCAAAACACCTCCACGAAGCCGCTTTCTCTAGACCGTCTCTTAATAAAACACGCGCCGTCATTGTGCCGCCTGTTTTCCTCGTCTCTCACGACATCCATCTCCCGACCCAAAATCAACAAACCTAAAACATCACCACAGCCACAGCAACTACCTCACTGTAAGTTGACGACAGGTGCATACGGACTGATCTTTTGCGTGTGCCTTTTTGATTTTCTATTTCCTGTCGCACTCGACTGTTGCGTCTGTCAGCGGGCCATTCGTTTCTTCTTCGGTTGTCCACCCTCTCAGGAATGTGCCGTCTCACTGTCCGGAGTACCACCAAGGCTATCGGCCAGTCTGACTGTCCAGCCTGGGCATTCTCCTCTATTCTCCTCTCTGTTATGGTTCCTTTTTTTTGTTCTGGTATCTGGCATTCCGCGTCCTAGACCAGTTCCAGAGGCCGAATTGTCCGGCACACGACGGTGCATTGTATGCGGAACATGGAAAGCTCATGCAGTCCTAACCACAACAAATCAACAAACAACAATTGGTCACACAAAAGGTTGGAGCTGCAGGATGCATGTTGGCCAGGCAAGACGACTGAGGAACGACCAAGCGCACATGCGTTGCATTTGCACAACAGGAGAATATACGACATATTAGTATGCAAAGAGATTGGCAGAGATGACGAAGGATATTTTTGCCCGAGAGCTTCGTCATCGGAAAGTGAACGAGCGTTTTCTGTCTCAAGCCAGTGCTCTTTCTCTCGTTATCTTCTTTCTCATCCTCTCCAGCACTCTTTTCCCCCACGGTCGTTGCATCCTTTTGTTTTCGTTTTTACTACTCGTTTGCAGTGTTCTTCCCCTCTCGTCTTTCGTTTTATTCCTGCGATCGGCCAACGCTGACTTTCAAAAGACTACAATGCCTTCTCTCAAGCTCACCGTCCTGGCCGTTGCCGCTGCCCTCGTCTCCACCGTCCGCGCCGACTACTACATCCAGCCCGACTCGGTCCCTCTGTCTTTGCGTCAGTACTGGTGCTCCTCGGAGATCAGCACATGTCCCATCATCTGCGCCCAGAACAAACCCTACAGCACCAAGACCAACACTTGCGATCCTGTATGTTGTCTCCTCGCTTTTCTCCTCGCTTTTCTCCTCGCTTTTGTCCTCGCTTCGCTCCTTCTGTCTTTTCCTCGCTCTTCTCACACTAACAAAATAGAAAACCCTCACCTACGGTTGTGTGTGCGGCGACGGCCTCCAGCCCAACATCTCCGAGTACTCCCTCACCCTCCCCTACTTCGTCTGCGAGGAGTGGGGCAACCAGTGCGTCACGGCCTGCGCTGGTGACAACTCCTGCGCCAGCGACTGCCGTCAGAATCACCCGTGCGGCGCCCTCGACCCCACGCGCGCCAACGCCAGTGCTTCGGCCTCTGCCACCGCCTCCAACACGGCCTCCGCATCTGACACCATCTACACCGGCCTCGGCAGCGGCAGCAGCTCCGGCTCGCCTAGCACCACCAAGACGAACTCGGCCGGCCGTTCAATTGAGGTCACACGGGCACTCATGGGCGCGGGACTCACACTGGGCGGTATTGTGGCCGGGTTTGCTCTGGCTCTGTAAGGACGGGGGACGAAGAGATTGAAAGGTGGGAGGAGGTGCTTGTTTTTGTTTCCGTGTTCTTGCGTGTCGTCCGTTCCTTGCGTGGCGATGCGGCTCCCCTTTAAAGCAATTCCTCTTACCTAAGCTCTCTCCGGTAAGACAGAGCATCAGATCAGCTCTTTAATCTAATTTACAAGGCACATTTCATTCCTTTTTTTTGGTTGTCTTTGGCTTGGGCCTCATGCCGGTTGTTCTCCTCTGTATTAATTCAGCGATTGCTTGGATCTCTCTTTTTGTTTCGTCCCTCTTCTTCCGGCCCTTCATTGTCACTTACTGTCATATAGTCTACCACGAAGCACTTTCCCGTCTTCTCAACAATATATGTGCGAACTCAACAAGTGATGCTCTCCTCCATTAAACAAAGATGACGTGCAACGGGCCGGACGGACACGAACGGGGTTGGGACCATAGGCGGATATACGACTTACCTCACTTGTCTCTCTCTCAACATGCCAATGGTAGAATGCGTCCTTAAAACATCAACAAAACGCTGACAGTATGCGGTCCGGCAACCATCTACGTGTTTCACTGTTTCGGCTCAGAGCTCCTATTTGTATGCCAATGGGCGATGGTCTGTCTTCTGGTCCCACGAGAGTGTGAGAGCCAATTGCGGTCGTCCACAATGCCACCCCTCCTATTCCTTGGCGTGAGACGGCCAACAGTGGCATGGACGACGGTGAGGACGCCCGGAGGCTGTTGGAGAGCAATATGCGGTGGACTTCCAAGTTCGCCGGTGTTGTAAATCGATGGCTTCCCCAGCCACGGACGTGGAAAAATGATGAATTCTGAGTAAGAAAATTCAAAGGTCGATCAGAATGAAAGACATCACCAATTGCAGTCCAATATCGAGAACAAAAGGGCTGGAAGAGGGTTGGAAGAGCTGAAACAAGATGGGAAAAGGAAAGAAAGTAGACGAAACGAAGCGACCTGTTCCGTCGACACGGATCGGACAACGTCATAGGATTGGCTGTTGGGACAAGACTGGACGTGGTCCACGTTTGAGCTGTGCTGCCCAACTGCACTTCGAAATGGCTTTCACGTGTCAGACCAGACAACTTTTACGCTCCCAAAAATATCTTTGGGGGGGGGAAGCACCTTCCCCCTGTGCCTGATGATTCACACCACTGCAACCGCGAACGGGCCGCAGCTTCTCTTCCTGTTTCTAGTTCAAGTCGGATTGCCGGTAATTTGCGTGCTCCGACAGTGGAAGTTTGCGCAGGAAGGTGCACTGTAAATTAAGGTTTGTTGCCCGCAATCTATTTGGACTGGGGCTGTATTACCAGGAAATTTGGATGGCAATCGAAAAAAGGAGAAAGTGACCAACGAACTGCGCGCACCGGGTTTAGTGAGCTTTCTGCGTGGCCACAAGCGGGGCAGGCACCTTGTTACGCAAGGCTAAAATGAAAGCTTTTCTAGAAAGGCAAGAGCCTGTGAAAGAATAGAAAAAAAAATATTAGAGAAAAGGGGGCTCTTTCTTCGCGCTTGCTATTCTTGCCTTTAAATCCCTTTGCCGTCCGTTCTCCGCCACGACGTACTTTCCTTCTTTGTCCGTTGACATCCGGGACCAACAGCATTATGAACTGGCTTGCACCTGCTTCCGACCTCTCCTTCCTCATGCATCGATCGCGCCTGCTCTCCCCCTTTACCTTCTGAGCCCTTCTGCACATCTCGCCGGCTCCTCAACCAAGACCCGGCGCCCCACCTCAACCCCAACGGCCGATGCAACTTGATTCGCTCTCTGCGTACGGCAAGAGCCCAGACTGCAGCATTGCTGCAAGTAAAACAGGACCTGCCTCCCCTCTCCGACACGGCAGAGGTGGACCAGACACGCTGCACGCATCGCGCTACAGTGCCTACCTAGCCCGGTCTCCTCCAGCGTCCCGTCCTCCGCCGCTCGTTCCTGCCTCGCCAGCCGCGACAACCTCCTCTTTCCTTCCTCTAATTTTCCACTTTTTCGGCTTCTTGTCTCCTCGTCTCCTTTTGTCCTATTGTCCTCGTGCCTCTTGCTTCTTTCCTTCTTCTGTCGTCTGTTTTCTCCTCTTCTCTTCTCTTCCGCTCTCCTCCTCTATTTCTCTTCTCTCTTTCCGTCTCGCATCTCGAGATCGCCATCCTTCCACCTGCGACCTCAACCTCACATTCTTTGCCCAACATGGCCCCCAATACGAGTATGTCTTCTTTTTTATTACCCTAAAGACCACGATCTTTCTGTCAATTTTTAAGAGGATATTTGCCTGTCCTTGGGTTTCACGTGCACACCGCAGAACATTGACAGCTAATCGCAGCGCAATTTCTTCCTTTTCCCGCCACCACTCGTTTAGGAAAACGCTCTGTTGTCGACAGCATCTCTGACGATGCGCTCATCCACCTGAAATCCTACAAATACTCGAGTGTCGACAAGTCGCCATTGTCATACTACGTCCTGAATCCTTATGTACGTCATCACGCGCCGAATTTGGGGCGCTGAGAAGCTGAGGCGCTGAGGAGGGGGAACCTGGAAGGAATCGATGTCAGCTTCGACCCCAAATGGGCATGTGATCAGACGAACGCCTCTACAATAGGAACTGTCGATTTGACCCAGCCACTCTGCTTCATATACTAACACCTCTGCCGCACAGTGGAATGCCTCCGTCAAGTTCCTCCCTATGTGGCTGGCCCCCAACATGGTCACCTTGATCGGCTTCTTCTTCATACTTGCCAACGTCGCCCTGCTCGTCATCTTCATGCCCGACCTCGTCGGCCCCGGCCCCTCATGGCTCTATTTCAGCTTCGGCATTGGCCTGTTCATGTACCAGACCATGGACAACCTCGACGGCAAGCAGGCCCGCCGCACCGGCACGTCCAGCGGCCTCGGCGAGCTCTTCGATCACGGCATCGACTCCCTCAACTGCACCCTCGCCAGCCTGCTCGAGACTGCCGCCATGGGCCTCGGCACCTCCAAGTCCGGCGTCTTCACCGCCCTCTGCCCCTGCCTGCCCATGTTCTTCTCGACCTGGGAGACCTACCACTCCCACACACTGTACCTGGGCTACATCAACGGTCCCACCGAGGGCCTGCTCATCGCCGCGGGCATCATGATCCTGTCAGGCATATATGGCCCGGGCATCTGGACCGACAGCCTGGTCAGCCTCATGGGTGGCGAGGAGCGTGCCACCCACCTGCTCGGCGGCCACATTGTAAAGTACCTCGGCGACTACTCTTTCCGTGACGGCTGGGTCGCCACCATCACCATCTCGCTGCTGACGGGCCACATCCCCTTTTGCATCTTGCACGTCGTGCACGCGCGCCGCGCCCGCGGCCTGCCTGTCGCCCCTGTCTTTATGGAATGGACCCCGATGATTGTCTACACGCTCTCCATTGGCGCCTGGATCTACTCCCCGCACTCGTACCTGCGCAGCGACAACCACCTGGTGCTCTTCTGCATCACGATGTCCTTTGTCTTTGGCCGTATGACCACCAAGATGATTCTGGCCCATCTGACGCGCCAGCCCTTCCCCTATTGGACGGTCATGCTGACGCCGCTCGTCGGCGGCGCCCTGCTGGCCAACATCCCCGTGCTTGGCAGCGTGCTCGGCTTCGGCGACAACTGGGGTGCCATCAGCGCGTCAACGGAGCTGGCATACCTCTGGGCCTACTTCTTCTTCGCGGCCGCCGTCTACTTCCGCTGGGCGTATCTGGTGATCAACAGCATCTGCAACTTTTTGGGCATCAACGCGCTGACAATCCCAATCGAGAAGCAGCTGGAGAACAAGCAGCGCCTCGAGGCGGAGGCAGCGGCGGCGACACAGACACCCTCGTCGCCCTATGTCAATGGCGCAGCCGGCAACGGCAAAAAGCTGCAAAAGGTCCATTAGTCGGCCAATATCTCTCCCTGACACGCTCTCTTCACACTTCATTCCTGTTTCCCTGTTCTTCTTTCATCCCTATTTTAATATCCTTTTTTGTTCTCCTCAGGCCCCCTGGTAGACCCAGAGAGGTTTCAATTGCATGGTCGGCGGTCTCTTCTTTTTGTTTTTGGTCTTAATGGGCAGCGTGGGTAAGCATCTTCGCCTTTTTTTTTCTTTTCTTTTCTTTCCCATCTTCTTTTGCTTCTTTTCCTTTTTTTCACTTTCAATTTAACCTTCTTTGGCGTTCAACCGGCATGTCTCTTTTTCTACTAAAAAAAAACCCAACGGGCTTCGCTTCTTCCACCACACTTTTCTCTCCTTTTTTTATTTTTATCTTTTTATAGTTTCTCTACTGTCCTGGTTACATTAATTAGCTTTTTTATATCATATTGTACATACTTCTACATCATCGGCACGTCAGAACCAGCCACAACGCAAGACACAGCACCAGACACCAGCACCTGGCTTGCTCAGGGTTGTTGAAATAAAATGTTTCTTTTGCAGCGTAAAAAAAGGGAACGTCATCTGTTGTACTCAACGTACAAGGCTGCACCCTCTTTTTTATCACATTTTCAACCGTCACAATCTTCTCCCATGCTTGGTGGTTTACATATTTAGCATAATGTAGATTTCATGTCTTAGCGAGTGTATTAAACCAAAATTAATTGTATGAGCAGCGGGAAGGAAGCAGGAAACGACGAACGCCGTGGGCTTTGTGATGTATAATATATGCTTCAGTTGATCATTGCTCGGGTTCATTAAAATTAAAAAGTAATATCACAAAAGGGAACAAAACAGGGCTCCATACATACACATGAAGAGAAAGGAGAAAAGAAAAAGAAAGAAAGAAAAAAAAAAAGTTATCCGCTTGAAAGCGACCTCATGAAAAGAGAAACTCTTTCAACACCGGTGAGCCCGCAAACTCGGGGTTCAGCAAGATGCAGTTGAGGAAATACTGCAGCCCCAACCGCCGCTTCTCCAAAAAGTCTGGTCGGAACTTGCCCAGAACACTCTTGGGCGGCAGTGGCGGCAAGGCTCCACCGCCGCGGGCCTGCGGGAAACTTGCGACGAGACGGCGGCGCAGCGTGTCAAACTCGGAGTAGCGCTTGTAGATGCAAAAGGAGTGGCCGGTGGAAGACGGCGACGACGGCGACGCATTGTTCGGCGACAGTGGCGCACTGCCGTTGTTGGCGTAATATGGGTTACCGCTGCTGCCCTCCAACGTCTGCACCCGAATCGTCCAAACGACAAAAGCGCCGAGACGCGGGTGGGCCACTATGTTACTGTTGTTACCGGCACCAATGACCACATGGTCCGTCACGTCGACGCGGCGCGCCCAGCAGCGGTTGTAGTTTATGTTCTTGGGGGTATGGCTGGTGGTGCGCGTAGCTGCGAGTGGGCTGGAGTTGCTGCTGCCGGTATTACCAGGCGGCGGCCCGGGGTTCCGAAGCGCAGAGGCCGTGGGAGAGAGTAGTGCGGACGAAGAAGACGCTGGAGCCCCAGTAGCAGGAGTAGCTCCGTTATATTGCCACCCGCTGCCGCTCCCATAGTCATCGTCTTCGGCAGCTTCATTGTCCTGGAGCGTGATGAGGTTGACATTAATGTCGAGGGTCGATGAGGATGTGTCGCGCCGGTGGTGGCCTTGGTAGGAGGTCTGGCCGTTGCCAGTGCCCCTGCTGCCAATGTATAGGGAGGATGGGTTTGTATTGCTCGTGGACGGTTTCTGTGTCGCCGTGGAAGTTGACGACGCCGTGCCCTGGCTGCGGGAGGACGCGTCGAGTCGTCGAAAGAAGGGAGCGCTGAAGAAGGAGGTTTCCGCGCTCGTACGGCCAGTGGAAGCGGCAGCTGTTGCCGGCCGTCCGACGTCTAAGCTCGTGTTGTTGCCTTGGGATCCATCACGGCTGTGTGTCCAGTACGGTGGTGGCGGTGCGGGGGGTGATGCCACAGGAGAGAGTGGTGTTGGCTGGACAAATAGCTCTGGTTCCGCCTCCTGTACCGTTTCAGGTGCCTGCTCGGATGTCTGCTCGAATGTCTGCTCGGAGGTTTGTATAGGAGGAGAGAGAGGGTCTGTTATAGTTTCGTGTGTCGGCTCGGCGGCTATCTCAGCGATCGGCTCTGCCGTATTTTCTGATTGTGTGGCGCCTTCGTCTGCCGTCGACAACGGCGTCGAATCTTCCTGTGTAGAGATATGTATTGGGTCGTGGCCATGGCTCTCCACGTCCTCGTGGCCTCCCGTCTCGTCGGGCTCGCGATATGGAGGGAAAGGCGCTGGCGGGTCGTCGTCTTCGTCAGCATCTCGTTGGGGGCCGTCTATTGTGCGCTGCGCCGTTCTGTGGCCATTGGGCAGTGCGCTGTTATCTGCTGTCCCTTTTGTTGGCTCTGCCGTCGAGATTTGTGAGTTTTGTGTCGCTCTGTCGTCAAGCGGCCGCTCTGGCGTCCGCTGCGTTGTGTTGGCAAACGGTGTCGACGAAGCCATTTGCGCTCAAGCCATGGACCGTCGGTGCTGTCGATCGTGATGGGCAGTGATGTATGTGTGCAGAGTAAAGAGTGCGAGGAGAAAACCGAGGAAGAAAAAGTCCCCTGTGAATATGATGAACTGAAAGTGCGGAGAGGCAAGAGCAAAGGCCGGGAGGGGGTTAATCGGTGGTGAAAGTGGTTCCGCCATTCGGCCGGTGTTTTGTTGGAGGCGAGCAAGAGCGAATGGGGTGATGGCCAAGTTGGGAAAGCACAGTCAAAGACGGTTTGGTTGTTGTTAGGAAAGGCAGGAACCGGGGCCATGCTGTGCGTGAAGAGGCCGCTCTTTTAGCGCGACGAGCCCTGTATTGATTGCACCAGGCTACTTAACTTCTGTTTCCTTCCCGTTTACTGCAGGGATTTGGAATGATTTGTTGGGGAAGGCACGCGCTAGCACGTTGGAATCCCGCACATGCGGCGGATGAGGAACGGACGGCTGGGTCTGGGCCGGCAGTCGCGATGGAGCACCCGTGACGCACGACAGGCAAGTGCGGCAATCAAGATGTGAGAGTTTTATAACTTGGTTTGTCTGAAAAACAAATAAGTTTGTGGAATAATTGCACGCCGTGATAAGATCCACGGTCTGTCAGTTAGACAATACTCTTCCACACAAAAAAAACCTTGTAAACATAGTCCAATCGACTATTTATTTGTTTTATTTAATTAAATGAATAAACGTTAAACACACACTCTCTCACACGCAACAACACAGAAATGTAATACAAATAATTTAGGCCGCGCATGAATCCTCCAATATACTTCCCAAACGCCTGGAGGAAAACAACGAAAGTGCACTATTACTAGTAACTGATCAAAGTATACGTCTCACAAACACTGCATTATGAGCAGAAGATGGCCATTCTTGCCTCGTCGCCGTGAATATGAATTATTAGAAATGCGCTTCCAGATTTTGTTATTTCTACTATATGGACGACGTTAGGGAAAGTGTGTGACGATACAGATCGTAGTGTAAATACAAACAAAAATAAGCCTTAAAATATCCCCTAGGTCATCCCAAAATGCCAAATATCCCAGATATGCAATTATTAATATGGTTCGGTCCCAAAGCCCAGACAAAAGAAAGAAAAGAGGGGAAGGAAGTGAGGGTTAGGAAGAAGGAGAAAAGGAAAGACGACACGCCAAGTCGGATCCGAAACGAGCAGCAAAGACGAGGTCCACGGCCACCTAGCACTGCTCGCCCAGGTAGAAATCGGCAAACTGCAGCTGCGCGGTCACACCCGACGTCGTCGCCTTGCACTGGAACGTCGCCTCCTTGCAGTCGGCCGTGTAGGTAAAGTTGACGGCCTGGTAGGCCTGGGACACCTCCGTCTCGCACAGCACGCGGTTGTACTTGACCTCGCCGTTCACCGTGCAAGTCAGCGTCACCATGCTCTTGCCGTAGACGCCTAGCGACGACAGGCGGTAGTGGAAGTAGCCCTTGTAGGCGGTGCCCTTGACGACGGCCACCTGCTGGTGGAAGGCAATGCCCTCGGCCTGGCCCAGGGTCACGAGGTCGAGCTCGAGGCACTGGGCGTAGGCCGCGCCCGTCGGGCTCGCGCCGCAGTTGGCGCCGAGCGAGCAGGTGGGGGCGCCGGTGATCACGTTGGAGGGCCAGTACGAGATGCCGAGGGAGAAGTCGCTGTCGACAAACAGGTTGTCGGTGCTGCAGGAAGGCTGGCCGGGGTTGGTGGTGAGGCCACCGCTGGACGAGGGGAGGGCGGCCGAGGAGGACGACGACGCAGATGCCGAGTGAGACACGATGGCAGACGACGAGGAAGGAGTGGGCTCGGAGGAAGGAGGGGCCGATGAGGAGGGGATGATGACGGAAGGCGCCGACGAAGACGACGAAGGAAGGACCACGGAGGGAAGGGCCGACGACGACGATGCAGGCGTGCTCGAAATGCCCGAGGAGGAAGGAGCAGCCGACGAAGGCACGGGCGACGAAGACACGCGTGACGAAGGTACAGCGGATGACGACGACGGGACAACAGCCGCAGAAGATGACGACACGGACTTGGGGCGGCAGGGGCTGGCGAGGATGGGACCAGCCAACAGGAGAGTCGACAGAGCGAACGAGTACTTCATGGTGGGAGTAAAAGCGGTATGAAGTGAAGAGAGTGGGATATAATATATAACTAAAATGAGAAAGAGATGGATGGAGCTCGAAAAGACTGGCGAACGTATGTTATCTATAGCGACAGATGCGGTTTCTTTCTTTCGAAGAAAGACGTTATGGTGATGATGCGAGAGAATGGATATTGCAATGCTTGCAAGCGAACGAGTGATAGACTGAAAAGGAAAAGTGGAGGGAAAATGCCAAGAAAAGGAAAAGAACGAGTGTCGGTCTGGATTGGGACAACAAGGAAAGAACGAATGTAGATCTAGAGTGGTCTGCGTGTGCTGATGCTCTTCTCTCTTCTCTTCACTTTCGCGACGGGGATATCGCAATATATATTCCGTACTCTGTTAAACGACGTCGTCGAATAGAAACCCCAAAATACCAAACAGCCGCTAAAACGGCTTTCGCTTGGGCACGTTCCAGGAACCCAAAAATAAACATTTGGTGGATGCAACTGAAATAAGAAGCTGACACTATCGAAGGAAGTGAACGAAGTGAAACGAAACAAACAAAGCTACGACGTAGAAAAACTCGAATCGACAGGAAGAGTTAGTAAGGCGGACGCACATCGAGCAAACTCCAGCAAAAGCGACTGTGCCCTCTCGTGTTAGTGGAAATATGGGGCGCTGTTCTCTCCTCATCCCCCCTTCAATTTCATCTTGGGAGCTTGGGAGGATCCCTCCTCCCCTTCACGAGCCTGGGCCACCTTGTTTTTGTGCAAAGTCAACTTTGTCTCCGATTGTCTTCTTCTCGTCCTGTCGTTCGTGGACTGGGCGTTTTGCGCCCGTCGTCTATCCGCCTATCGTCTGTCGACGGGCGCCTGTGAGCCAATCGTTCCTGAAGCGCTCGCTGACGCTCTTCTCTCGCGCGTCTACGGAGCAAATGCAGAAGTATGGAGTATGACGTACGGGGATCAGCAGGCTTCTAGACCGACAACTTACACACTCCTCCCTAAAGTGTGGTTCTGGTCGGTCGTTCGGTACGCGCCGGTAGGAATGGAGCCTAGCGCCTACTCACGGGCCCGCAGGCGTAACGGGCGACACGACAGGGGGAGGCAGTAATCTTGCCGCTATTTTTGGAAAGTTTGGGTTCTGAATTTTTGTTTGGGGAAAGCTGTCCGGCGGCTCTTGGCAGGGGACATGCTTTGCTTTTCGGGAGCTTGCTGCACCAAAGAACTCTTCTGAATTCTACTGCTCCCTGAACGAACGACATCAAGACCAACTGGGACGTGGCCCTCAGAACAGGCCATGCAATTTGGTGCAAGGCCAGTTGGTGGCTTTTTTGCCTCTTTGGTATGGCTGCATGCCTCTTAAACAGGCGTGGTCTCTTCTGTGGGCAAGATTGGCTTGTTACAGATTTGTTGACTTTCCCTTTCTGGGGCGCACTCTTGGGAGACTCCATCACAAAAGCTCAAGCACCTGCCACTGTGGATAGAGCACCAGACTGCCTTTGACCTTTTACAGTATTGGCTGTCCGACGAACGTCGTAGACATACGACGTATCGTTCCGTCTTTGCCCGTGAATGGAGAACAAACGGTATTACTCCCGTGATTGCTCTTTATGACCTTCTATGTATCAGATGTCAATGCATGGGCCATCTCCCCTTTCCTGTCTCCTTCATCGGGCACCGTGTCGTATCTGATATGCCGCCGACGCCGATGGTAGCCATTTCGAAGCATCCTGCTGGGTGGCCTCTTCAGGCCGCCTTCTTGTTGGCGTGGGTCTGTATGCTTGGGCCGGCTGAGATGCATGTTTGAAGCTCGCGCGCGCCTGTTCTCGGCGAAGCTAAGAGGAGCGAGCTACTGATAAGAAGACGGAAAAAGAGCGAAACAGGGCGAAAGAGGCGCAGACGAGCTCCGTAGATGGCGTTGGCAAAGAAAGATGCGACCGAAATTGGACGAAGGTAGCTCCTTGGCAAGTAGAGACGTTATGTAACATGACTTCAATTTAGTTTAAAGAAAATTGGCCATACTCCGAACAGAAACCAGAAGTCCGAACCGGGTATAATGCGTCTATGCGTCTAAAGCTGTATGAAAACAAGTAAAATGAGAACAATAAGTAATGAACTCATGTAAAATCGACGTAAATGCAATCGCTATGTACGAAACACCGCAGATCGTCGTATCATTCGCCTTAGGCGCCAACATGGCCGTTGTCATCGTGAGTAGCGGACCTAATGTGCAACTTTTGCAAAAGGCGGCCTGTGGTTGATGTTGTTGTCTTTTCGTCCTCTGCTTGCTCTGGCTTCGTCTCTTGGCCATGCTCACGACCCTCGTTATGGTCATGGTCGTGATTGTGTGCGTGTGGGTGCAACTTCCCCAGCAGCTTTTTGCCCCGCTGGCGCGTCCGCATGTAAGCCTCCAGGCCGACCAGGACGACATACGCCTTGGACACGGCCACATGTCGCATGTCCGCGCCCTCCTCGCGCAGCGCGGACATAAACGACCGGAAGTTGGACACGGGCGGCCGGTAGTGCCCAGATAGGGGAGAAAGCGCCACTAACCGGCCATTGCGGATCTTGATGAGGCCGGCCGCCGAGATGCGCGCGCCCCGCAGGAACGACGAGTGCTGGAAGGTGCCCGAGTCCTTGAGGCCCACGTACAGCCGGAAACTCGTGTCGGCCACAAAGATCCACGTGTTTTTCTGGACCGACTTGCGCAGTAGCGCGTCAACCACAGTCGCTGGCGAGAAGTGGTGGCTCTTCTTGGCCACGGCACTGCCGCCGCTCTTGCCGCTCCCACTGCTGGACGGCCGCGCGCCCACGGCCTCGTCGTTATCCGGAATGTTGTACTTGGCGGCGCGGGCTGCTTCCAGCTCGCTTTCTGAGACGCTCGAGTCAGAGTCGGAGTCGTAGTCAGAGTCTGAGCCGGAGTCGAAATGGCGGTGGCGAGGGTGTGGCTCGCCGTGCTCGTGGTGCTCGTGTTGCCCATGCTCATCGCCCAGTACGGGCTTAAACGCCGGCGTAGGGTCATCGATCGGCACAATGCCGTGGATACTGTCTTTCCACTTCGCTGTCGTGTCGATGCGCGCTCCGTTCTTGGCCCAACACAGACGGCCTTCCTTGTCAATCTTGACCTGGTAGTACTGCCGCTCCTCGCGCGACAGGTAGCGCACCTGCTCGCGGTCGAGGCGTGCGCGTGGGCAGGCCGCTGTGTCCACCAGCCGGCCCTCGCCGTTATCGAGCCAGTAGAAGAAGTTCTCTTTGGTGTCGGACCGCTTCCATTCCTCGTGGTACACCCGCAGGTTGGCGCCGTAGCGGTGCTTGGGGTCGATCATCTCGAGGAAATACTGAAGGCCCATCATGAGGGCGTCTTTGCGGCGTCGAACACGAGCCGCCGCCGTCCGCTGCTGCTCATTCAGGCGGCTCTCCGCGTCCGAGCCGCACTCAAAGTCATACTCGGAATCATCTTCGTCGTCGTCGTCATCGCCCGCCTCATCGTCCGAGTCCACATCACCGTTTGCATACTTGAGGATGCCCGTGGCCTTCTTCCAGTTGCGCATAGCATTGGACTCGCTCTTCCGTGTGAGTGTAGAGCTCGCCTCTGTGCCGTCAAACGACGGCCGTGCCGGTGCGGTGGCTTGCTCTGCCGAGAGGCCTAGCTCGGCCCGCGCCCGTGGCCGTGTCAGCTCGCGGTACCGTGCCTCACGAATGGCATGCACCCAGCGTGTGTTGGCATTGATGTTAAACCCCTTCATCTCGCGCCGGGCCCGGTAGCCACGGTAGTGCCGCTGAATCACAACGGCCGCCCGAGACTGCGCCACGAAGACATCCAGGCCCCGGAAGAAGCCGACGTGGTCCTGTTTGCCATCCTGTGTGGCTTTGTTGCCCTTCTTCCCCCTTTCCTTCTTTCCCGTCTCCTCCTTCTGGGCGTGGGAAGAGGTCGGCCGGTTGCTGCTGACAGGCGAAATCGCTGCCGCAGCCGCCGCACGGTCACAGGCCACGAGACTCAGCTGCTGGCTCAGACGCTGCTCGCGTGACCGCCGACGGTGCTCCGTCTCGCGATGCTTTTGGATCTCGGCAATGCGCTCGAGCTCGCCTGTTGACGGCACGACGAGACTGTCGAGGTACTCCTGGTGAGTTGTTTGGGACTGGAGTGACGCCCGGTCGTTGCTGTCAATGGATGTCTGGGATGCTGTGGGCCGGTGGCAGGCGGAGGTGGAGGTGGAGGTGGAGGAGGTGGTGGTGGCGGTGGTGCAGGTGGAGGTGGTTGTTGTTGTCGTGGACATGTTGGTTGAGGGGATGTCCGATGACGCGGCTTGCTGGGCAGGAGCTGTGGGGGATGCACCTGCCGCCGGGTTGCTCATTGTTGCACGTGTGCTCAGAAAGGTGCAAATGAGGAAGGCACGATTAAGGGAGGAGCGATTGAGACAAGTGAAACGTGAAGAATATTAAGAAAATAAACTGAAAGAGAAAAATAATAGATAAGGGCAAAAAAAAGCAAGACGCTGTCACCATCTGCAATAGTTAAAGCAACAGCGAGTCCGCTAATGAAGTCGGGCAACGCCAAGTTTCCGGGTCTCGTGGCGGCCACGGCGATTTTGGTCAAGGTCTTGAGGAACCAGAGACTGGCCAAAATTGGACAAGATTGCTGGAGACGGTGTGGCGATTGGAGCTGGACGTCGTACGTTGTACGTACGTCGAACTTGTTCGGTGGTGACAGTTCTTGGCTGCCTCTTGCCTCTTGATTGTGTCAGTGGGCTATTTGCCTCTGCCGGACGCGTTGCCATTTATACAACTTGGGGCCAATGACGCCCGGCTCCGGCTAGTCGCTCTTTGTCCCGGCGCAGAAGCCAATGGCCTCCTCTTAGCTCTTGCGACGGGAAGGATCGACCGATGGACAGTATGCACTTGCTTGGCAAAACACCCCGGCTACCTACCTTCTCTTCTTTTGGAGTTTGGCAGGGACATCTGGCGAGGCTGGGACACTTTTTCGTGGCTTTTCCCATGTGTGCTTATGCGGCTGCACAGGATGCGCATGTCTTGGCACAGGCCTCTGGGGTCTTGCGTACATTCAGTGAATGGGACGAAGAAGAAAACCGGTGCCTGGTGTTCTGCTGCGGCTGGTTGCACTGGACGCCCGGACAGTGAGCTTTGGCGAGCAGCCCGTGCTATATTTAGTCAGGTTATTGGGCAATGTGGGGGGAGAAAGGCCCTGCAGGACGTCGAGGGCGTGGCGGAGGACAAGGCAGCACAATTTCCTTCACCGCTCGGATGACTAAGCATACCAGGACACAAATACAGTGCAAAACAGAATTCATTGTAATTCATAAGGTAATCAAGTCTCTATTTATGTAGATACGCACAGTGCGCAATATTTTCACGACAGAATCCCCCAACAAGCGGCATTCAATCAAAACAATGGAGATTTCTGACAGATACCCGCACCGATAGACTTGAGAAATTGCATTATACACGCTCGACACGCCGGAATGCTCATTGTGAGGCGTTTGCTGGCTGCATATCATTTCCACACCACGCTTTTGCTACAGCGAGGTTTGGCGGTGACTGCAAGCTTTGCTTCCCCTCCTTGACCCTATTTCTTAACGGCTCACAGTGCTGCATAGGCGGGACAGTTGCGTAGAAACAGGGAACGGCCGGAACGTTAGGGTATGCTGACCGCCTGCAAATGGCGACATGGGCACCTGGAAACCAAGAAAAAAAGGGGAATTTGAGTGGGGTGTTCACCAGAAATTGCATGGATTGAATGAGAGAAAGAGCGTAGGACTGTTCCCTGTGCTAGGAAAAGACACCACACACCTAGAGAGGAACGCAAAAAAAAAGCAGAGTCACAGAAACAGCGACCAGCGACCCAAAAAAAATCGACCATCAGAAACACCACAACGCGAATTCCATATCCATCGACAGAACGCCCTCATTCAATCGCTCTCGACGCGCTTTTTCCCTCCCTCCCCCTCTCCGACGGCCACGATGCCCGATTCGCCATGCTCGAAACATTGACGATTTTGCCAATGGCTCCGGGCACGCGGTCGCGGCGAACCGACGTGCTGCACCGTGCGACGCCAGTGCTGTTGCCCAAGCCAAACCAGCGGCAGACTACGCTGGACCAGCACCTGCACAGTGTCGGTGTCCGCCCCAGAAGCGCTGCAACGCGTCCCCCACCAGCGCTACAACAGCCACTGCAGCAATCACAACAAAGGGCGCCACGGCAGCAACAGCAAAAACAACAGCAAAGACGACAACAATCACAGTCTCAATTGCAAGCATCGCAGCTACAACAGCAGCAGCTCTCGTTTTCCATTGCGGCACCGACGCGCAGCATCCAGAACATTCTGAATCATGCAAACTCGATGGGTTCGATGAGCGCGGCGCGCCCGAAACGCAAGATCGCCGCCGACACCGACGAGAGCACTGAGAAGCTCGCCACGAATGGCCACGCTGCTGGCAGTAGCAGGAGAAGCGATAATTTCGATAGCCAGGCCCATGCCGGAACCGATGCCGACGACGGCGACAACGCCCTCGACTCAGCTCTGCGGAAGCGGCCTCGGCTGGCTGTCGAGCTTATCGACGTCGCGAAATCTCCAGGCCTGCAGAGCCCCCCTGGGGCATTGGCGCCAGCACCCCCGCCAAATAAGGCAGGCACGGCGATCAAAACAAAAACAAACACCGCAAACGCCGCAAACACCGCTGGCAGCAGCAGCCTTGCTGCAGCCGTACCAATTGCACCTTTTCCCAACACCGTCAACACCACCACACCCACCACCAGCAGCGCTCCGCACTCCTCTTCGACATCCACCACGGCGTCCACTCATACGTCGACGCGGCGCCCCATCGCTGCACGACAGCATCCCGCCGTTCCCGCGACCCACCGGACGCCTTCCTTCGACCGTGCAACGCGTGAGAACGCGACGATCTCGACATCCACAACCAGCTCTTCTCTGCACAGAAACGCTGTCCCACCGGCAGCCCCGTCGCCCATCCCCCTTCCCTCGGACGCGGCTCGTTCACACCGCCCGAATTCTGGGCGGCCGCTACCCCGAACCGCTTCCCAGCTGGCGACGAAACCGCCAAAGGAGAAGGCTGCCAATGGCTTCAAACAAGAGCTAAAAGCTCTGCAAGTCTCGACTGCCGAGGCTGAGGCTGTGGCTGCCACGCGCGGGCCCCGCGAGGGCGGCCGCAAGCTGCGCTCGCAAGAGGCCACACGATTCAAAAGTGACTTGGCGGCGTATTTCCCTGACTATGACGAGGTCATTGGGAACGAGCCAAAGGAGGAGCGTATGTGCCATCCTTCGGTTCCCTTTTCCTTTTCCTTTTTCTGCTTGTCTGCTCTCTTCGAGTTCAAAAACTAACATGTCGTTTGCTTAGACATCCTAAACATCGACACGCCCATCATCTTTGTCGAGTCCACTCCGGCCCACCCTGCGACAAACCTCCCCCCATCAACGATCACGACACCGCTGGCCGCGTCGCTTAGGAGCAGCGACCGAGCGGGATCTGTACGGGTCAAAGGGTATGGTGACAAGTTGTTCTACGACGTGTTCGACTCGCACGTTCTCGACTTCACCTTCCTCGGCAACCAGCATAAGAGCAAGGGTGCCGTTGACCCTCTCCCCGACTCGTACTTTGAAGCCCACCATAAGCGCGCCGAGCGTCTGGAGCGGTCCATCCGCAACACGGAAAAAGGTCGCGCCCAGCATGAAAAGGACCAGATCATGCGTCTCCTTGAGGGCCTTCAGGGACCCGATTGGCTGCGAACCATGGGGGTCAGCGGCATCACGGAAAGCAAGAAGAAGACCTTTGAGCCTGCTCGTGAGCACTTTATCCGCGGCAGCCGTGCTATCCTCGAGAAGTTCCGCCTCTGGAGTGTCGAAGAGAAGCGTCGGAAGCTCGAGAAGGACCGCGCCCACGCGCTAGAAGTGAAGGCACGCGAGGCTGCCGCGGAAGCCGCCGCTGCTCACCCGCACGGCAAAGGCAAGGCAAAAGCCGACAACGCTGCGTCAAAGTCTTCTAAGAAGCGCCGAGACCTTGGCGGCAAGGCCCCCAGCAAGCGGGCGACTAGAAAGAGCCTCGACGACAGTGACGTTGCCGTGCAGCCGGATGACGAGGTGGACGATGGCGAGGAGGCTGCTGAAGACGCCGAGGATGACGAAGCCGCCGAGGATGACGAAGCTGCCGAGGAAGACGAAGTAGATGACGACAGCCAACCAGACTCCAGCGACTTTGACGCGGTCATTGCGCAACAGCTTCGTGAAGAGGCTTTGGCCCGCTCTCGGCTGGCATCCAAGGCAGCCGCCTCCGCAAACAAGCGCCGGAAGCCGAACCGTGCTGCGAAGCAGGACGCACCTCCGTCCCCCACGTCACCTCTTGCGCTCCCGCCTTCGCCATCGCCGCCTCCGGAAGAAGTTACGTCGTTCTTTCGGAAGCGATACCAGCGGGACGCTGCGCTTAGCCGCGGGCGCCGGAAGGGCCGTACGGTTATGGCCTGGGGCCAACCGGTACCTGAGCCGGCCGAGGCCGATTTTAACCTGCCCGGCGAGATTCTGAACCAGACTGGCGTGGCTGGACGCGGTAGACGAGGCGGCGCACGTACTGGTGCGCGGGGACGTGGTGGTGCGCGAGGTGGCGTGCGTGGCGTTGGTCGCAAGTGATGAACTGAGCAGGCATCGCTGGAGACGTTTTGATATCCCTACATCAGTGCTTGTTCGCTGAGTGTTGCTATTTCCTGTTTTTTATTTGTCTTGCTTCTTTGGTGGCCATTTTCGTTTTGTGCCCCTGGTGCCCCTTGCAACAGCAGCTGTTTGCATGACGAAACTTGGATGTCTGTTCCCTTGAGATTTGGCGAGTTGTTGTGGACGGTGCCTCTCGTCTGTACTGTAGTATCTGTATCATTAGGCGTCTTGTCATGGGAATTGGCGGCACATTGCGTGCTTATTGGGTCTGCTACTGGATGCTTCCTTCTGTTGCTCTTGGGATGTTCTGGTTGTACAGTGTCTGGCGTAATGTGGTGAAGGCTGTGACAAAGCGAGGTCTTGTTGGCGACAGAATGCGAGTGAGGGGGTTAAGGTTCAATAGTGAGGTAGGGCGATGAACAGTCGCGCCCCGCTTCAATCGCGTAACGACACGTAATTGGAGGGCCAGGCTCCAGGTGGTAGCTCCTTCTTCACTCGTGCGCTAGGTTAAATCATGACATAATCGCAAAACATCGCCAACATCATCGCCAAAAGCATTATTTCGTACATCTACTCGCTCTACGTTTACCATTATAGCCTACACCTCCGCTGAGCCTTTGTGGCGGCGGCCTGCGAAGCTCGTCCAATACGAGTCCTCCGAGCACGCGGCGTACGGGCCGTCGATGTACGGGAGGTCCGTGTACGCCGGCTGTGCCGTGGTGTACCGCTCTCTGTCTCCGTCGCCCTCTCCGCCTCCGCCACCCTCTCTTTTAACCGTCCCGTAATTAAAACGTATCCACGGGAGACTGTTTAAACATTAATCGACTAAAGGAGGGTTTCTCGTGACTCGTACACGGCTTCGGAAGACAAGGGGTGAGAAAGGACGGGAGGAGAGTCGGGGGGTCATAGCTTTTGGCGATGTTTTTGATGATGTTTTGGCCGTGTCTTTTTTACGAAGGCTTTGGCGATTTAATTCAAAAGGCAAGAAATGATTATGTCATGATTTTATTTGTACGGGTGCATGGACCAATCAGAAGCTGTGCTAAAATTACGTAAGTTTTTCTTTATTTGTACAGGCCCGTACACCTGTTGGGAGCCATTCTACAGAATACGGTGTTTAACCAGATAATAATAAAAAGGCTATCCGCGCCCCACATCCGACCACCACCTACATTCGAAATCGCTTGCTCGCGATCCTCTCAAATTGATGGCTATTATCCCCAGACCCGTTTACAATTCCTCGTGCCTCTCTCTTATCTCTCACACCACCCGCGACTCCTGCCTTACCTTGGCGACGTTGTGAGGGCGCGCCGTGCCACGCGCGTGAGCCAGCTGTCGAATGCACGCGTACACGGCATCGACCTCTTTGGAACGGCTCACAGCAAGGCAACAGCTCGAGCCTCATCTCTCGAAGGCTCTTCATACTAGCTGCGTCCACCGTTGAGCTTCGACGCCGCTCATTTCCTACGCTCTCCTGCCGCCTTCGCCGACCGGGTCCTCTACCGCCTGCTGCCTTCATGTCATGACATCGTGAATCACAGGTCGCCCTCGACGACCAGCATTCTGTCTGGAGTCGCCGAAGTTTTATCTGCTTTAACATTTCCTACCATATCCTTCTTTACCGACCCGACCAACCCCCTCTCTTGCCCGCGCAGCTCGACTCATCACAACGATGCCGGGCATCCTCCAGACCGACGGTGCCAACGGCGTTGCGCCCGGCTCCGACCCATTACTCGATCCCACTTCTGACGACAAACTGCCAGCCGTCGAGGAATTTGTCGTCGTTAACCAGGAGGTCTCCATTGACATCAACTTCCGTGAACAGAGCATCCAGGGCGAGAGCCGCATCACAATATACCTTACAAATCCCGACGACGCGCCAGACGAAGTCGCCCTCGATGCCCGCCAGTGCGAAATCGATACCACCCAGATCCGCGTGAACGGCAAGGCCGTCCGCGCCACCTACCGAGATCCCTACGAGTCCCTCGACCTCCCGCCATCATGGGACCTTACGCCGTCCAACTTCCCCGTCCTCAAGAACCGAATGCGGAATCTTCTGCCAAGGCGAAGGCGCGATCTGCCAGTCGAAAAGCGCGAGCAGGTCGGCTGTAATCCGGCAGACCGGTCCCTGCGCGTTGCTTTGCGTCCAGAGCCCCCAAAACCACCAGCCAACGCTGCCCCAACGGCCACAGCGGATGCCAGCTCGGCTCAGCAACCAGGCAAGCTCAAGGTTCGCCTGTCGACCGCTGGACTTACGGACACATCGGCAAACGGACGTGGTGGCACCAAACCAGACTCTGACCAGCCGACCGACGGCCTGTTTGAGATTGTGATCCCGTTCAAGACGACACACATTCGCGATGGCCTGCACTTTGTTGGCGTGGAAGATAATGACACACGGTTCCCCCACGTCTACACACGGCATTCCGTCGAGCCAGGCATTGCCGCCTGCATTTTTCCCTGCCTCGACGACCCCGGCTCGCGTTGTTTCTGGAAGATTCATATCAAGACGCCACGAACCCTCGGCGATGCCCTGATGCAGCAGCTCGCATCAAATCAGTTCATGAATGACGCGGCTGCGGCGGCGGCCGACGCTGCTGCTAGCAACAACAGGTCCATCACCGTGCACGACAGCCAAGGGAAGCAACAAGCATCATCACCCAATGGACAAGGTGCAAAGAGTGGCCACAGGCAGCTCCAGCTCACGGAAGAAGACAAGCTTCTCGATATGACTGTTGTCTGCTCGGGCAACCTTGTCGGCGAGAGGGTTGACGAGGCCGACGAGTCCAAAAAGGTCATGACCTTTGAGATTACGGACCACGGCGCAGCCGCCAACCAAATTGGCTTTGCGGTCGGCCCCTTTGAGCACGTGGATCTCTACACGGGTTTTCGTACCGAGGAGGACGACGAGAAGCTGGGCGCAAGCGCCCTGAAGATTCATGGCTACTGTCTACCGGGACGGCAGGTCGAGGTCCAGAACACGTGTGTGTCGCTCACGACCGCGGCCGACGAGTTTGCCATGACGTACGGTCGGTACCCGTACGATAGCTTCAAGCTCTGTTTTGTCGACGATATGGTGTCCGACACAACACCGCTCCTGTCCTTCTCCCTCTGCAGCACGCGCCTTCTCTTCCCGGACAGCATCGTGGAACGGGATTTTGATGTGACGAGGAAGCTGGTGCATGCGCTGGCGTACCAGTACTTTGGCTCGTATATTGTTCCGAACCAGCGCGCCGAGTTGTGGCTCACGGTCGGCATCGCCTACTACATGACCGACCTGTTTCTTTGCAAGCTGTGCGGCAACAACGACTACCGGTTTCGGATCAAAACCATGACCGACCGACTTGCCGAGGAAGACCGCGACCGACCCTCCCTGCACGATCTCGGCACCTACACGTACCTGGGCGACTTTGAGGTGGAATTCATGGCCCTCAAGGCGCCCCTTGTCCTTTTTATTCTCGACAAGCGCCTGACAAAGGCCGCAGGCTCGGCGAGCGCGAGCCTTGCACGCGTGATCTCAAAGATTATCAGCAAGGCGAACACGTCTGGTTGGGGTGATAATAACAACGAAATCATCTCGTCCGAGTCCTTCCGTCGCGTCTGCGAAAAGACGAGCCAGTACCAGCTGGAGGCCTTTTGGAACCAATGGGTGCTGGGCTCTGGGTGCCCGTGGCTGACCATCAAGCAACGGTTCAATCGCAAACGGCTCTGTGTGGAGATTGGCATCCACCAGACCCAGGAGACCGTGGCGGCCAAGCCACGGCCGATGCACCATGCGGAGTTTTGGCGGGAGCTGGTCGAAAAGAGACACGGCACATACACACGCAAGGTGCAGCGGCTGTTCACGGGGCCCATGACGATCCGCATCCACGAGGCCAACGGCACGCCGTACGAGCACATCGTGGAGATTCGCGACGATGCGGCCTTTACGGGCGGGGCGAAATTTGACATTCCGTACAATACCAAATACAAACGGCTTAAGAGGAACCGGCGGAACCGAGAAAAAGCCGCCGCCCTGGCTGCCAGCACCATGGACAACAGCGGCACCAATACCGAGAACAACGACGAGCAAATTGTGTTCTCGCTGGGCGACAAGCTGGACACGCCGGACGAGATGTCTGCGTGGGGCCTGATTGACTGGACGGAGCAAGACGAGAAGAGCATGGACCAGGAGTCGTACGAGTGGATCCGCATCGACTCGGACTTTGAATGGATCTCCAAGATCCACACCAACATGCCTGCGTGGATGTACCTGTCGCAACTGCAGCAGGACCGCGACATCGTGGCGCAACAGGACACGCTCTTGTACTTGTCCCGAATTCGAGAGCATGCCATGTCGGCCACGATCCTGACGCGCACGCTCTACGACGACCGCTACTTCCATGGCCTGCGGACCATGGCAGCCGAGAACCTCACGCGCCAGGTCTGGAAGCTGTCGGACACGGCTGGTGGCAGCAGCAGCAACGACGGCGACCGCGAGAACGGCCACGGCGCCGCCGCCCACGGCGGCGGTGAATCGATTGTGTACCGTGGCTTGGAGCAGCTGATGCATGTGTTCCGCCACTTCCACTGCTACGACGACGCGACGGCCAAGCCCAACGACTTTTCCGACATGCGGCGGTACTGGGTGCAGTGTGCCGTCATCGATGCCATCTCCAAGGTGCGCTTTGAAGACAAGCGGCCGCGCGAGGCGCAGCGGTTCCTGCTGGACATTCTGCGGTTCAACAACAACGCGCAGAACCTGTTCTCGGACCATCTGTATGTGGCCCGCGTCATTGTCGCCCTCGCGACGAGCTTCTGTTCGACGTCGTCGGCCGCGACGCAGACGGGCGCGAACAGCAAGAACAGCAGCGCGGTGGCCAAGCAAAAGGACCGCGGCAAGATGGACATGGTGTTGACGTTTGACGACGGCATGAGCGACGACGACAACGACGACGACGGCAACGGCGACGCCGACGGCGACGACGCGTCGGACGACTTTAACCACCTTGGCGCAGACATCGACCGCATGGAGGTGGACACGGAGGACCAGCAGCTGCTGGAGGCAGCGCTCGCCGAGATTGAGCGGTACCGGCGCATGGACGAGTGGACGAGCTCCTACCAGAACGCGTGGACGACGGCGGCGCTCGAGGCCAAGCGGAAGCTCATGAAGACGGGCGTGATCCCCGTGGACGCGCTCGAGTTTGTGCGCTACCTGCAGGACGGCACGATCGACGCGGTGCAGCTCAAGGCCTGCGAGGCGCTGATCGACCTGGGCCTGATGTTGCGGCCGGCCATTCTGAAGCTGCTGTTGTCGACGATGACAACGCACACGTCGCCGTTTATGCGTGACCAGCTGTTCAAGCTGTTCTGCAAGGGCCTGGCCTCGATTGCGTTTGGCGAGCACACGGGCTCGTCATCGCCGTCGGGTAGCAGCGGAGCGGACGACAAGAAGAAGGACCAGGAGGCCCTTGCCAACGGCACGAACGGCACGAACGGGGCCAATGGCGACACAAAGGCTGGCGATGCGGGGCGTGTGAAAGCCGAGGACGAGGACGAGCAGGAGGAGGAGGACGACGACGACACGGGCGGCCTGATTATCGAGCAGGGCGACACGATCACCAAGAAGCACCAAGAGGAGCACGCCCGGCGCGAGAACATTGACGCGGCGGTAGCGGCGCTGCGCGAAGCCGTCAAAGGCAACCAGGAGCTGCTAGCCACCATGTGGGATGCTGTGCTTTCGCCGGTGACGGGCTGCACGGAGAAGCGGAACCTGATGGACCTGCTGGACGTTATGTTCGACGGCGACCTGTCTCTTCTTCTGACGGTGAAGCACCCGACAATGTGGACGGCGGCGCGTAGGGCGACGCCTGGTGGTGTCATTGATTTCAAGAAGATCGCACGACCCCTCAAGCAAGCTGCTCCGCCGCCAGCATCGACCGCCGCGGCTGCCATGCAGCCTGTCCCTGGTGCCGACCCGGTCTTGGCCACGCCGGCGCCGGCCACCGCCTTGCCACCACTAAACACGTCTGCCGCAGCAACGGCCACACCCGCAAGTGCGACGGCAGGCGGTCCGGCAAGCACTACTGCGACGCCCGGCCAGCGCACTGCGCTACCTGGCGCACCGTCCAAGAAGCCGACGATGCCCAAGATCAAGCTCCAGACAAGCCGCATCTCGATCGGCGGCGCAGGCTCACCGGCCCCGTCACCGGCTGTTGGCACGCCGATTGTTATCAAGAAGCCGTCTGTGGCTACACCCGCGCCAGCGTTGGCGCCTGCTGCGCCGGTGTCAACGTCTGTCCTGCCTTCGCTGACGCAGCGCGAGAGCACGGCGGACTCGATCTCGGTCCAGCCTGCCCAGCGAAAGAGCTCCGTTGCAGCGACACCGGTTGCTGCGTCACCCGCCGTGACCACGGCCAAGTCGCCCACGCCGGCCAACGACTACTTTGGCAACTTTACGTCGCGGCTGGGCAAGTCGCCGCAGCCAGCGACGTCACCAGCAGTGTCGGCGGCATCCGCGCCGGTCAACAACAAGCGCAAGCGGCAGGACAGCCAAGCCGGGATTGATGGTGCCGGTGCCGGTGCCGGTGCCGGTGCCGGATCTGGATCTGGATCTGGAGCGCCGCGGCCCCGCAAGCTGCTGAAGATCGCTGTGCCCCTTAGTTATCAGCAGAAGCTCAGCCCCCGAGCCAGTCTTTGGCTCGAGACGTACCGGACGGCGTCGCCCGGTTCGGCAGCCGACGGCGACTCAATCCGGGCGGCCAGTGCGCCATTCGGCTTGACGTCGCCCAAGAAAGCCTCGACGCCGCACTCAACCTCGTCCAAAACGTCTGTCCCTCGCAGCTCAGCGACGCCGGGCCCCGTGTCGGGCTCTGGTTCGAGTTCAGCGTCAGCGCATAAGCCGCTGCCGTCGTCCAAACCACAACCTCGTGGACCGACACCGACACCGCCACCGCCACCTGCCTTGGTCTCCAAGTCTGGATCGTCGGTGAAGCGCGAGTCGGCGACGCCAGATGCCGTCGTCAAGCCGGCACGCAAGCCACTGCCCAACCCGGGGGCAGCAATGGCACCAGCGGTGCAGGCACCACTGGCACCACCGGTAGCTCCTCCAGCGGCAACAACGGCACAAGCAGCACCAGCCACGCCGGCGACGCCAGCGACACCGGCATCGAAGCCAATCTTTATCAAATTTAAGAGCAAAACTTCGAGTACGTGAATGCGGTCGTCACAATCTTTCTCTCTTTCTCTCTTTCTCTCTTTCTCTCTTTCTCCCAGTATCCTGTGTCCTTTATCCTTTACACCCCCAACATGAATACTCGCCTTTGGTTCCCTTGTTTGCCTCTCTTTGTACCAATAGAAAAGACGGGCACAGAATACACTTTCTTTCCTCTTATTATTAATCTCTTGTCCCTTGTCCCTTATTTT
This sequence comes from Sporothrix globosa, assembly GCA_001630435.1. Taxonomy (NCBI): domain Eukaryota; kingdom Fungi; phylum Ascomycota; class Sordariomycetes; order Ophiostomatales; family Ophiostomataceae; genus Sporothrix; species Sporothrix globosa. The sequence goes on from LVYW01000003.1 coordinate 4,119,810, forward strand.
TTATCATGTACTACGGGGTCCAACCATTATTTGCCCTGTTAACGAGGGTCGGAGGTGTTCTGTTTCTAGTGTTGTTCTCTCTTTTTTTTGTCTTTTGAAAATGCATGAGCTACTAGCTGCGGTGTTCTTGTTTTTCTTCCTTTTGTGTATACAGGCTAGCATCTTACCATACTCCTGTTGCCTTTTTGCTTGGGACCTTATGTAGCTTTCCAGCTTCTAGCTTTTAGTACTTTATTCTTCCTCCTTCTCAATGTTAATTCAACAGGAATGAGCAGTGTGTGCCCTCTTTGGCCTTTGCCGTACGTTCGTAGCAGTGTCCGTATCCTACCAACGAAATCCTATTGAAGAGTCGTAAGCGTGTCAACGTCGTAGAGTAATACTGCCCATGACATCCTTTCTTCACGCGTTCATAATGAATTTGACCTAGCCAACGCCACCTGGCTGTATCCTCTGGTATCTTCTCTGCTCTTCTCTGCTCTTCTCTGATCTTCTCTGATCTTCTCTGATCTTCTCTGATCTTCTCTTATCTTTCCAACTTGGCCGGAGATGCAAACGAGGTAACCAAATACCAAAATGTAAAACGAGCGTGCGTCCAATGTCCCACCCCGTATGACGACATACCCTGTTTAAATGCCCGAAAGTACCCAAGAAACCAAAACCGTCCAAAATGATGAATAGTATTACCCAATATGCTACACACACACACACTCTCTCTCTCTATCGCCGCACTCGGCTACCCGCTCCACCGCCGACGCCGATACGCTCGTCCCGGCTCCGTGTCGAGCGGCCCTCGGAGGGTGTCGTGTTGGCCGCCGCTTGCTGCTGCTGCTGCGTCCGCCGTGACGCGCCGCCGCGTTCGCCTGCATGCGGGTGCCGCGTGACGGGCGGCGGGCCCATGGGCGCCGACGAGCCGGGGTGGTAGGTCGGATGGGTCTGGTGGACGAGGTGCTGGGTGGCGGTGGTGGTTGCGTTGGGGTTGTTGGCCTGCTGCCGTGGGTGGCTCGGGTTGACTGGCGGCGTCATCATGTGACCTGCCGCCGCAGGCCCGTGCTGCTGCTGGGGTGTCCGTACCGGCGGTCCTGCTGCTGCTGCTGCTGCAGCTCCTGCTGTCCGTCGTGCGGCGGAGCCAGTCGCTGCCCCTGGCACCCCTCGCCGGGATGATGACGCCGCCGCCGCTGCCGTCGATGCTGGGTCTGGGGCGCCAGGCGCGCCCTGCGGTTGCGCTCGTGCTCGCGACGGTGCTGGCGGTGGCTGCTGGTACTCAATGTCCATCTGGCCGCCGTCGTCCGAGTCATCCACCAGCAGCTCGTTGGCCATGGCATTGAGTGCGTCGTCTTCTTCGTCGTCGTCGTCCTCCTCCTCTCCAACCCCCACGCCTTCCGCCTCGTCTTCGTCACCCTCCACCGCCTCCTCCGCCGCCGCCTCGTCCTCACCTTCCTCCTCCTCTTCGTTGAAACCGCCCGGGAAGGGGCCCTGCTCGTGGTGCCGCTGGCCTTCTTGCTGTGTCCATCGCCAGGCGGCTCGGCTGGCCGCCGCAGACGACATGGCCGCCGCCGACATGTGGTGGCGCTGCCGCTGATAGTGGTAGGCCTCGGACGACATGGGCGGTGGCGAGGGCGACGAGGAGAACGGTGGCAGGTTCATGCTGCCCATGTTGTTGGGCGGAACGCCGTGCGCGTCCTCGTAGAGGCTGCCGGGTACCCCTTGCGGCTCGGCATTGAAGCGAGCGTCCTGTCGTTGCTGCTGCTGCAGGTTCTGCTGCTGCTGCTGTTGCTGCTGGAGAATCTGGATTTGCTGCTGTTGCCGCCGCTGCCGGTCTTGCTGCTGCAGCTCTTGTTGCCTTTTGATCCGATCTTCGTACGCTGCCACGTCCTCTGCCGTGACGGCCAGCACGGTCGGCGGGCGGCGGAGCATCGTATCCTCGTGAGGTGGATTGAATTAGCGATGAAGACTAACGGCTAGAGTGTCGAGTGCGATACAGCGCAGTGGGTAGCAAGGCTGGTACTATGTTTCCATGACGCTGTGGACCGAAGCCACTACTGTGCGAAAACGTCACTACGCGGTGCGCGGTCTGGGGTCGCGTAAGTAAATAGTAATGGTGGGGTAAGTACGGACTTGTTACGCTGTAAGGAGAGCTCTGGGCCCCAAAAAGCTTACATAATACAACTACGCGCTTCACGACATTCCTACACAGTATCACAGAGTACATCGTATAGCCTCATGCTTTCCTGTCTAGTATTCACAGTGTACAAATAATCCCATTGCGACATCATAAACTCTGCACCTTGACCAAGGTATCTCGTATCATGTGCAGTAGATATATATAGACACAGTACCTATCTGCATGCATCTGGCCACAAGAAATGCTCACAGAATGCTCGTCCAATTCCTTTGTGTAAACGACGAGAATGATGTTTTAGAAAGGTATAATATGCAAACGGAGAGACGAAACAAAGAGAGACGGGCGAAGAGAGAGGAGAAGGGTGGAACGACATGCGAAAAGGGCAAAAGCAACTTGGCCAGTGACAATGAGAGAAAACGCCTGCCTTGGTTCCCCATGCTCTCCGAAGTTCCGATGACGGTAAAAGAAAAGTTAGGTAAAAGAAAAGTTAAGCAAAATAGGCCCAAAGAAACAGAGGGAAACCTGTCCCTTGGTAGTAGAGAGCAGTAACGTAATAAATTGGAAATGGAGGTGAACGACTCGAAAACATGGTACCATTCTAACGGCCAACAAATGGTGCGAAAACGCCTCATGAAAATGGGTTCGGCAGAAAACGACACGAGGACGAGATATGGAGAAAACGCAAATGCACAAATCGCATAATAAAAAATGGAGTATCATATGAAGAGAGTCATGTCATTAGACTAGGCCGAGAATGGCAAGAATATGCGTACACATGCAAATATATATTCGTCTCGTCTTGACCGTGGGAGTACTCCGTCGTAGCGCAGCGCTTACCACTGCCGGCGGCGCGACTCATCAATGCTTTGCCGGTTGGGGTCGCGGCCCAGCTCCGACAGGTCAAAGACCAGAGGCTCGTCGTCTGTTTCGCCGTAACCGCCGCCGCTGCCGCGCAGATTGGACGACGTTTCGCCCTGCTGCTGTTGCTGCTGCGTTTGCTGCGTTGCTTGCTGGGTAGAGGTGGTGGACGCCTGCTGGTGGCGGCTCATGTACCGACGCCGAGGCGAGGAACCAAGACTACTGCCACTAGCAACTGTGGCCGAGCGGAGTACCGCCGCGGAGGACGCGGTATCACTGGCACGGTGGGCGTGGTCGTCGTCGTCATGGCCGCCACCACCACCGCGCACGCCGGCCGAGCGAGACAGAGCACTACCACTGGCCGGACGTAGAAGACCTGCCGCAGCCACCTTGAGGCCAGCAGAGCTGCTGGCAACACCAGCAGCGGCAGCACTTTCACGGGCGACTGCGCCAGCGACATCATCCGTGGATGCGTGATGGTGACCCGGGCCTTCCTGGTCGAGGCGGAAGAGCGCACCAGGCGAGGGCGGCTCGCGGCTGCCCGCACCGCCGACGCTGAGACTGCGCTGCGCAAAAGCCGCCAGCTCGGCCGAAGTGTCGTCGACGTGGTGAACGGCGCGCGTCTTTTGGACTGCCGAGCTCGAGCGGCGGCCACCGAGCTGGAGAAGGCGTGGGGACAGCGGGATGTCGATCGCTGTCGTTCCGCCCACACTGTCCAGCTTCTCGTTATTGTTGCTGTCCGCATCGCCGTCTGCATTGCCCTCGCCGCCCTCGGCGTCGTTGCTGGCGATAGAGCGGGGGCCACCAGGTCGCACGCGAACCTGCCCTTGGTAGTCGACGATGGCATTTTCGCTCAGCCGTGACGGCACGGCGGGTGTGTGCGGCGCATGTGGCATGTTTGGCGACAATGGCTTGATGGGCGAGTGTGATGAAGGCGACAACGACGTGGACGTGTGGCCAACCGCCGCGGCGCCGGCAGTAGCGCCGGTGGTGCTTGAGGCACCCGAGGCGCCCGAGGTGCCTGTTCCCGTTTGATGGCGGCCTGACGAGCTCAGCGAACGCGGCATCTGCAAGGATGAGTTCATAGAATCCGTCAATGCCACGTTGGACTCGCGCATAAGCTGGAAGCGGGACAGCTGTGCCGCGGTGCGACGCGCCGAGTCGACGCGCTTGCTGCTGGATTCGAAGCTCTGGAGCGTCTTTTTGCTTTCGAGTGCCTTAAGGAACTCGGAGATATTGTCGTCGTCGGTCTGGAAGGATCCGGAGCTGGCAACACCACCGACCTCGGCCAGCAGCCCGGAGCCAGGCTGGGCCATGGACGACGCCAAGCTCTGCCTGCCGCTGCTTCCCTGGTCATCTTCGTTGCGGCTCGCGCCGCCGAAGGACGACCTGCCGCGCCGGTGCGTAAAGCTGCTGCTGAAGCGGCTGCCACCCGCGAGACGGGGTGATGAGCTCTGGCCGGGGTCCATCACTGCAGCAGTCATGGCGGCTGATGGGCTGCCCACGGAGGTCGAAACCTGCGGGGCAGCACGGAGCGATGCGGCCATGCCAGCTGTGAGCGAGCTGCGGTTTCTAGCCTGAGCCAGCGCGCTCAGCCCAGACATGGGCCGCGAGCCAGAGAGAGGTGACGAGGGGACCGGAATTTCATCCTGTGCCGTACGCGGTGATCCTGAGAGCGATCCAGCCTTGAAGGGCTGGAACGAGATGGACGTCCTGCGTCCTGCGTCCAGGTTCCGGAGCATGGGTGGTTTGGTCGAAACGGACGATGTGGGCGACAGACCAGCTGCGCGCCCGGCAGCGATGGGCAGGGAACTTGGTGGGTCGATATGTGGTCGCTGCTCCATGCTCGAAGGACGGTACGACCCCGTTGGCGAGCTCGTTTCGGAATCAGCTCTCCGGGCCGCCTTGAGAGCGGTAATGGGGCTTGTACCGAGCGCGTCGGCACCGTGAAACGTGGACAGGCTGCCGTATGTTTGCTGCAGTAGAGGCCGGACCGACGGCTCGGCGGCATTGCGGCCGCTGCGCTGGTGGGACGGGAGCGAGCCAACGACTTCGGCCGACGATTCCCGCCGCCTGTGTTGCTGGCCAGAGGTCTGTTGTGTCTCCCGCTGCTGAGGCAGGTAGATGTTGTCTGGACGCTGAGACGGTGGCAGCGAAGGGCGGAAATAGTTCTCGTCAATGCCCATGAAGCGTGAGCTCAGAAGCGACTCAGAATCGTCGATGCGGAAGCTGTAGTCGTTGCGGTAGGTGACGGAAGCAGAGAAACGCCCTACAGGAACCTCGAGGTCGCCAAACATGTAGTCCGTAACTACATCTCGGCCGTTGTCAAAGTGCAGAGGCTGGCGGAGATTGTCGAAGCCACGCGAGGCGATGCGCGCCTCGGCCTCGGCGCTCGTGAGGATGCGGCAGCGCACCTTGAGCGCCGGGTGCACACCCTTAGTGGACGCCTGGCGGGAGAAGCGGTAAGCGGGCAGAACGTGTGTAGTAACAAAGAGCGAGCGGAAGAAGACGATGCTGCGCTTGTAGATGGTGGGCAGAATGGGACCGAAGTCCTCCATCTCGTACTCGGCGCCGCTGGTGCTGGTGCTGCCGCTCGTATCGCCGCCGGTACGGCCCTTTCCGCTTGCGGATTCGTGGGCGCTGCTGCTCCCGCTGCCGCCGGTGCCGCCACTGCTGCTCTTTATTAAGCCAGGGATGCACTGCAGCTCAATCTTCCAGCGCTCGAGGATGATTTCGGTGGATCGGGAACGTGTTGTGTTGCTATCGGACCGGCCGCTGCTGCTGCTGCCGCTGCCGCTACCGCTGGCCGACATGTCGGAGGAGTTGAGCGCCTCGAGCGCGTCCCAACGTTTGCCGTTATCGTCGATAACAACAAGTGCTTGGCCGGCGGCCAGTCGAGAAGCGTCCAGGTAGGTCTCGATTATCATAGGCGGTGGCCGGTGGTCGAATCCGCCACAGTGTTTCCACGTTTTGAGCTCGTCTTTGAAGTCGTCAATGTCCTCGGTTTCGATTTGGAACTGTGGCGGTCAGTCAGTACAATGCCGATGCAAAATCTCTGGCCAACAGTCTTGGCCGACGTATAAACGTACCCATTTATTTGTCTTGCGTCCACGGCCACCGCCCGAAGGCGTCGTCGGGATGCGGGCCTGAAGGATAAGCACGGCAGCTTTGAGATGGAAGTTCTGTAGCGACGACAGCGGTTAGTAGGGGAGGGCATGGAGTGGGAAAACGAAGGAAAGAAGACAAGAGGCGAGAGTCTGCGCACCTGTATTATTTGGTCCAGCTTCTTAATGGATTCTTTGGTTGGCCCCCCCGATGCCAGAGCTGTTGCTGGCGCAGCGCCGCCATCACTGCCGCCGCCGCCGCCGCCGCCGCCATCGAATGATGGACTCGGCGGAGCAACTTCAGAGGTAGCGCGCGGCCGGCTGGCGAGTGCGTCTAGTCTCGGGTTGTTTGTGCGTGTGGGGTTGGTCTGGGCTGCGGTCGCGGGTGAGTAGCCGCCTCGCGGCGGCCGCGACTGTTGATGCATTGCGCGGTTGAGTGTGTGTGTGTGTGTCGGAGAAGCAAGATGCTGGTGTTGTCGACGATGGGCGGCGGTCGATGTCGATGTCAATGTCGAATCGTCTGGAAGCCAGCCCTATTCAGAGGCGTCGACGCAAGGCAAGCGGCTCTAATCTGATGGCGCTGGTGTTGGGGTTGGGGAAGAGAGGGGGGTGGGAGAAGGGGAAGGGCACGGAGGTGAATTGGGAAGGGGAAGATGCGAGGTCGATGCGGTGAGCTACATTTATCTGGATTGCCGTCTTGATGGGAAAAGAAGAGATGCGTGCGCCGAAGGCCGAGGTTAGGACGACGATGCAAGGCGTGAGGGTGCGAGGCGTCAGGGCGAAAGGTGTGACCCGTGTCGTGAGAGTTGGTCGTCGACTGTCGAGCTGGCGAGGCTGATGGCTGGCGGATGAGGGCTGATGTCAAGTCCAAGTCCAAAGCGCCTCTTCGGTCGCCTTGGTTCACGCTGGTTGTCTTGAACCTTTGCTAGGCTGCTGCTTGCTTCAGTTGCTTGACTCTGTTGCTTGCTTGTGCTGCTGCGTCTTGTTCGTGCTGGTCCAGCTGGCGCTGCTGCTACCTCATGCAGGACGGGGCGCGGCTGCAGCTACTGTGGTTTGACGGGCGGGCCTTGGCCTGCGGGTTTGTGGCTGGCGGACCGGGGTGTGCGTTTCCCGTATTTGCGTGCAGGTCGTTTCGTGGTTGATCGTGTCACCGCCAAACAGAACAAGTCACAACAGAAAAGGACAGGCCGAGTCGACAAACTGCAACGCAGTGCGATGGGAAATGGTGAAAAGAGGCAAAGGAAGAAGGTAAGGTCCAGTAGCTCCGCGCCCTCAAAGGCTGGACAGATCGGGGTGCTGGACGATGACGGTTTTGCCGGCCGATACCGTTGTAAGGCGGTCTGGGCTGTTGCTGGCTGTGTCTTGCGTGGCTCAGTGGTCCTCGTGTACAGTGTGAGCGCGTGAGGTTGGCCTGGCCTTTTGCCTTTGACGTTGACCTATGTGAATGGATCCCGGCTAGGCCCCTGTAGCACGGTGTCTCAGCGGGGAAAGTCAAGAGGGTGTGGTGCCGACTTTGGTGGGAACTGTCTCTGGCGACAAATGGGCTGGCCTTGGTGTGAAGTGCGACGCACGACTGGGCGACTCGGAGAAAACCAGAGAAAATGCTGCAAACAATGCTGCAACAAGAGGAAAGGAAACACAAGGGAAGGAATAGGGAGACACAACAAAATGAGCAGAGATGTTGCAATTGACAATGTCACGGGATAAAGAAACAGGACAAACGGATCAACACAAGAGTGTAACAAGACAGCTAGTCTTGACAAGGCCCTTCCAGAGTGACCAGATGCACCAGGTGATGTGTCGACTAGGGAGAGGGACGGAAGACAAACAAAACAGTGGATGGGTACAAACAGGAACGACAATGTCCAGGACGGGAAGAGAAGAGCGAGAGGAGAAATCGAGGCCAAAAGGTGGGGTGCTAAGGCTGCATGACTAGACCTGGCGGTAGGCGGGTGCCGATGTGCTCGTCTGTCGGTGCTGAACCGTCTAGTCTAGCTCAACGGATGGCTGATATGGATACCCGTCACGATAACAGAGGCGATGGTGTAGGCTTGCGGTGGGTGGAAGAGCGTTTGATGTGTTTGTCTGTGCCAAGTAGAATTTAGTTTTTGTTGATGTGATAAAACGAATTAGGCAACCCCAAGCTCAACTGAGGTGCTATGGCCAGGGATGAAATGGGGACGAAATGCTCCTTCCTCGACGAGTGCTCCAAGTGCAGCTCGTTCTTTCCCCTGGTCGCCTATCCGGCAGTTCCTACTCGATTGGAAACTGCGATGCAAAGGCCAGGGAAGGCGTGAACAAAGTGCAAGGAGATTACACGGTGGACGGGGCAAGAGCCGAGCAAAGCGTCATTCCCAGAACAGTGTCCAAGAGGGCAGGAACTAGACAAGCCAGTGACTGGGCGCAGAAATAGGGGAATGACCAGACCAACCCACAAACTTTGGGGGGAAGGGAGGAAGACGGGGTGAGTGCGCGCACTGGCAGGAGCATCCCACTCATACCGTGTGCCTACTGTGAGGCCGACCATTCATGTCTGACTCAGTAGTGAAGGGAGGGGACAGAGCCTAGAGAGCCCCGGTGCATGTTGAATCACGCAGTAACACCACTGAAAGATCCCATCCGATGACGAAATCAAGAACATCTCCTCGGAATGTACCGGTTCTATACACAGCACCAACAAAAAGAGCTTTGTTGAGAGATGAAGACATGGTACATGTTCTGTAGCATAACAAAGAAGAGAGATGCACGTTATGGCAAAATGGTCGAGACAATGCATCATTATCGGCGGGTATCCGAATGGCGCAGAGGCCGAATCCGGAGTCAATAGGTCACCCGATACGAGTTTTTACAGTGGGCAATCAGGTGCTATCGGCCCCTTGTGCACTGTATTACTCCGTATAGTATTACAGATTGGCACGCCACAGCCGAGTCCACTGATTGGGTGGTCGGATCGCTGTAATTCCCAGCACGCACAGCACTCACAGCGAGCACCACATGCACTTCCTCATCGATTGTCCGCCTCGCGACGATAAGGGGGAATCGCAGCGATTGCCAATCTAGCACGGGCTTCTGTTGTGTGTATATCTACCTGTATATACAACATATGATAGGTTCGAATGATGAACACGGATCAGCACTGGATTTGCCGAGGGATTTTTGGCGACTCGTGCTTATCCTGGGACAAAAACAAATCCAGCCCAGTAGCCATAAACCAATTCGATCTCACTTTTTATTTTTTTTTTGTCTGTGTCTGTATGTTATATTTTTTTTCTTCCATTTTCTTCTGTTTTTTGGGCTGCCGAATTCGTTGTTTGGATTGGTCAATGTTAGGCCATTGTCCAGGCAGATGCTCGTTTTGAGCCTCAAGGCAACAACACAAATGGACATAAAAAAAAAAGACACGAGACTGGAATGCCAACTTTGTTCGTTAAACTGCTCCGTACGTGCATCCTACCAACAGGTTGACGCTGTTGGAGCTACTGCGGGCACCCGCGAAAGCGCGAGCCAAACGGTGCATGAGTGAGATTTATGACTGGTTGAACGGCGTTAGTGACTCCAAGCCGGATAGTGATGACAACAATCCATCGGCACCTGGGAGTCATCAGGGAGGTCAAGGGTAGATGGGGCTTTCGTTGAAGCGGCGTCGGGGGCAAGGGATCGTTTTGGTTGGCAAGGATTGGACGTGATGGTGGCTGTTGAGCGGACACGAAAATTTGGTTCCTTCTTTTTTTTCTTTTATTTTCTTTAATTTTTTCGTCTTTCAAGCACAGAAGGATTCCCCTCTTGGATGCCTAATAGGCTCACAACACACAGACGCAACGCCCGCCTTACCTTTGCAATGCAATGACATTGGCCAGCTAGATCAAGCTTGAAAAGCATTGCAACCTCGAAAGGATGGACGAGTTAGCTTCAAATGCCGGACTTGTGCTGCTTTCCTACCATTTGTTTTTGTTGTTCCTTATTCTGTACATCCTGACTACATATTTTGTGCGGCTCCATCCGGAGCGAGCCATTGTCAAAACGACAATCTCGCATAAAGTAGGAACCTGCTGTGGTTGCATACATATGCCCATGTATTGCATATATCGTGAAATTGTGGACTTGTCGACATGTGGAGATATCGATCGAAAAATGTGTCGAGGCAAATTAGGCTGCCCTCCATGCTCCTGTTGCCTTTCTCTCTGGGGCCCATAGAAGCGCAGCAGATCCCGCGAAACGCCGTGTAAAATATTCTAACATATAATCAAACCAAAGAACTCAAGCCAGGACCTGGCAGTGTATATACAGTTGCCGGAAAAGAAAGAACAGAGCACAAAACAAAGCAGCCTGCAAAGCTGTGGGTAATATAGACAATGAAGGCAATGGAAACAATGAAACCACGAACATAATCAAAACACGTAGCAAAGTGAAAAAAGAGACAGGGGACAGCGCCCACCTCATCTATGCCCTGCCGCCTCGTCCACCACCACCACCCCTTCGTCGAGAAGAGCCGCCTTCTCCACCGGCAGCAACTTCCGCATGGCGCTGGCCGAGGCCATCCCCACCACCACGGCCCCCGCGTTGGTTGCGACCTCCACCGCCGCCACCTCCACCCCCTGTCCCTCCCCCTCGAATCGCTGCTTTGTTGGTCGTCGATGGTCTGTGCTTGCGAGACGACGTCGACGCTGCCGCCTTGGTGTCACCATCAAGGCCTGCTGCCGCACTGTTGTTCTGGCGAGCATCCGCTGCTTTGGCACTCCCTCGTCCCTCACGGCCACGGCCCCCTTCCCCCCGGCCACCACTACCTCCACCATTCGAACCACTTTTGCCGCGTGACTGCTGACGCCGTGTCTCCTCCTCCTGCGTCCGCTGGCTCTCCTGGTCCCACCACTCCTGGAACGCTTGCTCCTGCTGAATCTCCTGCAAGCTGCGCTTGGCCACCGCCTCCTTCATCGTTTCCTGCTCGAGCTGTTGCTGCAAAAAGATGTCTGCCATGGTCAGGCCCAGCACAGGCTCGGCCTTGGGCGCCGGCTTGATGTACACTCTGGAGTGCGGTGCGAGCGGTGCAGCATTGGTCGACTTTGACGACGAAGCACCGGTCGCGCTCGGCCGCGGCTGGCCGGCGAAGCGCGTGTCTGGCGAGGCGGCTCGGGGGCTGTGGTGCAGAGGCTTCTTGCCGCTTGGCTTTGGCAGTGATCCCAGTGTAGGGTCGCCGGATCCGGACGGTGTGCTGGTACCAGACGTGGCCAGGGGAGACGTAGACGGCGGCGGTGCAAGATGCGTGGTTGCGGGTTGCTTGGCCGGGCCCGCTGCCGAGAAAGACGATTGGGCTGCGCTCTTGTCCCAGGCCGGGGTCTTTGGTAGGCTCTTGGCAAGAGACTGGGTTTGTTGCAGGAGCTGCTGCTGCTGTTGTTGCTGCTTCTTTCGCTCCTTTTGTGACATCTTCGGCGCCGCAATTCTCGGCAACGAAGCGGCCGGCGCGTCATCAAGACCGGGTCGCTGTTCTTTGAGACCGGCCGACAATGCAGACTTCCGGGGGTCGATGAATGGCGTTGAAATCGTCTCGGTCAGGATGGAGCGTATATTCAACCGCTCTGTCGGGAGTGTCGCCGCGGGCGAACCCCACGGCTTGGCGCCGGTGTTTGCTGGTGTCTTGGGCGTCATGGTCGCTGGGGCCGGTGCAGGTGCAGGCGGAGCAGCACCACGTTTAGTAAGAACGCCCGGGCGGCGTGCAGGTGTTGTTGGCGGTGCAAAGCTTGACACGGGCGAAGAGCCAGCGATATTGGCGTTGACCTTGGGCCGCGAATTGGACGACGGCGAGACACCAAAACCGCTTTCGCCCCGCAGAGAGACTGGCGCCGTCCCATCGTCAGGGCCATCGTCAGTCCTCACCGCAGCAGGATCACCGCGGCTGCCCGGCCGCGTCCCTGCCAGAGGACTGCCAGTCGCTTCGTCCTCTTCCATGCTAAACATGAGGTCAGCATGCGACGCCTTGGGCCGCAAGACAGGACTCATCGGCTGCTCGTTTTTGTTCGTCCGAGACTTTCGTCTTGCACGCTCGGCGCTGGGCGACGCTGTCGGCATGAAGAGGCTGCTGCTGCTGTTGTCGTCCACGCTGCCGACACGGCCCTTGAAGGACGACGAAACAGCTCGGCGGTCGTCGTCGCGGTGTGCCGCCTTGAATACCATTTCGCGCACCCGGCGCTGCCGCTCCTCGTCCATGTCCTGGGCCAGCTCGGGGTACTTGTGCAGGAGATCGACCATGGCACGGCCACTCCGTGCAAAAGGCATTTGCGCCAGTTGGTTGTCGCGGACGACGGCGTCCAGGTCCTGGAGCAGCTCTTCGTCGAGGTCGTCCAACAAGTGGTTCTCCAGCATCGTCTCCATCTGCAGACAAATGTACTCGAGAGCCGCATCCTTGAACTCGCTGACAACACAGACGCTAATGGTGTTGAGCAGGTGCGAAATGTTGCGTGTCGTAGCAAACTGGCCAATCACCAGCTGGCAGATCTGGGACAGGCGGTCGAGCATCAGCTCGTTGGCAATACTCAGGACGTCGAGCACGGCGTCGAAGAAGGCCTCTAGATCCGGTGATACCAGGCTGTCAAACAGCTCGTGGCCCACGTCAGCATACAGGTACTGAAGAACAAACTGGAAAGCCTTGGGGTCCATATGCTTCAGGTCTAGCCTGATCTTGCTCTTCGTCGCGGACTGGGCGGACGTGTGGCGGCGATTGGCCAACCATTGACCACCAGAGCGGCCGTGGAAGAGCCCCTCGAACCAAGGACAGCGTTGGCACAGGAACACACTGTGCACTGGCAACTCGGCGCCGTTAAGTTCCAAAATGGCATCACCATCTTCGAAGAAGCGGCTGTCTTTCATGGCTGCCCGGAAGTCGTCGTGCATTGTCTGTTTTGGGTCCGTCTGGATGCGCACGGCAGCTTCAAGCTGAGGCATGTTCAGGCGCGTCGCCACCTTCATGACCTCCGTCCGGACTTGGCGGTAGCGATGCGCCAACGGCTGTGCCTGGCGTGCATAGTTCCACACCGGGATGACCTTGTCCTCGTACACGTATAAAACAAGGTTCAGCAGACTGAGCAAGTCCAGGCCCTGGAAGGTGATGACGGCAACACTGTGCCCGCCGTCGGTCTGCTCCGTCTGGATAGACAGCACCTCGGGAAGCTCAAACGTGCCGTCGCCGTTCCGGCACTGTGCCAATGCATCGCGCAAAACACTGCTGCGCGCAGAGACGATCCAGCTGTGCACAGGGACCCGGATCTCCGGCGACTGGGAGGTGGAGACCAGGACGCCCGGGGCAGGCGAGCCTCGATGTTCAAACGCCCACTCGGCGAGATGGGCCGTCAGATCGCGCTCGAGGTCGGTGGCGCGCAGGATCTGGTAGGCCACGGGGCCAAGGCGCTCCTGGAGGGAGGCGGCGTCCCAGAATTTGAGCTTGTTTGCGTCCTTTGTGTCCGGTTCCGCTGAAGTAAAGTCGCTGATCGCCATGAGCGGGCGGACGTCCTCCCACAGCGACTGCTCCTCGACGCCAATCTGCTCTTTGATGACGTCGGAGTCGCACCGGATGGCCGCAAAGGCACCAAAGGCGGAGCTGCGCACGGTGGTCACGTTTGTAATGTAGGGCACTCGCTGGAACTTGTAGTCCTTCTTCTTCTGGTTTTTGGTGGCACCACCACCGCTGACATGCGCATCCTTGGCCTTGGCACGCTTGATACGGCGCCACACCGAGCCGGAGTGTGAGCATATGATGACAGAGCCTTGCTCGCCCACGTCCACAGACCGCACACCATCTTTGTGGGCATTCCAGATGCATTGCGGCGTCGTCAGGGCATCGCGGATCTTGGATGGGTTGGTGGTCGACGCAGCCGACTGGTTGCTCTCGGCCAGGTTGGTCAGGCTCATAGTGAAGAGATCACCACGGCTTGTGACGGCGGCAATCGTCTCCCCACCGGAGGCAATGTAGTTGATCTGGTTGCGGCCAGCGTCGTAGCGCGAGGACATGTTGAAGTTGCCCAGACGATGGCCGAAGGTCTCTGTAAAGGGAAACTTGACAATCTTATAGCCGTAGCTCGTGAAGACGCAGACGGTGTGGTTCGCGAGGAGACACGTCGTGGCCTTGTCAATGGCCGATACAGAGACGATGGGCGACGAAAAGAGGGACGCGGCCACTTTGCGCGGAACGGTCTGTACGTCGAGCGAGCGCGAGTCCGCATCCATCAGCGCGAGCTGGCCGACGTTTTTGCCCCAGCAGTAGAGTGACGATCCCGTGTGAGCCACGGAGTGCAGAGCAGACGCAGCCACGCCCAGGATGGTCTCTTTTCGAAGCGGCCCGAACACTTGCCGCGGTGTGGCTGTCATAGGGTCTTGATCGCGCTTGGGCGAGGGCGGCAGAGCGTAGCCGAGCTGCGAGAAGGTGTTGGCACCCCAGGTCCAGAGCTCGCCGTTGTCGGTAACGGCCATACTGTGGTTCTGGCCCAGGGCGACCTGGACAATCTTCCGGTCGGTGAGGGGGCCCTGAACGGGCTCGAAGGAGAAGCGGGTGTTTTCGTCGCCGAGGCCCAGACGGCCGCCGCGGCCAATACCGCACATGTAGAGGTTCGACACCGGGTCTGCGGTCAAGATAGCACTGTGCAGCTTGGACAGGACCACGTCGTGGATCAGCAGTGGGCGGCCTTGGATCAGAGCGGGTATGTTGTCGATGCCACCGGTCGGTGACAGCGCGATATCTGCTTGGTCGAGCTGCTTGGTTTCTTCGAGGTGCTCCTCATAGAAACGGCGGACCAGGTGATCCGGTCGCTTGAGGTACACGCGCTCCGGGAACTGGCGGTCGTCACCATCGCCCATTCCGAGGGTCAAGTTCTTGTTGCTGCCAAAAAAGAACAGGTCTTCGCCGTCGACAAGAGCCTGAAGGTTGCCAGAGCCAGTGGGGTGGTTTTGTTGGACAGCAAGATCATCGTCGTCGGAGTCGTCGCCATCAGGTGCTGCGGTGTCGTCCAGGGCGGCAAGGCGTCGTTCGCCGATGATCGAGTTGTACAAATCAAAGGGACTATTGCCCTCGTGGTCCTTGGTCTTGATCAGCTGTCCGATGCGGCCCACGGGCGCACCCAGGGTCTGGCCAGCAATGTCCTTACGCTCCTTCAGGAGGAGCAGCCGTGCAATGGAAATGTTGCCGGCATAGAGGGCGCGGTGCAGCGCATTCCAGCCGCTTTCCGGGTCCTGCACGTAGATGTCGATCGCGGGGTGTTCGAGAAGCGCTTCGACGAAAAGAACGGCGTTGTCGGACGTAGATGCGGCAGCACGAAGGAGGAGAGTCAAGCCGGCATGGTCCCGGCTGTTGATCTCAGCCTTGCCAATGCTGCCACCACCACCGGCCCCAGACTTGGCCGGACCAAAACCAGCACCAAAGCCGGAAGCTTTGCGTGGCTTGCCGGCAGGAGCCCGTGGCGAAGTCCCGTAGGGGCTGCTGCCGGCATCCCCGGAGCCACTAGGGCCTCCACCACCTCCTCCGGCGCTGCCGCCGCCGCTGGCGGCGCCTGCGTTCGCGTTCCAAACAGCAGCTGCCTGGGCACTGTGGCCCGTCAGGGCGAGCAGGCGTCGAAAGCGCTCGACATTGTCTGCAATATAGCACGACCAGAGTTGACTCATTTAGGCACCAAAAAAGTGCACCGGGGGTTGCAAAGACTGGAATCTCTGCAAGCCCCTCCTCTCCTGCTTCAGAAGCGCACCTCGCTGTGATTCTCAGGGACCACGGCGTATTTAAAGGCGCGAGAAGGAAGCGAGTCGAGAAGGACCTGCAACAACAACAGACGTGCGGTCGATGTAGATGTCGATAGATGGCGAGCTGGGATTTTTGTGGGATATCGAGCACGTTTGCCTCGTGGCGTTGAGAGAGAACAAAAACAGTGGATCGGATGCAGATGCGCCACGCAAGGCTGTCGGCGATGGGAGCCAAGACAAAAGCAACGATCTAGTCTAGAGGGCGTTCGAAAGGTTGGCAGACGATGGATGCGTCTCACAGGTTACGGGCAGGTCGATGCGAGCAAGAAGGGATATATCGTTCTCGGCTTCAACGCAGTTCGATCCGTTATGTCCGGGCAATGACGAGGACGGTATTGAGGCCGTCGACGAGCGAGGGTATATAAGAGTCGACCCTGTAGAGTTGAAAGATGACACAGTTGATCGGGGGACAGGAAGAGGTCGAAGGGCGGGGTCGGCGGCAGTGTGGTCGACGCAGAGTGGATGTCGAGTCTTTAAGTGTTTTTAATGAGGTCAGAATGAGCCAGAGGCAAATAACAACAAAATAGTGTCTAAAATTAAAGTGTGTGAGACGCGCCTGCCACAATTGCTGGTGAAAGCAACCCGATAAGTTCCAGTGAAAGGAAGGGGCGATTCGAGCTGGCAGCCAATCAAAGCGGCAGGTGCGCCGGGTTAGGGTCCCCAGAGGCTCAAAAGCTTCCTTTCAACGCCAACGCCGCGGCCCTAAAGTGCAACAGGAACACGCAAAACACGCCGCAAAAGAGCGCCCGTTTGCGGATAAGTTGTCAATGATGAACACGAGCCATGCCAGTCAGATGCCACGCGCTTTGTTCTTGTTTATGATGTCGTGCATGACCTACAATCGGGCATCGTGGGCAGCCAAGAGGTCTTTCACGTGTGTCGTCTTGACGAGCATGACATTGCGCCGGTCGCGACTGCCTTGTCCTTCTGTGCAAGCCGTCGCGGTGAGATCAGGCCCTGCGTTTGGCGGGGAAGGAACAGGGCTGGGGGGCCTGGACCCGAGCCCTGATCGCGCTTTCTCTGCACAACACGTTCCACCCCGCTGGCGCGCATCTCGTTCAGTGCTGCATGCTCTTAAATGACACAGACGGATTAGTCATTATGCGGGCCACTCCTGCCTTCGGTAAGATCCCACCAGGTTCTGAGCAGAAAGTTGGCATACAGACTTGCACTGGGCTCTTACCTCCCAAGAGAAGGTTGCCCTGCAAGTTTTAACAAAAATGTTCCAAAGCGAGCAAGATCAAGCTTCAAGAGTCACAGCAACGGAAGTCGTATGTAGCGGTCGCGTTCAACAACAGAGGGGCGCTCGCTGCGAAGGCTCCTCTGGCCCGCTTCCCCACTGAGTAATTGGGCGGATGAGAATCTGTTTTGCTCCTCTGCTCCGCAAAAGAAGAGGTGAGGCGCTCCAGGCGGCAAGTGCGCACGGTCTTCCGTTCCATTGTCTCGCCTGCCAGTTGGTCGTCCAAACCAGGGGATAGAAGGAAAGAACGGTCACACGCTAGACCTGCTGAGGACTACCGATACCGGGTTCTTCCTATCTGTATTCCAGCGCTCTTCGCGCTGGGCCCAGCGCTCACTCTGCGTGAGTGGTCGCATTTCCCCTCAGCGCCCCCCCAGACTGCATCGCACCCGCACTCATCTACACAAGAAACCGCGCAATTGCACGCCGTGAGTCCGCCGATCGCGCACGGTAAAAGAGCGTCTCGCGCCTCCGCTGTGGGGATAGCAACGGGACCACAGGGGACGAATTATCGATAGCTTTACACGGGATTTCAACAGCGGCTTTTCGCGGCGGTTCGCACTTGCCTTGCCAAACATGGGGTGTTCCTTCTCCATTTTCGCTATTTCCCGCATTTTCCTATTTTTTTTGTGAACCCCATAATTTTTTTCCTCCTTCCGTTCTGGAGTCCGATACACGTACGGGGCATTTGGCTTGACGCACGCCAACCCATTCTTTCTGGCGCAATAATATCGTCTGGTCGTCCCCTCCTGTTCCTCACGTCTGTTTTCCTCTGCCGTTCTCTTGTTTATTTATCGAGCGTGTCCGGCTCCTTCAGATAGCATCTTTGTCGTGTTTACTCGCCTCGCCCGTCTGCCCGTCGCCGACTCCTCTGTCTTCCGTCCTCCCTCCTCGCCCATCTTCGGCATTCTTCTCCGAGATCCGTCACGATGTCTGACCAGCCTCTCCCCTTTGTTTATCAGTTCGCCGCTGGGTATGTTTGCCAATTAGTTCAGAGACTGCGTTTTGTTGCTACTGTTGCTTCATTTATGTTGCCATTGTCCGGCGCTGGATGCTCGTGATGGTCTCTGGGGCTGTCTCCGGGTATCTTGCGCCGGAGGCGATCGGAAAGATGACCGTTGCTAACCGATCGTGTGTTCAGTGCGGTTGCCGGCGTTTCTGAGGTGTGTAGCACGCGACCTGCTCCCGGCGGCTTGTTCGAGCGTGCCCCCAGTCCTACGAGACGGACACTGACATGGTGCTACAAATAGATTCTTGTCATGTACCCGCTGGATGTCGTCAGTACGTTTTGCTTGCTGTCCCTTTCCCTGCCGATTCCGAGTCAAGTCCGAGCCTTGCTAACCTTGCCTTCTCCCCGTGCAGAGACACGAGTGTACGTCGAACACGGTCCTCTCTGGAGACGATATGGAGAACAACGACAGGAGGCATTGAAGATACTAAGATACTGACCATATTGCAGCCAGCTTCAGACCGGCAAGGGCACTGGCCCCGATTCGTACAATGGCATGGTCGACTGCTTCCGGAAGATCATCAAGCACGAAGGGTAGGTCGTACCGACGAGGCAGTAGAGCCAGGGGTTTTTCATTCTCGGACCGAACGCTAACTCTTCGGTTGTAGCTTCTCGAGACTGTACCGTGGTATCTCTGCCCCGATCATGATGGAGGCGCCCAAGCGTGCCACCAAGTTCGCTGCCAACGACGAGTGGGGCAAGTTCTACCGCAAGGCCTTTGGCCAGGAGAAGATGACCCAGAGCCTGAGTGTCCTGACCGGCGCCACGGCCGGTGCCACTGAAAGTTTCGTGTAAGTGTTTTGGGAGGTCGTGAAGATCCGGAGACCAGAAGACCTGAAGAGCAGAAGAAGAGAGATGAAGCGATTCCTGGAGTCCCGTGCCCAGCCTAACGTTTCCCCTCCAGCGTCGTTCCTTTCGAGCTCGTCAAGATTCGTCTCCAGGACAAGGCCTCGGCCGGCAAGTACAACGGCATGTTGGACGTCGTTGCCAAGACGATCCGCAACGAGGGTGTGCTGGCCATGTACCAGGGTCTCGAGAGCACCATGTGGCGCCACATCCTGTGGAACGCCGGCTACTTTGGCTGCATCTTCCAGGTGCGCCAGCTGATGCCCAAGGCCAGCAGCAAGCAGACCCAGATGCTCAACGACATTATTGCCGGTTCGGTCGGTGGTACGGTCGGTACGCTCCTGAACACGCCCATGGACGTCGTCAAGAGCCGTATTCAGAACGAGACGCGGGTGCCTGGTGTTGTGTCTAAGTACAACTGGGCTTGGCCGGCCGTCGGCACCGTCCTGAAGGAGGAGGGCTTCGGTGCGCTCTACAAAGGTTTCCTGCCCAAGGTGCTGCGTCTTGGCCCCGGCGGTACGTATTTTTTGCCTTTATTGTCCATATCTGCCTGCTCTCCTTACATTCTTTTTCTTTCGACACTTCATACTGACAACGCCTCTAGGTGGTATCCTCCTGGTCGTCTTCCAAGGCACAATGGACTTCTTCCGCAAGATCAGAGACGGCAAGGCATAGAATGTAGACGAGAGGGTTCGTCTCCTCTGCTGTTCCTTTTTTACTTGTCTTTTCGAATTCTGGTTTTTGGTTCTTTGTGTTGGGGTTTTGGACGAGGCACACTTTGCACAAAATACAGGTTCTTCCCCTTCACTGGGCTGGCCTTTTGCTTTTGCTTCTCTTATATATTTGGTTACATGGCATACATCGGTTTTGTTTTTATCTGCCTTTCCATTGTACTTTCCTCTTATCGATTGGATATTCATAGAGAGCATATATTTAGACGAAAGAGAAGACGAGCCACAAACGTCCACCGACAAGGCAAGAAGCAGACAAAACCAAAAAGAGACAACCTATGTACAAAAACAAAAGTCACTGTATTGTACCATGACACGTTTTCCTCATCACAAACACAGCGTGTCCCATTTTCATCGAAACCACCAGTTGACCGAAGAGTTGAGCCGCCCATCGCCGTGCGCGCTCTGCACGCTATGCCACCATCCTTTGGGTATAAACAGCATGTCGCCCGCGTCCAGCTGCGCCTCGTGCATCGTTCCAGCGCCGCTTGCAGCGTTCTGCCCCCACACGGCAGCGTGCAGCAGCTCCCGCTCCGGCCCTTGCATCATCTCCTCGCCCCGGATGCGCGACGACGCGCGGTGCGCCGACGTCTGCCGCCTCCTGATCAGCTCCGTCTGCACGGCCCGAAAGATGCCCTCACCGCCGGCCGGTGCCATCAAGCGCACCGTCTTACGGCTGGCGAACTGGCAAAACAGGTTCGGATTGGGGTCGCGGTGCCAGGGCGTGTAGGTGGGCTCGAGGCCCCACCACAGGCTGGCGTCGTAGACATCACCACGGCCAGCGTGCTGCACGAGGTCGGGCGCCGGGACATCGTCCCGCAGCGAGGGAGGCAGTTCGGCGAGCGATGCCTGGGCAACGTACAGCTGCGTGAGTGTCTTGTGGGATGACAAGGACGCAGGCGAAGGCGCCGTCGAGCACGAGGACGGCACCGAGCTGCTGCAGTTGTATGCGACGGCCGCCAGAAACAGCGCAAGCGGTGCCTCCAACCGGATGAGTCGCGGTGCCTCGTCGTCACGGGCTGGAAGAGGTGCGACGTAGTGCGTCAGAAGCTCGGCCAAGCCAGTACGAACAGCTTTCGTTGTTGTTGTCGTCGTCGTCGTCATCTCTGAAGCTGATGCTGCGCCTGAGGCAAGCCATGCATGGAAATTGGCTAGAGCTTGCCCTCCACCAGGGTGTGGCGGGTACATGAGCTCGTACGGCAGCTGTGTCATGGCAAACTGCTCGAGATACGGTGCCAGCCGCAGAGACGGGCCGGCTTCGCCTTGGAACCAGCGGCGCGTCGCCGGCAGCAGTCGTCGCGCGTTGCGGTGGCTGCTGTTGCTGGCCTTGATGAGAAGCGGCCGCTCCTTTCGAAACGCCCGCTCTCGAAACGTCCCAATGTCCAGATCCGCAGTGTCGACAACAGCGACGGACTGCACGACACGGCCGCCACCTGCCGTTGTGGAGCCGTCGCTATAAGGGCGACATTGTGGTCTGATTTTGGTCCATGGCGAGAGGGTGCAGGCGGGACGGAGAACAGGGCACAAGTCAAGCCTCCTCAGTGGCCGCATGAGTAGGATCCAGTCTTGCGACGTAGCGAGACGCAGCTGTGAAGCAGAGCGTTGGTGTTGACGGAATGTAGACGTGTTTTGGAGGGTATCTGCGGAGTACGATGTACGGCGACCACAATTATCGCCATATTGTTTAACTGCATATTATGCACTTACATGGTTTACATCAACCTTGAGCAAAAGTCACACCACAAAAGCACGTCACAAAAGTACACAGACGGAGAAGGACTTGATCATTAATGAAACAGTGAACAGCTTTTTCTATCTTTTAAGTTTTCCACTTTTTCCACATTGGTCCAACCTTTGCAGCGTTCGCAACAAGAAAAACAAAATGCCGAGGAAGAGTAAAGAGGAAACGGGAAAAAATGAACGACATTGTCCCGAAACGGCCCTGATATAAACACAGACAGGGAAAGAGGAAAGAGGAAGGAGGAAAGAGGGAAACGACATTAGACGACAAAAATCAAAGGAAATAATAAAACTAAAAAATACACAGCCAGAACATACTCCTCCCGTAAAACGTATGTGGCACTCAAGATGGGCAAAACATCAAAACACGTATGTTCGTCTCCCACAATACACGGGCCCACGCTCACCGTCCACCGTTTTGCTGCATCTTGAGAATCTCATTTTGGTAGCGCATCTTGAAGCCGTTGGTGAGGGCGCGCATGTCGGGGTAGGCGACCTTGAGCATCTCGAAGCCCTTGGGGATGACGCGGACGGGCCAGAAGTTGACGCGCGTGTTGCGGTTGACCTTGAAGCACAAGAAGAAGTAGCCGGGATGCTTGGCATCGGTGCAGAAGGCGTACGACGAACGGTTGGGGTTGGCGTCCATGTAGGTGGTAAGCCATTTTTCTGAAGGGGGGGGGTGGGGGTTAGGGTTAGCGAGACTTGGAACGGAACGTACTGTAGTACAGAGGACAGCAGCGTCGCTGTCGCAGAGACAACTCACCTGTATCGGCACGTGTGCCGGTCAGGAACTTTTCGTTGCGCGTCATCTCGCCGACCTTCTTGGCCATGGCCTTGACGTGCTCGACAATCAGCTCGTCGAGATCCGTGTACGAGTACTTGCCGCCAATGCGCAGCAGCCGGCCGACGGAGAACTCGTTGTCCTTTTGCAGCTCCAGCACGTCAATGTGCTCGTACACGCCGTCGGCGACCTTCCATGTCACGACGAGGTGGTCGTTGCCGCGCGACGACGGGCGGATGACCATGTCGCCGACGGCCTGCGAGCCCAGGTACTCCTCGGCCTGCGTGGCGTTGAAGGGCCGGAACAGCGGGTGCTTGATGACGCGCTGCGTGCGGCCCGTGGTCTTGTCCTTTTCCTTGAGGTCCTCGCGGTCCTGGTCCTCCTGGCGGAAGTCCCACGTGCCGCGCTCGTGGTCCACAAATTTGCGGAAGGGCCGGCGCAGCGCGTCTTCGCGCACCGACAGCTTGCTGATAAAGTCCTTGCGGTTGAGCTCGAGCAGCTTGGCCTGCGCCGTCTGGCCGACGCGCAGGGCATCGCGCAGGCCGCTGCCGCCGCCGCGCGACGACAGGGGTGCCTCGTGCGCCTCGATGCGGCCCTCCATGCCGCAGTCCAGCTTCACAATGGCAAAGTCGTCCTTGACCACGCGCACGTAGACGGGGATGATCATGCCCTCGCACAGCGAATCCTTGGTCTCGCCCGTGAACATGGTGAAGACGACGTCCGGCGGCAGCGTCACAAACTTGCGCCGCAGCTCTTCGTAGGGCGCCTGCAGCTCGGCGCGGATCGTCTCGAGCGTCGCCCGCTTGCGCTGGTTGTACTTCATCACCAGCTGCTCGGCGTACTCCTCGAGGATCAGCTCGTTGACCTTTTCCTGCTCCTCCTCCTTGAAGAGCTTGCGCACAATGGCGCCGGGCCCGTTGTCGTCGATCTCGGCCTTGACGTCTTCCTCATCGAGCTCGAGCGCATCCGCGGCCATCTTGCGGCCCAGCTCGTAGTCTTCGGGGTGCACGCGCGTGTTGTCGAGCGGGTCGGACAGCAAGTTGGAGCTGTCGTACTCAATGTATAGGAAGCTGGCGCAGTTGTTCCAGACGCGCGGGCCCACGACGGCCAGCTTTCCGCTGTCCGGGTCGCCGACCAGCTCGTCGCGCGACAACACCGAGCCGCCGTTGGCGTTGATGCCCTTGATGACGGCCGTGGCCTTGCGCGGGCCCAGGCCGGACACGTACGGCAGAAGGTTGGCCGTGTAAGGGTCGCTGACGGCCTCGTTGATGTCGACGCCGCAGAGGTTGACCATGTCGACCATGGCGGACTCGAGGGCCTTGGCCAGGCGCTCGGCGGGCAGCAGGTGCTGGCACGGGTGGAAGACGAGCGACTGCACGTCCTTGCCGAGGGCGGCGTACTCCTTCATGGGGTTCTGCAGGTAGCGGGCGAGGGCGACGCAGTAGCGCAGCAGGGGGTTGAGCGACGGGTGCTCGGCGACGGCGCGCGGGCTGTCCTTGTAGAGGCGGGCGACCTCGTCGTTGACGACGACGACCTCGAGCAGATCGCTGCGGTAGTCGTTGGTCTCGGGGTCGTCGTACTCGGGGCCCATGAGGCCCTTTTCGCTGATCAGGCTCTCGAGGTCTTTGAGGAGCTTGTGCGTGTCGGCCGCGAAGCCGCTGACGCCGACGACGTCGGGCCGCCGGCGCTTGACGACCTCGGCAAAGGCCTCCCGCTGCGCCTCGTCGCGGGCCAGGTTGCCGAAGCGGCCGTGCTCGAGCACGCGGCCGTCCTCCTCGACCCAGGTCCAAAACACGGGCTCGCGCGACGGGTCGCCCATGCCGTTGGACAGCGTCAGGACGCGGGGCGGCGTGCCGAGCACGAGGCCCTTGGGCTTGAAGGGCGCCTGGTCGAGGCGCTTGGAGTACTCGTCGCGGCAGGTCTTGAGGACCTCGTCTTGGCAGGCGGTGCGCAGCGAGTCCTTGACGCCCTTGGCGATGATCTTGTCGAGCTTGGGGAAGGCCAGGTCCAGCACCTTTTGGCGCTCGTCGTTCCAGGCGTCGGCGAGCTCGCTGAAGTTGTCCGAGGCGAACTCGGTGTAGAGCTGGCGGCGGAACTCGCGCTCGTTCTGCAGGGCCAGGCGGACCTCGACCAGCCCGTCCTCCTCGGCCTTCATCATCTTCAGGAACACGTCCGGGCGGCGCGCCATGTCGGCGAGGGTCTGGTTGATGAGGTACTTGATCTCGTAAAAGGGGTGGGCCTCGTCGATGCGGCGCAGGCCCTTGTCGGTGCGGTGGCAGCTGACCAGGCCGTTCTGGTAGTAGGCGACGCGGAAGTGCTTGCGCAGGCGCGGGCTCACGTAGAGCTCTTCGGCGTACAGCGCGCGGGCGGCCTGGATGACGGCGTCGGCGGTGGCGTAGGTGTCGTCGGTCAGGCTGTCGGCGAGGTCGACGGGGAGCTTGGCGGGGTCCTCGGCGGACGTTTTCTTGCTGATGCGCAGGGCGTTCTGGGCGAGGCGGTCGACGGAGATGCCGTAGGCGGCGGTGAAGGCGTGGGCCTTGGCCTTGCGGGTGCGCTCAAAGAGGGTCGTGGACTTGGCGCCGGGCCGCTTGGTGACGACGGCAGCGGCGCCGTTGCTGTGGTCCTTGTCCCCCGCCTTGCCGTTGGCCGCGCTGCTCTCGGCAGCCAGCTCGCGCAGCTGGGCGGCGTACTGGAAGTTGAGGTAGTCCTGCAGCTCCTGCAGCTCCTCCATGGTGGTGGCCTGGCCGACGAGGGCCTCGAAGACGGGGTCGTCGACGCGGTGGGACGAGGCGCGCAGGCTGTCGTAGGTCTTGTCGAGCGAGTTGCGCTTCTCGATGAGCGAGCGGAAGCGGATGTCGAGCTCGAGGATGCGCCACAGATCGTCCTGGTTGAGCAGCTTCTCGGCGCTGACGTCGTAGTCGCCGCCGTCGTCGCGGCCATCGCGGCCGTCGCGCCCGCTGCGGCGCGGCTTCGCGTGGATCAGATAGTCTTTGCGGTGCTGGAAGACGTAGGGCACTTCGACGTCGTCCACGACGAAGAACTCGAGGACTTTGCCGACGGCCTTGCTAAAGGGCTCGTGCAGGCTCTGCGGCAGCAGCTTGGTGGGCCACATGAGGTTGATGACCCAGCGGGCCTCCTCCTTGAACTGGTCGGGGGTGATTTGCAGGTTGCGGAAGGGCTTGCGGTCGATCTGGAAGCGCTCGGGCTCGTCGGTGTAGCGGATGGCGTTGTCGCTGTCGGTCATGAGCTTCTCTTGCAGCTGGGACGGCTCGAAGACGTCCTTGAGCTCGATGCCCTGCTCGCCGAGGTCGCGGTCCTCCTCCTCGTCCTCAATCTCAAAGACCCACGCGTAGTCGCCGCCGTCGCCGAAGA
Source organism: Sporothrix globosa (assembly GCA_001630435.1). NCBI lineage: Eukaryota > Fungi > Ascomycota > Sordariomycetes > Ophiostomatales > Ophiostomataceae > Sporothrix > Sporothrix globosa. The sequence continues at coordinate 4,145,387 of LVYW01000003.1, forward strand.
TCTTGTCCATGTCGTCGAGGGCGTCCTTGTCGAGGCCCGTGGTGTCGATGACGCCGCCAATGAACCGCTCGCGCGGCCGGGCCACCTCCAGGTCCTCCTGGCGCCGCAGGCGCTCGTCCTCGTCCTCGGGGAAGTCCTCCTCGATGAAGTCGTCCATCTCGTCGATACCGCGGTGGGCCGGCCGCGCGTAGTGGCCGGCGGCGGCGGCGTCGTCGTCGTCGTCCTCTTCGTCGGAAAAGATCTTAGCCAGGTCGGGCCGTTCGCTGCGCGGGCCGTCCTCGTCGCGGTGGCCGCGCTTGAGCCGCTTGAACTTGGGCTGCGCCGCGGCCTGGCGCTCCCAGTCGGGGCGTGACTCGCCGATCAGATCCAGATCCTCCTCGTCGAGCTGGGCCTCCTCTTCGCGCTCGGCCCGCCGCCGCTTCTTGCGGCGTTTGCGTTCGCGGCCGGTGTCGTCGTCGCCATCGTCGTCGTCCTCTTCGCTCTCGTCGACGATAAAGCCTTCACGGATCTGCAGAGTCGAAAGCGTTAGTCACACGATACACAAGATGCCACATGGGACGACAAGACAAGACGAGGACGAATCTACAGCACCTTGGCGGCCTCTTCCTCGTCGTCATCGTCGTCTTCCTCCTCGCTCGAGTCTTCAATGCGCGACGGCCGCTCTCGTCTCCGGGACTGGTCCTCGTCCTCGTCCTCCTCGCCATCAAAGGACTCGTCGTCCTCCTCGGAGCCAAGCTCGGCCTCGCCCTGGATGAAGTCGTCGCGTCGGCTCATTGTGAGTGAGGGGTAGAGGGGCTGCTGTCGTGGGTCGGGTCGTGAAAAGGACAAAAGAAAAAAACAAAAGGACAAAAGAGACGCCTCAAAAGGCACAACCGAGTCTCGCGAATCGGATGCCCAATGCCGACGGAAACACAATGCACACAGCCAGACAATGACGGTGGCAACAGACAGGTCGAGACAGGCCGGGCGTGCCGTGCAGTGATGCGGTCGTGGAGGTCGTGGTGCGCGACGCAACGATGAAGCGATGGAGCGATGAAGGGAGGGTCGAGGTTGCTTTGGTTTGCGGCACGGGGAAGGTATAGGTAGAGACAGCTGTGAACGGAAAGCCAGGTCGACTAGCCCTGGAGCGTAAATTTTCTGGCTGCCAAACGCGAAGGGAAGGGGCCTGGGGGCGCCTGCAGCCTCACCGAGGCGGGGCATTCTATTGGCGGGTGGGAGGAGGGGACCCATAATTAACAGGCTAATACGCACTGTGTTACCGCGCTTATAGAGTGTGCTAATACAGTGTATATTATGTTTTGGCACTGTTTTTACATCAACGCTTTCCGTTGTCCATCGTACGTCTTGTGCTGCCATTGTGCGTTGGAAAGGGAGACGATTCGGACGGCCGTCTTTGTGTAAGAGAACTGTATATGCAGTGGTCACGTAGTCTTACCGTATAAAGGAAGAGTGCCGGAAATGGACGGCCTTTGTGCGAGCAGAGCGTGGACGGCAGCAGCTGTTTGAGAGATAGGAACGCAACGAAGAGATGTTCGTAAATGCTGCGAAACAGTGCAGCGCTACGGTGTCTATGTCGTTGCATGTGAGTACTGCACATATTATTCTCTGCTTCGGCACCTTTTTCATGAGCACTCGAGACGCACGCAACTTGCGGTGGTCCTCTTCCCAATCGTGTGTCCGGTTGGGAGTTCCTTTTTTACTAAAAGAATCCAATATCCGTTCAAGATGTTCAATGCAGTGTACGACAGAATCCAGGACAAGCGAGACTGTCAACGTGCGGCTTACAAGGCTGTCATATTGCGACGTCGAACTCGCTGGTGTGAATGCATACAGTGGACCCACTCTTCCACAGGTCGCGACTGCCGCCCGAAGCAAGGCTGGCACACCTTCCTCCAGCAGCACATCTCACATAGCGTCCATCACCAACGTCGTCTCTTTCCAGCCTCACATTTTCACATTTTCACACTTTCACACTTTCACAGTCTACACTCTCAAACGGCACCCTCTCGACATGCCCACGCGTCTGCTCGCCTAGCCAACGAGCCGACCGGATGACCATGTCGTTGAGCACGCAGTTCCTCAGCAGCATCCTCGGCTTCGTCAAGAAGCAGGACGGCGCCTCGCTGCGCGCCTGGCTGCGCGTCGAGCCCGATGCCCCGACACAGTATCTGCAGCTGGGCCAGGAGCTGCGCACGCAGTTCCGCGGCGATGCGTCGATCCACAGCCTCGTCGAGAAGTGTCTGCCGCTCCGCAGCGACGATGGCGACAGCGGCGGCGGCGCGCCGTGGCTGAGCTTCATTCTGTTCATGAAGGACTACATGCTGTACTGGCGCGACGTCAATTTTGATGACCTTCCGGCACTATACGCTCTGCTGAGTGGACTGCTGACGTAGGCCTCCCTTTCTTTTTTTTTTCTTCGTTTTTATTATTAGTATCGTCCTCCACGCATACAACTAACCAGGCAGATCTTGCGCCACTGCCTTTACGCACCCCTCCGGGCCCGTGATGCTCGAGACCAGCGTCGCCATCTGCGAGGCATTGGCAAAACTTGCAATGGCCATGCACTACCGCCCGGACCTGACGCGCCGCGTGCAGCCATCGGCAGCAGCTGGGGGCGCTGGCGGCGGTGGTGCGGTCGCTGGCGGTGGTGGCGATGAAGAGCGCAAGTCGCTCGTCGAGAGCACCGCCGACGCCATCCAGAAGGTCTGTACGGCCTGTGTCACCGACCGCAGCAGCGCCCGCTTCGCCCGCCCCGAGGGCCGCCGCGTCGCCGTGTATCGGCTGGCCAATCTCGTCCTCAAGCTGCTCTTCGCCGGTGACAAGGCCCGCTGGGCCGCGCAGATGTTTACCAACATCACCAACACAGGCCCGCCGCTGGCCTTCTACCCGGCCGCCCAGCGCGTCACCTACCTCTACTATCTGGGTCGCTTCCACCTCGAGAACAACCACTTCCAGCGCGCCGCCCTCTGCCTCGAGGCCGCCTACCGCCAGACCCCGCCCGCCTGCCGCCGCCACCGCCGCCTCATCCTCACCTACCTCATCCCCGCCAACCTGCTGCTCGGCATCTTCCCCTCGGCGGCGCTCCTGCTGCGCCCCGAGGCCGCCGACGAGCTGCGGCCCGTGTTTGCGCCCATAGCGGCCGCCGTGCGCCAGGGCAACTTTGCTGCCTTCCAGGCCACCCTGCACGAGCACGAAGCCTGGCTCGTGCGCCGCCGCCTGCTGCTGACCCTCTCGTACCGCATGCGCCCGCTGCTGTGGCGCTCACTGGTGCGCCGCGTCTTTCTGCTCACCTATGTGCCGCCGCCCAACAGCGACGCCGTCGTGTCGTCGGCCGCCACCGCGGCGCGCGGCCGCGCGGCGCCGACGCTCGACCTGGCCGACGTGCTCGCCGCCGCGACCCTGGCACAGCACCAGATCGAGGGCTACACGCCCGTCGCACCCACGCCGCGGCCGCGTGCCGAGCACACAAACACACTCTTCATGCGGGCGGTCACCAACAACACCAGCAACAACAACACGGCGAGAAGCACAGTAGCGGCGCCCCCCTCCGGCGTGCGCAAGCTGCGGCCGAGCGAGGGCATGGTGTGGGGCAACCTGCCGGTGACCATGGCCGACGTCGAGAGCGTGGTGTCGTCATTGGCGGCCCAGGGCCTAATGCACGGCTTCGTCGCCCACGCCGCGCACAAGTTTGCCGTTGTGGGCGCCAAGGCCAAGGGTGCCGTTCTGGCCGGCTTCCCGCCCGTCGCTGAGGTGATGCGAGAGCAGCTACAGCAGAGCGAAGTGGATATAAACAGCGTGCCGGCCTGGGTCAAGGCACCATAAGGAGGGGACGTGCCCCACAGAGGTCTTGTGTTTTTTTGATCTTTTTCTTTTTATTTTAATTCTACAATTACGGCTTGTATATACCGCTTGGCGTTGGAAGTTGGATTTGCAAACGGTGTAGAAAACGACATTGCCTACGACATATACCTTAGTTATCAATGGTCGACAGGACCACAAAGACATAGACACAGCACGTTTTATATAGTGGGAACCAAAATAGGTTTTGTCATCGTTTCATTTGTGTATGTTCCGCACTACAGCAGAAATTGTTATATGCCTTCGTCCTCATAGATACGACGCTCCAATGTGCAAATACCCATGACCAAATGCAAACAGTGAGGCTTCAAAAAAATAATAAAAGACTTGTCACTTCATACCAAAAATAAATCGTCGACCAGCCCCCTTCTCAAAAGAAAGAGAATGCGGCACAATCCTAACATAAATGACCAAGTAAAGCGATGCAAAACAAGCAATGCCCTCTTTCCCTTCCCGCAAAATAGAAATAAAAGTAAAAAAGTAAATGGTAAAAATGGAGAAGGGTATATAGTGAAACAGAATGAGCAACCATATATAGCGGCAGGATAAAAAATAAAAATAAAAAAGGTAAAGAAGTCTGCCGGGCATATAGAAGCAAAATGGATAAAGTAGAAGAAATTGGAAAGGGGACACGCTTTGCTCATCCGACCAGGACCAGTTTCCAGGTCGCCACGACAAAGACGAGTAAGAAGAAGTAAGTAAAAGGGAATAAGGTATAAAATGCATGTATGATGAAACACCTGGTCCAGGCCTGTTGCCGAGTAAGAAGAATGGCGAAAAAGATGGCAACAGGTCGTCGTCAACAAGACAATGGGCTCTCCTGTCTAGACGGGAAAGGCCATGGGTATGTAGAGATAATATGTACTGGCCATATGCAAAACTTTGCAAAAGAGATGGCAGAGTCGTGAAGGCGCTATATGGTGAGAATGGTGAAAAGTGGTGGGGTATAAAAAGACGGCTATCGATGTCAGCCAGCACAAGCGGCGACCAGTCGAGCCCGAGTGAAGAATCGAAAGTGGAAAAGTGTAAAGTCAAGTGCTTCGTTACGTTGTACTTGTTTTCCGTGTTTTTTTTTGGTTTTGTTTTGGGATGTTCTCTTATTTTGGTTGGTTTCTTTGTGTTGTGCTTCACACAGCTTAATACAACCATAGACTGGCAACGACAGCAACAATCAGGCCAACAACGGCGGCACCGCCCTGGTTGTGGCTGACGGCCTCGCTCTTGGAGGACGTCGAGGGTGACGCGCCGCCATTGGTGGACGACGAAGCACCGTTGCCCAGGCCAGTCGTCGGGCCAGTCACGGTGCCAGTCTTGGTCGACTGGGTGGAGGAAACGGTACCGTTCTCGTGGAAGATACCACCGGCAAAGGTGGTCGGCCCGGCCGTCTTCGAGGTCGATGTCTTCCGCGAGCTGCTTGAGCTGCTCGAGCTGCTGCTGCTGCTAGAAGACGATGAGGAACAGGAGGACGACGATGACGAAGAAGAGGACGATGAGGACGACGAGGACGACGAGGACGACGAGGACGTAGTCGAGGTGGTCGACTTCTCGGACGAGGACGAAGACGAGGACGACGAGGACGACGAGTGCGTGGACGGCGCCGCAGACGAAGAACTGCCACTGCTGCTGCCGCCGCCGCCGCCGCTGCCGTCCAGGTTGAAGACGACAATGTTGGCGCTGCCGCCCTTGGGGACAGTGGCCACGCAGAAGTCGGCACCGCCAGCACCTGCCGCCGATTCGGAGCTGGTGACGCTGAAATCGTGAATGTTGGAAGGGCCAATCTCACAGGGCAGGCCGTTGCAGCCGCCACCGCTGCACTCAATGCGCAGACCAAACGTGGGCTTCGTGCTGGCCAGGCCCGACGAGACGAAGATGGGGTTCCAGGCGATCTTGACGAACGTCAGACCCGAGCTATCGGTGTTGGCGCCGGCGACATACGGGCTCCAGTTACCGATCGGCTTGGCATTTGTACCCCAGATGCAGCCCTCAGCGCCGCTGGTACCAGGAGGGTTGACATAGTAGCTAATTTGTTAGAAATAAAATATCACAACGAGAGGGGAAAGCAGACAGAGGAGAACAACGAAAGACATACTGTGCAGCAGTGCCAGCCCAATAAGACGGGCCGGGAACGGCCAGGGTGCTCGTGCCATGAACATCTGTGGGAATGTACATGCCCTCGTCGCCGGGGAGGACGGTCTGGCAGAACGAGACAACGGAACCACAGTTGTTGACAGCCGAGACAGTGCCCGTGCCCTCAACACAGTACGGCTGGTCCGGGAACGACTTGACGGGCGTACCGTCGGAGCCACAGTACAGGCCACCGTCCATGGACTCCGGGTACGCATAGGAAGTGCCGGGCTTCCACTGCGCCATCACCTTGCCCGAGGCGCAGGCAATGGGGCACCACGAGCCGGCGGTGCACTGCACATCGGGTGCCATGGCCCAGCCGCCATTTGATGCGCCAGGGACAGCATACAGGTCCGGGTCGTTGGGCAGCGAGCAGACGGCGCGCTTGGAAATGTCTTTGGGAATGTCATCGACATGGCTGCGGGAGACGGCCTGCAGTGAAGAGGGCGAGGACGAGTCGCGGGTGAAGAGGGCGGGCAGAGACTCGATCGTTTGCGGCTGGCGCTTCTCGTTCTCGTGCGTCTCGGGCTGCGACGCCTCGGGTTGCCGCTCGTGTAGTGATGCGGCAGCGTTGTGGTTGTGGTTGTGAGCGTTGCGCTTGCCGTAGTGCTGGTGAGCCACGCGGTGGCCGACATGCAGCTCGCCGAGGGCCGGCTGGGCGGCGCCCAGGACCAGCGCCGACGCGATGGCGGTCGGGACCGTCGAGAACTTCATTGGGTGAGGATGACGTGCAGAGCGTCGCGTGGTCACGCTCTGAGGATCAAAGATAGAAAGAAAACACAAGACAGCGCGTGGGCCGTTCGAGTGAGTTTGATGTCGAAGAGGAAGCTGTTCAAGATGTGAAGCCAAGAACCTGCTGCCAGAAAGATGTCGGATCGTTCGTAAATGCTTGTTGAAGATTCTTTCAAAGTCGTCCCGTAAATTGTAATTCGGCGAAAAGAGCCTTTCTTTGTTGCTTTTCTGAAGAATACAAAGGAGTGGTGCGAAAAGGAAGGTAAGAGACGAGCGAGCGTCTTACGGTAAACAGAAATGAAGAAAAGATACAAAAGGAGTGTGGATGTGCAGTCAAGGCACAGGGAGGATATGAAGGAAAAAAAGAGTGAAAAAATGAACGTGTTGCACAGCAGAAAGAGACAGGGGGAGAGAACAAGGGAAGAAGAAGAGAGACGAGGAAAAGGGGAGCCAGAGTATGAAAAGGGAAATAAGGCCAGTACCGAAAGAGAAAAGGTTAAATGAGGCAGACCTCTGGGGCCCTTTGGACAGTCTGGATGTTCTGGCCGGTGGACAACATGGAGCGTGACAGGGGTCGGGATAGTTAAACAAAAAGAAAATCTCTTCTGAGAGGCAAGCTGCCGTGTCTCGCGGAGTACGTCTCCACCCCTGCACATCTTCATCTGAGGGCTCGTGAGTGTGAGTTATTGCGCCGTAATCTAGTCTGGGGATAGGTCCATAGTAGGGGTTAATCTGAAAACGGGCGACCGGCGAACGCCTCTTGCCACTGGCAAGCGGGACGTGCTCCAAACGGCCGCAGAAACGACGAGCCGATGGGGATGTAAGATGAGGACGGTGATGCAAAGTCGACAAACAGGAATAGGAGGCGTTATATTCGACTTTCTTTTTCTCGATGCATCAGCGGACAGCCATCTCGGGCCTGTTGGCCTTTCGTTTTGCTTTGCCTGCGCCTGTCCAACGTGGCTTGGACATCTGGAACAGGTTGACGGCATCCAGGCATCGTGTTGTGGTTGTTGTGGCTGTGACTGGGGGGGAAAGTCGGTGGACGTTTGTTGACAAGGGGCTTGACTTGGGCAAAAGTTTTGTTGTCAAGACCGCCTTATTACGCTAGTCGAGTGGGTCCACGTTGACAGTAAAATGGGGACGCGTTTGGCTGACTGTCCAATCATGCGGCGCAGAAAACCAGGGGAGGGTATTAAACTGTCAGGTACACCAATCAGAGGGCTGGCTGGAATTGGCGCTAACAACGAGCCGAAATGAGCTTCTCGCGAGCAAGCATTTCCGTCAAAGTTACAGGCACAGGGGCAGAAGGAGCGGCAGTGGCAGAAGAGGCAGCAGCGACCGTTGGTTTGCGCGGAACAAGGGAAGGAGCTTGCGGAGGGAAGGAACGCACCAACAGCAACGGAGCAACTGGCTCTGCAGCACAAGGAAAGCTCAAGCACTCAGGGCGCTGAAGCAGCTCATGTGGTCCCAGCTCAAGCTCGCGGCCAGCAACACTGGAAACATTGAAAGACGCTGCGTGTTCGTGCGTCGAGCCACCTCTGGCATGCGTTCTTTGCGCGTTCTGCCCCAGGGTGCTCGGACGCTGTTTTGTCTGGGCAGTGTCTGCCGCGTCCGGACCCTTGTGTCTTCTTTCCTTGATTCCCTCTCCTTCGATTCTTCTTTATCGGACCATCATCTATCTCGTCCCGTCTGCATCTACTTTATTTACAAGATACGATACTTGCAGATGGATGCGGGATACGATGAACATGCGGGCGCGATCGATGCAATGGCACACTCGGCCCGTTTAGCACGCGAGCGAACGGCCTGTCGCCAACTCCAAGCAAGGAGACCCTAAATATAAGGTCATATCGATCCCGTGTGGCGGACAACAGGAACGACACAGCACCCGCCTTTGAGGGGGCCATGCAAGGCACATACAAGTAATCCTGTTTTCATATGGAAGCGCCCATCGCATCAAAGGCGGCCGGCCTCTGTGAGTGGCGAAGCAAATGAAGCGACGACGAAATTAGCGAGCTAAGAAGATGTTGGAACGACGAAAGGGAGAGAGATGTGAGCCAGAGCCACAATATTGGCTCAATGTCCACGAGACGCGGCCCCGTTTCCCTCCCTCCCTACATCGTTGCCTCGTTTTCTCGTTTTCTCGTTTTCTCGGTGTCCCGGGGTCTCTCTGCCTCGTTCGCTTGTATCCCTGATCTCGCCGCGTGGTCTACGGTCGACACCGGCCAACGCGTGTCACAGGTGCGAAAGGGAGAGCGTTATGGGACATCAGGGAGAAGTACAGCAAGCGGCAGCAAGGAGAAACAGCAAGAGTAAAAGTCAAAGGCAATAGCCGACAAGCCATGGGTCGCAGAATCCAGTCTCCATTCTATGCTCGGCGCCACGTTCGGTTGACAGGTCGAACCAGTGCCTCCAGGGCTTGCTTTCCCTCTTCAATGTTTACATGAATGCTTCATCGCAGCATGCCGCAGAAGAACGATCTGCCGGTTACAGCATGCCATGGCGTTGCGACACACCAGGGCTTTGATTCTGTGTGTCCATCAAAATATACTGCAAACTGAAATTGTTTGTTTCTGAATGTCTTGTTCCGCCTCTCGTCATGCAATGTAGCATATGTTCTAAGATCTTACAGCACTCCGCGTCAGGCTTTGCATACCGCAAGCAGCGAGCGCAACCGTTGCCGAACCCCTTCATTCCTTGCAGGTTGCAGTTCTGTCTGTCCAGACAGCGGGGAAGTCAACATAAAATCTGTCTCGGTAGTCAATGTAGGATGAGTTTCTGTGGCTGACTGCCTGGCTTGTTCTCCTTGTCAAACCATTGTGTGACGAAGACGATTGGTCGCCGTTCAGCAGTCGTCCTCCGCTTTTTGTACCTGGCATTCATTGAGGGCCTTGTCTCGTCTCCTCCTTTTACGTGCATCAATGTCTCGCTCGAGAAAGTGAGGCGCCATCAGGAATCGACCTTTTGCAGACCTCTGCTTGCGATTCTGGCCTTCGACTCCTCAGTACGGCGTACAATATACAATAAAGAGGGAAAGGGAGGTAGACTGTAGGAAACAAACACGCATCAAATGACACCGATCGCGATGGGCGATCGACAGGCTCCTGTCGGTCGTTTCTCATGGCAATGCTCTCCCATTCCGTTGACATCTCGTTTGCATATCGGCTTTTTTCTTGGCGTTGCAAATCAAGTTATCATTACGTCGTAGGTGCGCAGGCAGAGTTGAGCAGAACACGAGTGATGTGCTTGCTCTCGGGTAAACTTTTCGCAGTGAGTGCGGAACAAACTAGACGGCGATCCCAAAGTATGAAAAGTGGGCAAAATACGATGCAATGAGCAAGAAAGACGGCACTGCACCCAAGTGACGATCTGGCCCGGTGCTGATCGTTTGGGAGTGACAGGGAGCGAAACAGAAGAAAACGTCCCAGGAGACGGGTGCGGCGACGATCGTTTTGGCTTTATCCAGAATCCTGGCTCGGGACAGGCACATCGTGGGAAACAAACCTGGCGTATGCATATGAATGTGTCAACGAGCTGTGAAAACCGGTCAGACCACACGGATGTGCATCAAATTCCCAGCATTGACACATAAATGAGCGGTTGTTATATCTGCCAGGTACCAGCAACAACATGGCAACGTTGGATAGTTCATTCTCGGTATCGGATACTTCGGGGGGAAGGGAAAGATACGAGCAAGAGACGGTGGGAAAAGTCTGCACAAACCCGGCATGATACATCCCCGATGACAATATAATAAACGTGGGATGACGGTAATTATTGCTAGTGATGGCTAATTATCACTGTGATATTTGCATAAGGAAGGTTCCCAAAAATTTTGATTTTCAATGAATTGTGAGATAATGGGAAGAAAAGAACCGCAAAAACAAACAAAGGACTCAAATAACTCATGCAAAAACTAAACCAAAAAAAAAAAACAAAAGAAAACAATTCAGTAAAGAAAAGGGCAATAAAATCATTGAGCTGAAAATTTCCTGCTTGACAGGTCTGCATCCTCATGGGTATGCATGCGTCATATCTGTATTCATAAAAAATGGGACACTTTCGACAACATCCTGCTTATCCAAAAAGAAAGCAAACGCAGTCAGTTGGAGAGAAAGTGCCATGTTTGTTTGCGGCCGACTCATATCTGTGGACTTGACACGCAGACAACGAGTCTGGCGATTTCGACAACGCCTACGCTGTCCCACTGGTAAGCGCTTTGTCTAGAGACCAGCGGGAGCACATTGAGACTGATGACTGTTCCAGCGCTGGTTACGCTTAGTTAGGGCCCTCGACCTTGCTGCTGGTGAGGACAATAAGAGGAACAATAATCGCCAAGTACGCGACGTTGACGATAATCGAGAGCACTTGCAATTTGATGTACAGCAAGTACACGCGCTTCCACGAGGCACGCGAGAACGTGCGGAAGGCATCGCGGATCGTAACATACGAGCGCCCACCGACAACGGCGGGCTCGACCGTGCCGTTGAAGGAGCGATCAAACGGCACGACGGTGTCCTCGTCAGGGGGCAAAAGGCTGGCCTGCACGCGGACGAGGACGACGTTGGCGGGGATGGAGAGGACAAAGACGAGCACAAGGGCCACCACGAAGAGAACAATTCCCTTCCAGATCAAGCCGTGCGAGTAGGCCGGCACCTCGTACGGCGGGCCGGAGTGCCTAGGGAGGTCCAGGGCCTTGGTCACCAGTATGCTGACGAGGGTGGTGACGAGGCCGGCAGCCCACTGGAGGAACGTGGGGATGGAGGTGGCCTCGAAGGTGCGGCGGAAAGGCGGCAGGTTGCGCCACACGGGGGTGGAGGACGGCGTGGCACGGATGACGGTGTGCACCCAAGCAGTCTGCAGCTGGACAAGGCCGAGGGCCACAATCAGAGCAGCAACATAGGCCGGCACGAAGGGAATGGCCGCCACAGCGGTTGTGCCCACGGCGGCGAGGATAAAGATGAGGACCGCCAGCCAGAAGCCGCGGTAGTTGCCACGCCAGCCGTTGGCAGCACGGAGCAGCTTGTACGTGCGGCGGATGCTGGCCGTGACGGGCTTGCTGGGGGCCGTCGCCTGAGCAGCGGCCTCCTCGTCGGCAGCACCATCATTGGCGGTCGGGACAGCGGCTGGGGCAGCATCGTTCTCATCACCAGCAACAGCCTCGTACGCAGCCGGCGTCGGGTTTTCCACGATGGCCAGCGTCGTGTAGACGGACTTGAGCGAATAGGCCGTCTAAATGGGGGTCAGCATTGCGTGAGCCACACGTATTTATCCGCTGGAGATTCCGGTGTAAATTGCATGATTTTCATCTTTCCATCACGTATCGTCACGTACAAAAAGAAAGGCGGGCACAAAGATGAGCGTGACGAGGGCAACGAGGCCCCAAGTCAACGGCGGCAGTTTGTAGTTGGGAGCATCCGGTGTGTCTTCATCGGGCGCATCAAGGTTGTTGCCCATGCTCCGCTTGAGGACGGCGAGGCCCACAGCGGCATACTGAAGGTGTGACATGGCGGCGGCCGTGGAATGCGGACTGAGGTGGAAAAAACGTGGCGTTGATGGAGTTGCAAAAAAAAAAAAAAAAAGG
>LVYW01000003.1:4157697-4427059 GCA_001630435.1 Sporothrix globosa
AAAAAAAAAAAAAAAAAAGGTCTCGCGAAATGTCGATGAAGACAGATGCAGAGAGGGGGAAAAGAAAGGGGAGAGAGAAAAGGAAAGAGAAAACGATGAGGCACGAAAGGGAAAGTGGGCTGCGCCTTCCTTTTGTTCAATGTGAAGGCAAAAAGGGCCGGGCAACCCGCTTTCGACAAAGAAGCAGCGACAGGGCAGCAAGCGTCAACTTTGTCACATCTGGTGAGGGGCGGCGTCGAATTCTCGTAGGCAACCACATTTTGGGCCTAGTCGCGCCAAGCGCAGCAAGATCACGCTGTGCCATGGTGAGGAAGGAAGGTACCCAAACAGGCTCGCAGGCCGCAGAGGTCCTTCCAGCCCACAAAAATGGAAGGCTCAACAAGGTTGCCAGTTATGGAAGGACCTGGGCTGTTGGGTCGGTTTGCCAGCCTTCGTTGGGTCGCTCCTGCCACCCGTCCAAACAGGAGGATTCGCATGGGGTAAGAAAACGGGACACGGCGTAACACCTTGCGTAAGAAACTTGAGGAATACGACGACATGGTTGGCTGAGCACATTGTCGGATGACGCAAAGTGACGGTAAGGCACCACAAGCAGACACGAAGCAGACAATATGTGGGTTGTGGGTGTTGCTTGTGTTAACTCTGGTAGCGTTGAATGCCTTTCTTTCGATCTTTCTTTGAAGGTCAGCGATCGCCCGGTGGCGCCTGCCGCCGTTGTGAAACCCGCGACGCCATACGTCATGGCCCCTGCACCATCCCTTTACGAGCTGGAGGCAGGTGCGATAGAACAACAGCGAGAACGGCAAGAGAGAAGCACAAAACCATTTGCCGGGGATTCATCGCTCCACCGAATACGAGTCTGAATGTGCACCGCTTTCTCGCATAAAACGTGCGGAGCAAATTGTTCAGATGCCGAGAGCAAACGGTCACGCTGGCGCCGCCGTGGTAGCTTTGCGCAGTTTGAAGCTTGCTTTGCGAGCTCGTTGCAGGGCCCAGCAGGCGCTGTGAGCCAATCGTCTCCCCCGCTAAAGGACCCACCCACACGCTAGACACCATAGCTTGGGGAAGGAAGCTGCGCCAGTCCCTTCCTAGGCTGCATAACCCAGATCTCAAGGCTGTGCAATCATCGTCCACACGGAATCCACGCTCTTCTCACAACAGGGCCATGGACGGGGTGGAGCAGCATTGGAATCATGCGCCGAACTCTTACTAGGACACCACTTGGGTAATTAGCAGAAGACAAAAATAGAGGACAATGGTCTCACCGCCAAAGACCGGCCCCCCACCGCCGGGTTCCCGGGCCGTTTCAACGCCAACTCCGGCATTGGACTCGGCATCAAATCCGACACCAAACCCGACACCAAACCCGACACCGAACGTGAAACCTCCACAACCCATGGCGGCGCCGTCTATACCGAACCTTCTTGGCCGGCTGGGCAATGGACCGCCACGGTCGGGCCGCGGCGGCCGCCGAGGAGTCGGACGCGGAGGCAGCTCTCTCAGGGGACCACCTGGGTCTGGGCCCGCGAGTTTCGCACCACCATCACAGCACGGCGGCGGCATGTCTAGCAAAATGGGCCACAGCGGCATCATCCAGAGCACAGACACCGACGCGGCGCTGTCGCGTATGAGTGCTGTTGACCTTGGCCTGCTGCAAGACCCGTTCGCCCAGTACTTTACAGGTGACGGTGGCGGACCAGCTCCTCGACGGCTGCCCATTATTAACCGAGGTCAGGATGCAGGCGAGAAAGGGTATATCTCTCTTCATACTATACGCTGATTCACTGACCGTACCTGGTAGGCACGTACACGCGGACTCAGGGCCTGGACAAGATTATTCGAGCGTTCCTGTCCGGCACTCCGTCCAGAGAGACAACACCAGAACCATCACCACAAGCATCACAGACACCATCGCCATCGCCGCTGCAAGTCCGGCAAATCGTCTCTCTCGGTGCCGGCACCGACACGCGAAGTCTGCGGCTGCTGGCACAGAAGCAGCCGGACGGCCGCGCCGCCTTCCAAAACGTCATCTACCACGAGATCGACTTCCCGACGGTCTGCGCCCGCAAGCGCAACATCGTCCAGTCTGTGCCCGCGATCCGGTCTTTACTAGAGGGCCCGGTAACGGAGCATACGCCGCTGGCCGGAGCCATAGGGATCCACCGCAGCTGGCGCGCCGGCCTGGGGCAGGGGAACGAGCTCTGGGCCCACGGTCTGGACCTGCGAGAATTGGCAGCGGGCAGCGGCAGCCGCTTCAGCACCAACACCACCAACAGCGAGGAGGGCAGATCAGACGTTGTCCTGGCTGGCCTCCGGACGGACGTGCCGACCCTGCTTGTGTCCGAATGCTGCTTGTGCTACTTGCAGCCGCCCGAGGCGGCCGCGGTGCTGCGCTGGTTCGCCGACCGCATCCACCCCCAGCCGGCGTCGCTGGCCGGCCTCGGCGTGGTCATCTACGAGCCCATCCGGCCCTTTGACGCATTCGGTCGCACCATGGTGGCCAACCTGGCGGGCCGTGGCATCCAGATGCCGACGTTGGCGGCATACCCCGACGGCGCTGCACAAGAGGCGCGACTGGTGCAAGAAGCAGGCCTCGCGCGGGCCAAGCACCGGACGATAGATCAGATCTGGAGCGCGTGGGTGGCCACCGACGAGCAGGAGCGCGTCAACCGGCTCGAGGGACTGGACGAGGTCGAGGAGTGGGGGCTGCTGGCCAGCCATTATGTTGTTGTCTGGGGATCGCAGGGCGTATATTTTGACACGGCTTGGGCGGATTTGTACGAGCAGTAGGAGCGGCATCCTGGGACCAATTACCAAATATTGCGCAGAGAAAGGGGTGCATGACATTACACCCGAATCAAAAGCGCTCCACATTATGAAAGAATACTTTTTGAAATAGCCAAGAGTAACAAAATAAATCAAGAAAGACGCTCTCGTTCGCCAAGGACCAGCACAACGCCAAACGCATACCAGACTGCCAAGCGCAGGAACAAAACCGAAACAAAACACAAGAGGCAAAATAGCCGTAGAAGTCCTCTGACGCCAGTTGGGTAATAGCTATTCCGACAGCTCGAAGCCGGAGCGGACAAAAGAGACAAAGACGGAAAATATACAGAGTGCAAAAATAAGTTGACAAGTCGGTGTGCCACAGCACGTCAAAACTATGCAACACAAGGTTAGTCTGACATGTTATGCAACGGTATCCGATCTGGCCAAAGGGGAGGGGTGAGTAGAGTCTTACCAGCTTGAGACTTGGACGCGACGACAGCCGCGTGCCGTTGAGCATGGCGCGGTACTTTTTCTGGCGCACCTGGAGCCGCCGGAAGGCTTCTTGGATGTGCTTGACCTCGACGGGCGTACGCCCTTCGCCGGGCAGATTGAACAGGCCCTGGGCCAGCTTGCGCTTCTTGGAGCCGCGCGCCTCGTCGCCTGTGCGCTCCTTCCACTGGTCCTCGTGATCCTTAATGCGCAGCGCCTCTTCGGTGAGCGTCTGGACCATTTCGAATGTCAGGAAGCCCAGGATGTCGACAATGTCGTCGGACGGCTTGCTGTCGGTAACAACGCCGAAGCCGGCCCACTCGCGAAAGCGCTTGCTCTTGCGGTACGTGAACGACGCCTGACGATATTCGGACCACGTCACGTACTCCTCCCGGGTCATCGCCTTTGTGCGCTCGTCTGCCTTGCGCAGGCGCTGCAGCGTAATGTAGTTCATCTCCTCCTCCTCCTCGTCTTCCTCCTCGTCGCGCTCGGGCACCTCTTGGTTGAAAAAGGAGACGGGCTCCCACGGCAGGACCTGCTTGTTCTTCTTGTTCTTCTTGGCCGCGTCTTCAACGGGCGCACCGGCCATGGGCGCACCGGCCACATCGTCGCCGCCGCCAATGTCCACGTCGGCGCCCTTATCGTCCGAGTCCTTGACGTTCTTGCGCACGTCCTTCCATGACAAGAAGGTGCGGAGGCGTGACACCTTCGGCGCGTCGTGGCGGATCTGGAAGATGAGATCATTAATGGTGATACTCCGCGATCCACGGCGTGCAGCCAGCTCTGTGCAACTTCGTAGCTATAAAAGAAGACAAGGGTTAGACGATGATATGCAATGGCGTCAGAGTCGGCGTTGCGATAGTGGGTGAAGCATACCAGTTCAATCACCTGCTGCCGGACAATTTCTTCGATAATGGAGAGTGTCTCTAGAGATGGTTCGCCAGTCTCGCCACTCACGTACATCATCTGTATAATGGTTTCGCGTAAGTCATTCCGAATTCTGGCAATATTGGGCATTGGGGTCGTATAGTGCATCTCCGTGGTCTGCGTGTGCGCCTCCGTAGATGTCTCCATAGGGGGCTGTTGGTTGTGTCTTGTAGACTGCACGGGCTCTTCCTTCTTGGTGCTCTTCGCTTTCTGGATTACGGGCATTTTCCCCTCTGGCTTCGCCTGCAGTTTGGCATCGTCCGCCTCCAGTCTCTCCAACTTCACTTTCGCCTCTGTTTCAACCGCATTTGCCGTACACTTGACCGGAGTGGGACTGTCCTTGGGCTTTGCTCGCGACTTGCAGCGTTTGATGGTGGTGCTGCTCTGGATCATCGCGTCCGCCTCAGCGGCCTTGATACAGACGCCGGGCGGGTAGAACACGCCAGTTGGAGGAGTTGCAATGGGAGGGGCATCCTTTTTGCGCACACGTATCTGGCCGCCGCAACGAGGAGCCCGCACAGGAGCTGTTGTGGCCGTGGTTGCGGTTGCGGTGAAGTCCGTCATTGCATTCGAGGTTTTCGTTGCAATTGCAGGTGTGGCTGCAGCTGTCATCGCAGTCGTCGGCGCCTGCCCAAATGCACAATCGTCGATGTGGTTGCAGACGCCATCGCACGTGGCATGGGCATAGGCAAGACAGGCGTCAGCTGCGGAGTCTCCACGACCGTGGAGCCGAAGCCATTCCCCTGGTAGGGCTGTGGGAGCACAGGCGGCGGGAGAATGATGGGTAAAAGCTCGTCTTTTGGCTTCATCATTGCATGCAATAGCAGAGATCCACTTGGAAGACGGTTGGTGGTTCCGCACAGCGTGTGAAGCGAAGAAATGGCAAAGCAGTCCGACAAGTCAAAAAGTCGAAGGTCGAAAAGTCGTACGGCGTGGACGAAACGGCATCGAGAATTGAACACGCGTGGAGAGCGTGAGATCAGGCGCCAAATGGAGGATAAAGCGAAGGAAAGAATTAAACAATAAATACCCCTCCTCATAAACGTGGTCAGATACCGACACTTATCGACGCCCGGCGAACGTTACACAAAAGCGATAGCGATCTTTGTCATCGCAGAGTGGACGCCTCCACCGTCAAGTCGTGTCGAAGTTGCTGCACTTTGCAGTGTGCCGGAGACAGGAGATGCAGGACACAGAAAAGAACACGGATATGCACAAAGGACGCAAAGAACCGGGACGACTACTAACCTGTTGAATCTCCTGCTTGTACTTGTTCTGCTTGTCGCGGTCGGCCATTGTGTCGGATGCTGTACGGGCAGCGGGCGCGTGGTCGAGGCGGGCTTCGCCGGTGGACGTATGGCTGAAGAAGGGAATCGACTAGAACAGAGCGACTGGGATGCGGCTGCTGCCTCGTCTCGCCCCGATGGATTTGGATCGCAATTACAATAGTACACGGCGCAACGGCGCAACGCGCAAAACGGAGGCCCGGTAGTAATACAAAAGGTAGAAATAGAACATATAACCAAAAAGAACGTCCAAGAATGCACCAAAAAAGAACGAACGAATACTGATAGAGGAGGCCGGGGGAGGGTGTGGGCGTTGTCGCGATGCCGGCGTGCCAGGAAGGGAGATTTGGTGATGGTTTGCGGCGGATGGATGTCGTCGATTGGCGACAGAAGGCTGGCGGAGCGTGGGGAAGTGAACCTTGTGGGCGTGTCCGTATTACTTAATCCAATCACGTGTATTTCCAGCTGGGAGTTTAATACAGTGTAAATACAGTGTAAATACACATTGTCATGTTATCGCACAGTATAGTCTAAGTCGTTGACATACAACGTCCGATGTACAAGTGCCTCTACAATCATTTCTTATGCAACCTGGTCTTGGTAAACTGAAGTCTCATATTTACTTGGGCTTCGTCTAATTAGCAGTTTAAGGCGATATGGCTTCAATCAGCTTCAGCACCACGGTATGAGAAAGAGGCTTTTGTTATTTATTTACTTCAAATTAAAATTCCTGCCTCAAGCCAATCACTTCAATACAATTTCACACCGCTACATTTGACAAACGACGCACCTCGCAGACGTGCCTTCTCTGTACTGTACGTATCAGGTTACGTTCAGCTACCGTTGTAGCGTCCGTTGTGCCTGATCGCTTCGTCGAAATAACGGCGTATAAATTATGTCAACATGTTTTGGTACTGTTTCTGGATTTCCTTCGCTTGCATGTCAACACACGGCTAACTTGTCTAGCGAAATGAGTCCCCCCATCACGGCCTCGATCTGCCAGACCGCCGCCGACGAATGGGCCGTGGGCTCTTCTATATTGTGTCGAAAGGTTGGAAGCCCTCCGGGTGATTCGCTGGCTGTCTGGCAGGCCGCTGATCAGAGCACGTTCTGTCTTCTTCCATGCCGCGAGGTGGCGGCAGAGACGCAGGTGGCGGCAGGAGCGCCCATTTCAACCGGCTGCATGATCTACAGCTCCGGAACATCTGGCGCTGTCTGGGCTGTTGGAGGCGCAATATTCAAGGCAAAGGCTTGGGTCGAGGGCATAGAGGCCGAGGCTAGCACGTTGCGCTACGTTCAGACACACTTTCCGAGCATCTCCACCCCGGAGATCATCTATTACTGGATAGACAGACGCATGGCCCGGTCCTTTCTCGTGCTACGGCCGGTCGAGGGGCAGACGTTGCAACAGGCCTGGCCAGTTCTCTCGGCCACGCAGCGGCGGCAAATTGCGGCCGAGGTAGCTGGGATCTGCGCTACTTTGGCCGCACAGACTTCCGACATGCTTGCCGCGGCGTCTGGTCACTGCGGAATACAGGACAGCTATCTAATGCCCGAGCACCCGGACCATGCGCCGTCGTGGAGGCCCATCCCATTTCCGCCGCTGACAGTGAGGCAAGCCGAGGTATATCTCTCGTCCCTGATGGACACCAACCCCCCTGGAGCGGCGTTTCATTTTTGCCACGCCGATCTTGGCCCTACCAACATCATGGTCTCGCCGGCCGGGACGGTTACAAGTATCCTGGACTGGGAGTCTGCGGCCTTTTTCCCGCGTATCTGGATTGCGACCAAGGCACGGGTAAGCTACGGATTTGGGCTAGAGGACCACGGCGACGACAATGTGTGGGCGTGGCGGAACGCTTTGTTAGAGGCACTCGAAAAGCATAATTTCTACCCCAACATCCAAGGGTACATTGCCCTTAAAGAAAAGCAAAAAGAAGCCTCCGTCTGCAAGCTTGTAGGCGAGCCCCCTAGATGGTACTATCCAATGTTCTAGGCAGCTGTGGCCAGCCGCCGTTCGTGTTTGTCACAATTCTCCTCCCCGTTGGGTTGTTGCATCCCACATATGCGGAAATTTTCTTTTGATTTTTATTTGTACTCACAAGGACAAAATTATACTTTATACGTAAGGATAGATAGATATGTTGCCAAGGAAAAGGCGTGGCTCGTAACCGCCGAAAAACGGGACTTGGGAATAAAGACAACGGCCTGTGAAATATCCAACAGACGGGGAATCGAAACGAGAAACAAAATCCGAGACGAAACAAAGGGAAAATAAATAGAGGAGTAAAAAAAAGGCGCAAGTCATAAAAGTACTCAGAACTGATCGTGGAGCGTCGATCAAAATTTCATGCAGCAGTCTCATCGAAGCCTGGACGAAACCTGCGTAACAAAAGGAGGGTTGTTTGGAAATTCAACCTGAAATCAAAGAAACAAAAGAAAACTTGTGGGACAAGATCATCGGGGGACGTCTTCTTACAACACGGCTGTCCCCTGTCGGATATTTGTGTACTTGCTCGTCGGGAAACTGAGGAGGTTTTCGCCCGCGGCAGGCTGAGCAAACTGCTTGGCAAACAGGCCGACCAGGCTGCGCTCGTTGTCGGCGTCACCGCTGGCTTCCCAGAAGAAGACGCCGCCGAGCCCGTTCTTCTGAATGTATTGCGCCTTGTGGTAGGCCGACTCCGGGCTGTCGTAGCTAATGAGCTCTTGCGTGGACTCGTCATAGCTGTACGCTCCCACGGCCGTGTCGTCGAACTTCTCGTCCGCCCCTGGCCGCGGCAGGCTCTTGTAGGACCACACACCCTGTCCCATGTTGCCGCTGCCGACACCCGAGTACGAGTCGCCGAGGCCGCCGGTCGCATCAAAGGAGCGCCCGTACAGCGGCAGGCCCAGGTTAATCTTGTGTGCGGCGACGCCGTGGCTGCGGTAGTATGACAGGGCGGTGTCGGTGTTGACAACCGTGGAGTGGGCCACGCTGGGGTTGGCATAGACGTTCGCCTGGTGGCTCGCGGTGGCGCCCCAGCTGCCGGCGTAGTCGTAGGCCATGAGGTTCCACGAATCCAGGTATTTGTTCATGCCCGCAATGTCCATGGCCTGGTAGTGGTCGGCGCCGGCGGGGCTGGCAAACGAGAGGAGGAAGTGGTAGCCCGGGGTATATTTCGCTGCATAGGCATCAAACGCGTCGCGGGTGGCCTTGAGCAGGAGGACGGCATTCGTCTTGTCTTCTGGAGTCGCAATGTACTCCCAGTCGATGTCGGCGCCGTCAAAACCCCAATCGGTCACAAGCTGGACCGTCGTGTTGGCAAATTGCTGACGGGTGGCGGCCGTCGAGGCGGCGGCCGAAAACACGTCGCCCTGGCCGTAACCGCCGATGGACAGCAGCACCTTGAGATGGCGGTTCGCCTGTTTCAGAGTGTTGAACTGCTGGACGTAACCACCTGCAGCAGCACTGCCTGCTCCGCTGGCCGAGTCTGACGACCACGTCGAGCCAACATCTGTGGCTTCACTGCCGGAAGACCTGTGACGTTGTTAGAGAGACTAGTCGACGTTTTTTTTTTTTTAAAAAAAAAAGAAGAAGAAAAGAAGAAAAAAAATCATATTCCGCAGAATGCACGCACACTGTACCATCGGAGGCAATACTGGCAAAGGCATACAAGACATGGGAGATCTTGCTGACAGGAAGCTGGTTTGGCTGGATCTCGCCGCTGAATTAATGTTAATGTTAGCAGATGCTGTAGAAACTGTAAGAAACTGAAACTGAAAAGTAACCATACCCATTTGAAAAATACAGGGAAGACGTAAGGCTACCGCCGGGACCACCACCAACGGGGACGGCAGTGCTGCTGGGGATCGATCCTGTGCCTGATAAGCTGGGTACCGTTGCGTTGGGCCAAGAGCTGGGTGATGGGCTCAGAACGACGTCCCTGTTCTTGACATATGTGGGAGCGGCCGCCACCTGCGTTGCCAGAAGCCAAGAGATGGCCGCAACGGAGAGAGACTTCATGGTTGTGCAAGCGAGTGTTGTTGAATTGGTGTAATCCAAATTTGCTGTAAGTGGTGTAAGTCGGCTTTTTTAGGCAGGTGATAAGGACATAAACACCAAAAGAAAAAAAGAAAAAACGATGACGATGTCGAAAATCGCCAACTCCAAAATTGTCGATGTGATACTTAAAGTAAGCGAGAGAAGATGAAGACAAAGAGAAAAAGGAAAAAAAAAATTAAGATCTTTGAATGAACGTTCGATTTATAAATACAAATTATGCCGATGTGTAGGTCGGGAGGTCTGGTGAGGGTTGTCAAAGAATGTAAATCAGTGGATCTCCCGCGATGTTAGCCACTTGGACGCTTGGCCGAAGACAATCGACCAGGGAGGCTGAACAGAAAAAAAGGGCAGCACAACGAATGAAATGTCCTGAATAGTACCGCAGTTTGGAAACAAAAGAAAAAAAAGAAGGCGTAGTGAGAAAGAAATTCATGAGAAAAGAGACAAAAACGTAAGATCAAAATTTTACATGATACTCGGAAGGCTCTCCGCTGTATACATTTTTTTGTGGAACTGGTGATGGTCGACATGAGTAAAAGTCATGCAAGGGAGTATGGAAAAGAGCGGAGGTCGGAGAATAATACAGCATATAGACAAGAAGAAACAAAAAAACAGGTAACAGCTGTTTTGAGATCCATTTTGCTTTGTTCAGGGGCCGTTTGCTTGTTGATTTCGCGGCGTGCAATTTATTGCTTGCCTTTAGCCGCATGTCATGCCTGCCAGACTCCCGGAGAAAACGCGAGCGGCGAAGGTGTTCAGGACGAATATCTGTGCAACATATATGAATCAAGATAAAAACACAACCCAACTTTTGAGCATATGAAATAGCATCAACGTCGGAGATGAACGTCTGGTTGGTTGCTGGGGTTCAGCAAGGCTCTCGCTTGAATTTAGAGATGAGACAAAGTCACGGGACCCTTGCCGATCAATTCTTCATCACGGCCAGTACAGGTACTGCCAAACAGGAAGATCCGACACTGGAAAACGGATGGCAGGTGAATTCCTGAACGGCTGTTCACTTGATCGACCGGGCGAGGTCGCAGGTTAATCGACACCGGAGATCGCATTGTTCGAAGGTGCTGGCAACCGGCGAGGCTGTGAACATCATAGGATGCGCGGAAAGATCATCTTCAATGAGAGGTCGGTCATACCATTTGTAGAGCGCTCCCATACAGGCAGAGCCAGTTAATACGGCCCGAGTGGGATCGCGGGTTCGGAAGGTGAAGCGGTTCTCTTCTTGGCCTCTCACGACAGGTAACCCACACCCTGGAGCAGTTTGAGTTCAAATGTCAATGTACAATTTCGGAATGAAGGGAAGAACAAGCAAATGAACTGACAAGGGAAAGTGTAATCATAGTTAAGTTCCCACAACATGCAGTAGGGTCTGACTGCGCGATTGGCCTCTGGCACAAGCGCCGGCGCCGCATTCTTTGATGCTGTTGATGGCGATGGGGACCAAGATTCTGTGTTAACATTTTGGTATGAGGTCCACCCTGGCTGCCAGGAAGCGGAAGATAAATGAAGCTCAGTATGCGACGAGTCGATGAGAGAGAAGAATAGATGAAGTCAACAAAAAGATGGTCCTTGGGAACACAACATCCAAAAAGGGCAACTGGGAACCTTAGTCATTCGAATGCCCTTGCTAATAGGGACGACATTCAGCGGGAAGGCGCGAATGGCAAGGCCTGGCCAGTATCTACATCAGGGAAGGCACGGCTGCGGTTACATAATTTCTTGGGGACCTTATGCTTGCGCGGCGATAGTGCTGACCCGCTATTTTCTGCCGCTGGCTTCCGCCGTGTGCTTCTTCCGTGCCCCCCTTTCTTTCGTCACCGCTTATTTTCCAAGGGTTCAGGCCAACGCCATCTTGCACAGCTCCCATCAAACGTGCACACCCCGGCGACTATCGCAGAGCATTCTCCTTTCCACGGACCAATCCGGCGACCAATCCGCGACCAACGCGACAAAACGCCCGACCGCCGCTCCCTTTTCTAACACCCCGTGCCTCACACAATCAGACGCAGTCTCGTCTTTGCTCTCGAGGTTCTATATCACGACACATCTCGACCGCATTCTCCTTCTCGTCACTCCTCCCTGTCCCTCTCGTCCTCCTCACGTGGCCTGCCGCCCCGCCCGTCGCCCGGCATGCTGTCCTTTATCCTCATCCAGAACCGGCAGTGAGTCTTGGCCACAATGACAGTTGCAGCTTGCCCAGACGCTGGAGCACTCAGAAGACTAACCACTCCCACACTTTCACGCTCCCAGAGGCAAGACACGGCTGGCAAAATGGTATGTGCCGTACACCGACGACGAAAAGATCAAACTTAAGGGCGAGGTCCACCGTCTCGTGGCGCCGCGCGACCAAAAGTACCAGAGCAACTTTGTCGAGTTCCGCAACCACAAGGTTGTCTACCGGCGGTACGCGGGCCTCTTCTTTTGCGCCTGCGTCGACACCAACGACAACGAGCTGGCGTATCTCGAGGCGATCCATTTCTTTGTCGAGGTGCTCGACGCCTTCTTCGGCAACGTGTGCGAGCTCGACCTGGTCTTCAACTTTTACAAGGTGTACGCGATCCTCGACGAGGTGTTTCTGGCGGGCGAGATTGAGGAGACGAGCAAGCAGGTCGTGCTCACGCGGTTGGAGCACCTGGACAAGCTGGAGTGACGGTGCAAGGGGGATAGATAAACATAACAGAGAAGATGCTGGTGGGGAGGGTGCGTATCAAGAGCAGTGGTATAACGGGCATACGACATGGCGTTTTTGGGTTCACTTTTTCGATATTCTTTTGGCAGGCGTTATTGGAAGGGGCCAGTCCTCCCATTGTCGGACATATCAATACAGACTTTGCTTGCGAAGCGTTGTGTAATAAGTGGAATGACACGAAAGATAACTCTTGACTGGCTATGAAGGGCAAATGCATGCGACGCGCGAGGAACAGGACTAACATGGAAAGAAGAAAAACAAACGCTGTACATAAACGAACTCCAGCGCTCCTACCATCGCGTCTATGACCGCTTCAGTTCGGCAAACCGCCTCGCCAGGTCGTCGTCCACCGTGTCCTTTTTCTTGGCTACGAATTTCCGGGCTCCCGGGTCTGCAAAGGATGGCCTTGGCGCTGGCTTTGCGGCTGTTTGTGCTGGGCTGCTCTTGGCGGCCGTCGGCGACACGGGAGGCTTCAGCTCCTGCGAGTCGAGCGTGACTTTGGGGTGGATGTTGTCGGTGGAGGGCGTGGGCGGGTTGACCTGCAGCGGCAGCGGCGGAGAATCGGAGACGTCGTTGGTGGGCGGCGTTGCCCGTGTCAGCTCCTCCTGTGTCTTGGCTTGCTTGGCCGACGTTGGCGCCGTAGTACCGGGGCGCTTGCCGGGCGTCGACGGAAGTGTGAGGTCCCCACCGCCCCCGCTACCACTACCACTACCGTCGTTGTCATCTCCTTTCTCGTCGTCTCCTGCGGTGTCAAGGACGACGGCGTCGTCATCGCCGTCGTCGATCAGGCTCGGTGGCTCGCCCAGATCCACGTCGCCGCCCGCCCGCCGTGGCCACTGCACACCATACGCGCGGGCAATTTCTTCCAGGTAGCCGTGGACGAGCTCTTCCGGCGGGGGTACCACGCTCAGCTTGCGCACGACCTTGGGCGACACCTTGCTGTCCGTGTTCTCCATGGCGGCCAGGACAAACTCCTTGCCGTAGCGCTCGCCCAGCAGCTGGCGCACGACCTGCAGCTCCTTAATCTCGGTCTTGGGCGCCGCATAAATGATGCTCTTGACGGCCTCCTCGAGGCCGGGGTCGCAGGTGTGACTGTCGAGCAGGCCGGCGCGGGCGATGAGCAGCTCGCAGTACAGCTCGAGGATCTCGTGCAGCTCGGAGGTGATGTCGGAGCGGATAATGTTCTCGACGCGGATGCGGGCGGAGTCTTCTTTGCCGGCGTCGAGCAGCTGGGCCATGTTGCGGCGGGCCACCTTGGCGAGGGCCTCGTCGCGCTGCTGCACCATGCGCAAGCGCGCAATGGAGAGCTTGAGCTGGACCTTGATCTTGGTCTGGGCTGGTTAGGAGGCAATCAGGAGGAGGGGGAGGGAGGAGGAGTAGAGCAAAGAAATCGAGCGGCTTGAGCTTACAACAAGATTTGCCGGCGGCATGGTGGCGGTTTGGAGGCCAAAAGAGTCAGAGAGACAGTCAGAGAGAGGCAGAGAGGGCGTTGACAGACAAGGACGTGTCGCGGGAGACACTGACGTCAAGCTGATCGTCGTCGTTGAGAGCGTGTAGATGTGTCGTGACAGAGATCTTAAGAGAAGGCTGGAGACTATGTCGTATTACTTCGTAGATAAGTTGCGAATATGGGCTGTGGGCCGATAACACAGCATACTTACTGGTCATGCTGCAAATATGACGCTGTGTCCCCACGGCTGGGCAGGCGCAAGCAGAACCAATGCGGGTGGCGCGGGGTACTTTCCAGAGCTTTGTTGCCTGCAGGTGACGAGGAAGGCGCAACCGGCGTCTAGGCCAGGCCTAACTGGGCCAGGCTCTGGAATCAATTGGTCGCGTTTGTATGTGGAACAGTTACGTCTATTAAGATGAGGAACAAAGAACAAGACAATTCTAGAGCATATGAACAAGCCTTGATAGAAGGATCTCAAATTCTGCAACGAGACTTCTCTCATATGTGGATCCGTTTGTTCCGACCCAACCTCGAGCGAAGTCGAGTGCGTCCAATAACAGGACACTGAGGCCATCTCTGAAAACGTCCGACATGCTCGACCTGTTCCCGTACATTGGTTTGGTGAGATTCCTGCTCATATCACCGGCTATTAAGCTTTGTTGGTCACTGATACAAATGATCTTTCCAGGTCCTTTGAGAGCCGGTCTGGCAAGATATTGTGTCTCGGGCGCCGAGATGAAGAGACCCCGTCCAAGCGTCCTTGCTTGCAGACACTCGTACAGCGTAGCGGATAGCTGCTGGTTCCCGACGGGACGGTGAAACTGACGAGTTGGGCATGACGACGAAGAATAAAACGAATCCGTGTTGAAGAATGGTCAGTTTCTATATCTCACATAAAATAGCTGTGTAAGGAGGAAAGGGAGTAGCTTTCCGAGGTCGGTTAAGATGAAGGAGCACAAGAACACAAGTGCTGGATCGTGCCTTCCCGATCTGGCATATGTCTGTGACGTGCTTCTTTCCCATCAACACGACGAGTCGCGTCGTGCAACTGCCCTCGCTGCTTTTTTGTTCCCGCCAGGGCAGGAGCCGTGTCCGTGTCCTCGCCCATTGCACGGTGCACCTTCCATCTTGCGCTCTGCTGTATTGTTTTGTTTTCTATCTCGTCGCTTCTTCCCTCTTGTCTCTCGTCTCTCGTTTTCTCTCTCCCCCCCCCTACTCTGTTGTTCTATTTCTCCCGTCAAACAGCTCTCTCCATTGTCACTTTTCCATCGCTTCACCACCTGTGACGTGCATGTCCTTGCCGTTGGATTGTCTTGCTTTCGGATTCAGCCTTGCGTTGTGATTCATTTCTTTCTTTTTGTCTCCCCTTGCCCTCTCATTATCCCGAAATACTTTGCCGCGAAGTCAAGGTATCAACTTGTCCTACGATTTGTGATATACGAAACTTGGCCGCTTTCAAGCTGTCGAGACTAGGGTCACCAACGGGCAAGATGGGCAAGATGGGTATGGCCCGGCCGTGGACCGTGTTCTCACGGCCCCGCAAGACCATGTATCTCGTTCTCTCCCTGACTCTGGTCTACGGTTTGGTGGTCTCATGGAGAAACACTTGGAGCCTCGCGTTGGTGCTGCGAAAGACTGACATCGTTACGGACGGCCGGGTAATTGGTGTGGTGCTGCGACTGGGCGGCGTCGAGATCAAGCAGTTGGGCAAGGAAGGGTTTGACGAAAACCAGCTGCCCTTTGACGATGTGAACATTACGCAACGGAAGAGCGATGACGAAATCCGGAAAGAGTTTGAAGCGGAGTACGAAGAGACGGGAAAGTAAGTGAACGGGGATGCGGAGAGGTGGTCGTTGGTGTGAGCAGACGACTGACGAGCCAGACAACCCGGTGCAGGAAAGCTTTACGGCGGCACGCTGTCAAATCTCGTAGTCCCAGCAAATGCCAAGAAGAATAAGATCGCCGTTAAACTCACAAAGTGGAAGACGGCACCGAGCTTCAGTACCGAGCGTCCGTTCAAGATGGACCCCTACCCAAACTACAACTCGTGGTCATGGCGGCGGTCCGGCAAGGCGCGTTATGTGCCTTGCAAAGGTCCACTAGACCGGTCTGTCGCGGACGTATCTGCTTTTTTAGGACTACCTGACGGATTTCCTCCGCCCAGTATCGGAAGCTATGACGTGTTCGCCATTGACCAGCATCTGTGCTACGAACGAGACACCCGGCTGGGCATCTACGCTCTGGCCGATGGCACGCGCGACGAGATCGACTGGGGAGACGTGCAAATGGACTGCGTCGACCGGAACCAGGCACGCTTCGACCTCGTGGGCCCGCCCAACAACCTGGTGACGACTGTGTACGGCGCGATTCCTGGTACGGACACCGGCATCTCGACAGAGAGTCACAAACTTCGCCGACGGACGTCAACTGTCGGTACACTGGATGATGAAACCAACAACGAAAATGGTCAACGGAGTTCGCTGGCCGAGGGTGTACACGAACAGCGAACGGCCATCCTGTTGCGGTCGTATACGGGCAAGAAATACACGGAAAACGACCGATATATCATCCGTGCGCTCGTCTCGGAGCTGAACCTGCGATCGGGCGGTGAGTACCAGGTATTTCTCCTTGTGCACGTCAAGGACGAGGGTGTCAACCTGTGGGACAATCAGACGTACGAAACGTATCTTCAGGAGTCAGTACCCAAGGAGTTCCTGGGTATGACGCTGCTGTGGAACGACGATTTTGTGCAGGAAACGTACCCTAAACTCGAAAAGGGTTACGAGGCAAGCGTGCACAATGCGCAGTGGCTCTCGGTGCAAAAGTTCATGCAGGAGTTCCGCGAGTTTGCGTTTGTCTGGAACTGGGAGATGGACGCACGCATCACGGGTCACGCCTACGACATGCTTGAGAAGCTCGGGCAGTTTGCCAAGCACCAGCCTCGTCGGGGCCTGTGGGAGCGCAACGAGCGGTACTACATTCCCGGCTACCACGGTGACTACGACAAAGACTTCCGGCAATCCGTCGAGGCCATGTCGAAGAAGAGTGCCGTATGGGGCCCTCCACAGGACACGCCGTTCATCAACCCCATTGGCCCACGGCCGCCCACCACCTCGCCTCAAGACGACAAGTTTAAATGGGGCGTCGGAGAAGATGCTGACCTCATCACACTGTCACCATTGTTCGACCCTAAGGGCAGTGGCTGGGTGCTCGGTGACCAAGTATGGTCGTACAACGACGTAAACCACACGTCCGAGTCTCTGCCACGACGCGGTGCCATTGTGACGCAGTGCCGTCTGTCGCGGCGGCTACTCGATATCATGCATGTTGAAAACCTGCGCGGGAACCATGTCGGGTCCGAGATGGCACCTGGCACGGTGGCCCTGCTACACGGCCTCAAGGCGGTCTATGCGCCCATGCCCATTTTCATGGACCGACCGTGGGCGCCACAGCGGCTTGCGCGCTGGTTCAACAACGGTCCGCGCGGCGGTTCTTCCGGTGGGCCCGACAGTGCCATGGGCTGGGGACGGGAAGGACGTTTCCGCGGTAGCACTTGGTACTACCGCGCCGACCCACCGCAGCGGCTGTACAGCAACTGGGTGGGTTATGAGGACAACGGAGTTGGTGGCCTGGAGTGGGAGATGGCGCACGGGCGGCCGTGTCTGCCGGCAATGTTTTTGCATCCGGTCAAGGATGTGGTGCCGACAAGTCCGGGCTACGGCAGCGAGTCGAGGTTGCCATACTGAGGACTGGACCGAGGGTGCGCGATTCAGAGAGAACAGAATGGTGACATGGTGGTAAGGTGCGATGATGTATGCTTTAGACGGGACGGCATAGTCACGGTTGTTCTTGCCTACTTTATGAACTGTTTGTCTTTGTCATGTATGTCATTTGTATCGAATTCAAAGTGGTGCCTCAACGCCAGCGATCTATGTATGGATGGGCCACATGTTGACCAGGTGTATGTGAAGGAGAAAATGGGTGAGAAACGGAAGCAAGGTGCTGTCCACCTATGCCGCCGCCTCGGCCCGCAACGAGTTGTAGTGCTCGCCCAAGCCGAAGCCGTGGCGGTAGTACACCAGCCACAGCGTCGGCCGCTCGTCCTGGCCCCCGCCTCCAGCCC
The DNA here is from genome assembly GCA_001630435.1 of Sporothrix globosa. Classification (NCBI taxonomy): domain Eukaryota; kingdom Fungi; phylum Ascomycota; class Sordariomycetes; order Ophiostomatales; family Ophiostomataceae; genus Sporothrix; species Sporothrix globosa. The sequence goes on from LVYW01000003.1 coordinate 4,175,488, forward strand.
CAGCCGGCGTGATCAGCTCGCTGCGCCCGTCGTGCAGCACCTGGATGTTGACGTCGTACGCGCTCGCCAGTGCCGACAGCTCCAGCTGCCCGCCCCACTCGGCCGTGTCACGGATCTGCGCAATGTGCGTGTCCAGGTCGGTCCCGTCCTCAGCCGCCAGCAAGAACGGCGCAAAGTCGTCCGGGTGCGCCTCCATGTACCGCGCCGCCGTGTGCCGCACCGCCCGGAACGCGTCCAGCGCCGCGTCCTGCGCTGTCTGCCGCACGGGCCTGCCGACGCCCTCCATCTGGTCGGCGACAGCCGAGAACAGGCAGTGCCCGTCGGGGCGGATCGGGTGCTCGACGCGGCCTGCCTTGGCAATGAGGGGCGCCATGGTGGCGCGCTCGGCGGCCGCGTGGTCGACCATGTGGCTGGCCTCGTTGGCCGCCTGTGCTGCCGCCTCGTCTTGCTCGGCGGCGCGGCGCGCCAGCCGCTCCTTTTGGCGGTTGCGTCTTTTGGGTTGTTGTTGCTGCTGCTGTTGTTGTGCTGCTGGTGGTGGTGGTTGGTGCTGCTGTGTCGCACTTGCCCCTATTGATGTGTCGGCAAGCTGTGTCGTGACAGAGCCGACAAGGGTCTCGCCGCTTTGTGTCTTGTCGTCCTCGCCTGCATCGTCCTCCACATCCTCCGCCGCCCCCTTGCCGCCGCCGCCCGCTGCCGCCTGCAGCTCGGCCTGATGCCTGTCGCGCATCGCGTGCTCGAGCGCCGCGCACTCGTCGTTGACGCCCTTGCGGGTTTTCTTGGTGGCATTCTTCTTCTTGTTGGTGATGCGGCCCTGCAGGTCGCGCAGCTCACGCCGGTGGCGTGCCTGGATCTCGTCGACCGACTCCATGGAGGGCGCGTGTGTGCAGGTGCGAGAGAAAAAGGTATATGAGACGTCGCTAGAAGCTGTAAGGTGACGTGAAAAAGTCTAAATAGTAGCCTTACAGGCTTTTCGTGGGGTTGCTTAGCGGCAGCCGTCTCAAAGCCGCCCGAAAAGGAAGTTGCGCGCAGAGCCGTGGTGGGGCTTGCTGTCCCTCCTACACGGCATCAGATCTAGGTAATCAGAGCATGTCCACGTCGCACATTGCATCTTCGCACAAATAATTGTCGAGAACCACCAATGTGATCTTTTCGTGTCAAACAACGCCTATGTACGGAGTACTAAATTGGGAGAATAATCTGTAGCCCTAGCTAATATAGGTCCTGTTGCCTTGAGAAGCCCAGAGAAGATAATGAACTGTAAGAAATCTGAATCTGATGCATCAAGAAACCATTCAGACTGTTAAAAGGAATGTAGGCTCGTCGCACCGCATTGCTGCGCGTCCACAAAACACCGAGTCTCTGTCAATTGTAGCGTCTGAACGCATCTAGTCCCTTTTGTGAACCATATAATATCCCGCCAGCGGCACTTTGAATTGCCTGCAAAACCCCCCCGATTTGAAGAATCGCAGAAAGGAAACAAATAACGAAACAGAAACGATCAAGACAAGACGCAGAGGAAATGGAAAGGATATAATGAGAGACAAGATGTGAAACGCGTAAAACGCAACGCAAAAAACGACGGCAGGAGGATCCATCTAGAATCCCTTGAATGGGTCGTCACGGAAGTAGTCCTCCTCCGTGCCGGCGCGGCTGGCCGCGTACAAGTCGTCCGTGCCACGCGTTGTCCGCGAGTTGTAGCTGTCACGCTGCTCACGGTGCCGGCTGCGGCTCGCGCGTCGCCTCATCTCCTTGCTCCGACGGCGCGCCCGGTAGCGCATTTCCTCTTGCTCGTCGGGGTATTCGTCAAACTGGGACAGGGCAAGAGGGCTGATAAACGCTTCCATCCGGACGGTGCCAATCGCGTCAAAGAAGTTGTTCATGACCGTGCCGCTGGGCCGCGACGACGCTTCAGACGTGCGTTGCGAGCCAGCGCCGCCCGAAATGCCCCACGACGACGCTTGCGACTGCGAGATGTCCGAGTTGGCCGCGGTGCTGTTGCTCGACGCATGGTAGTAGCTGCTGCTGCTACCCGCCGGCCCAGAGAAGCCGCGGAACGACAAAGGAGGCGGCACGTGTCCGCCCGTGTTGCTGCGCTTGCGGCCGTGCACCATCACCTGGCTCGACCGGTCGTGGAAGCGCGCAATCACTGGTGGCTCGGCCGTATCGCGCGAGGTGTCCCGCTGGTGGATCGAAGACGTGGCCGCCACAGACGGCGCCGACGTATATGTGACAGAGGGCGCTGACGTATACGACTCGGCCGGCCGGTAGCTCGGAATGCTTGGAGGCACGGAGTCTGTGTGCGAGGAGGCCATGCTCATTGGCGGCAGTGGAGGTGGCACGGTCACGGAGGATCCCGACGCCGTGCTCAAGACGGCTGTCTTGTTCTTGGTGAGTCGGATGGAGTCGCGAATTCCGCCTTTACGGAGCTTGCTGGTTCGCGACGAAAGCTCAAAGTCTGGCAACGCCTTGGGTAGGGGAGGCGGCGCTGTAATGTTTTCGGGTATAGCCTGTTGTGAGTGGGCAAGGAAAGAGAGCGATGTGAGCCAGAGGTAGTGGCGTTCGGGTGTTGTTGCCGTGAATTTGAGCGCTCTCTGCGGCGTGAGAATGAGAATCGAGCGGTTGAAGAGCTGGTTGCAGCCCTTCGGAGGTAGGTTGTCGTCCTTGACATCCAGCACGGACTGGATGGTCAGCTTGCGGCCCGACTTGCCCATCAGCGTACTATTGCTGGAAGGCTGTTTGCTGCTCCACAGAATGGCACGCTCATACGGTGCCAGCCACACCCAGCGCTTGTGGCGGTCGTTGCTGCTGTCGTCACGGCCAGCAGTCTCGGCGGCACCGAATGACTTCCGGCGACGGACATACTTGTACATCCACTCGCCCACCATCGTCTGCGCAATCGCATCCACAACGCCAGTCGCTTGGTTCGAGCTGTTGACGGAACCAACGTTGGTCTGGTCCGTGATAGCTGTGTTAATTGAAGCCTGGTGCTGGTGTTGCGGCTTGTAACGCGAGCCCGTCGAGGATCCGAATCTCGGCGCCGTGATATCGTTGGTCGGCAACGGGGGCAGTCCAGGGCTCTCGGGTTCCTCGTCCGCCGAGAAGGGTCCTTGTTGCAATGGCGGCGACCGGCTACCACCACGTCTGTTCCGTGGCTTGACAGGAATGGCGGCCGCAGACCGCACCTTGCGGATGCTGTTGGCCCGGTAGTGAGTCCGGCTACCGCCGCGACGGTGCCAAGCATCAGCCCGCGTCGGGCTTCTCTGGCCATCGCTAGGCGCACTGACACTGGTGGGGGGCTTGCGGGAGCTTGCACGAGTAGGAATCGGGAACGGCGGATCGCGAGGCTCCGGAAGGCTGGGGCTGCGCGACCGGCCTTGGTGCGTGGCGATGCCATTCTGGATCATGGCCGCCTTGCGCATTACGCCCGGTCGGTTGCCAGATGGGCCGAGAACAGAGCCATTGCCCTTTTCAAATAACAGCTGCGACGACCGCACAGACGTTTTCCGTCCAGTGGTGATCTCGCGGTTGTCCTTGGTGACGTCGGCCATGGTATACTTGCTGTACGTCTCAATGCCGGCAAGATTGCCCAGCATGCGCACAGAGTTGCGCACAGAGCTCCGGCGTGAGAGGTACTCGGGAGAAGCCGCTTCACTAAGTGCACCCGAGTTGCGTTTGCTGGCACTACGCGACGAGCTGCCTGCCTTCGGCTTCGGTGCAGAGAGCGCCGTGCGATACTCGGAATCACTCATATCGGCATCGGCAAACTCGTCAACCTCATCCGAGCTGCCACCGTCAAATCCAGCAAACAGACTGCTGATACGGTGAGGACGACGCATTGGCGCCTTCTGGTTCGACAACGGGCCGTCGTCATTGTTGCCAGGGTAGGCGTCGTGCGTTTCCTCGGAGCCAAAAGCAGCGGGAGCAGGAGCCGGCGGCGAGGATGGTGGCTCGCTTGGAGTGCCCGACCTCGAGACGAGTCTACGAGGGTTGCGAGGTGGCAAGGCGTTTGGAGCGGGCACAAAGTGCTGCTTGCTGAGGTCATCAACAGCAGCGGCAACAGGGTCTGAAATAATAGCAGCAGGAGACGACGGTCGAGATGTGATGGTAGACGGGTGAAGGTGGGCCGGCAAGCGATCAAGGCGCTTGTCAACACGAATCTCATCAGTCTGTACAGAGATAGACTTCAATGGCACAGGGCGAGAAATGATTTCAACCTGGCAGCCAAAGTCCTTGACGAGGGGAGGTAGGCGTGGCTCACGGGGAGTCGTGGGCCGGCTTGTTGGCGGGTGGATGCTGATGCTTGGAATCAGCATCTGCGACAGGGGAACAAGGCCGCCTTGTAATTCGGCCACGGGCGAGGCAGGAGGCGTAGGAGGATCCGTCTGGGTCTCACTCGACACCATAGGAGGTGCAGCTGGCTTCGGAGCAACTAGAGATGCGCGCTTGATCTCCTTCTCAAATGGAGGCGATTTGGGTGTCTTCGGGGGGCTCAGAGGCTCATCCGCCATTGTCTGTGAGCCCACAGACACCATGAGGTTGCTCCCCATCACGACAGGGTCAATCGTCAGCGGGCGAGCAATGTGCACCCGCTTGCGTCGCTGGTTTGCCTCAATTTCACCAGTGCTGTCAATCGATTCTTGATGCGAAGAACGATCGGCACGTGTGGGAATGGGCGGCGGTGCTGTCTGCGGCTGATGCAGCTCCACAACCGGCACGGGCTCTGGCTGAGCAGCCTGCGGCGCCATCTTGGGCGACGGTGGTGGCGAGTACTGGCAGGCCGAGTCTGTGTATTCCACCTTGGGAGCTGCTGGCGCAGGCGGTGGCAGAGATTGCTCCTCATCGCCCTCCTCAATTGTGACACCCTCCAGGCGCTCCAGGACCGACTGGTTCAGGAAGCGGCCCCGGGCCACACTGCCTGGGCGGCGAAGACTCTCATTGCTTTGCTGGCGTTTGTGCGACCGAGAAACAGTGCTATCGCGACTATGGCTGCGGCCATGCAGACGGTAGGATAAGGCGCTCTCGCGGCCGCCGTGGTCGGTCTCGTCGGTCTCTTCGCCGTCAAAGTTGAGCTCATCGGCAAGGGAGTTGCCATTGGGCTTACTGGGCACCACGGAAAAACGAATGCTGTTCGTCATGCTCATCGTCCGAACGCTGGCGGCATCGTTGTCCTTCCCAGCAGTGGTAGCATCCTCCAGTTCTTCGCCGTCAACAGCGTGGCCGTTCATTCCATTGACCTGGGCGGCATGGTACGCAGCAACTTCTTCGAGGACCGTCTTCAGGCGAGTATCAGCAACATGTAGCTTGCGTTCATATTTGCGCTTCTCTTCCTCCCACGCCTCTTTGTCCTTCGCCCACTGATCATGGGTTCGTTGTAAATCCTCCTCGTGGTGACGAAGCCGCTTTTGGGTCTGGTCAAGTCGCTTCTTGGTCTCGCCAGCGGTCTCAACAGCCTCCTCCCGTTCCCGGGCCAGTTCGCCGAGGGCAGACGACGTACCGCCTTCCAGAAGAGCCAGCTGGCGCTTCAGCGAGCGGTTTTCCTTTGCCGTCCCTAGAGCCGTCGCTTCTAGAGACTCGTGTTCCTGCTTTGTTGCGTGCAGTGTTGTCTCAAGGCTCTCAATGATCTTCATTTTCTCCTCTTGGTCACGGCGGAGGTTGAGAATTTCAGACACCAAGTTGGCGTGGAGGGTCGGCGTAAAACGGCGAGGATCGAAAATGCTGATGGACTCATCTGTAGCTAGGTCTTTGGATGACCGTTTTGAGCTTCGGTCGGTTTTATCCGTTTTGTCTGTGTTCGGCATCGGGGGTGGCGAGATGCCCTTTCGTGGCGGCGTTACCGAGCGTCGTGACCGTCTCGAGGTCCGTGATGGTGTCCGATATGGCGTATCTGTCGGTGTCGGCATGGCCGCGGCCGCGGCGACGTACGGCCCGTCCATCTCGTCCTCGGTCTCCCACACACCCATGCTAGGCATCTCTTTTTGAAATTGTGAATGTGCCGTCGACAGGCAATGATGTCCGATAGTCCCCTATGAGGCAAACACCGGGCTGTTCATATCGAGAGAGAACCTGAAATCGAGCCGAGTTGTGGAAAGAGGCAAGAGAAGCCGTCGCAAGGAAAATAACGTCGCGAATTCTCGGTATGGTCTTTGAGCTCCGACGAGAAGAACCTCGCCTCGTACAGTTGATTCTTGGAATCCGAATTTGCAATAATTCTGCCACCAAGAGTCGCAGTCGCCTGTAGGTTTAAGCGGATCTTGTTAGTGACACCACGAGCCACTTCAAGTAAAGAGATCGTGCTCGAAAAGACGCGTTGATGGTGCACGCACAATTGAAACCGAATTGGTAGTGGGGACAAAAACGAAGACAAAAAAAAAGAAACAAAAGCCTGCACAGCACAGATCGAGGGAAAATCGTAACTTCAACAACCCAATTCCTAGACGGTCGTGTTAGCAAGGGTCCCCCTTCTTGCTTAGCGTAGTGATGCTGCATTCGGATGTAATATAGCAGGGGTCAATCATATTACATGCAAGTGTGAAATAGGGGAGGTGGCTTGAATCGATAATCCGAGCCGCTCCAATTAAACACCAACTCACCTTTTCACAAGCAGTTTCTTGTGGGATAAAAAGAAACAGAAAAAGAAACAACTGCACTAGGCACGTTGGTCAAGTCAACCTTGAGCAAGGCCGTTAAACGCGAGGCAGCTTATCGAGATATCGTGATGATAAAATTGACAGTTGCGAGGTCGTTCAGATAGCTCGCAGGACGTACAAAAAAGACAGATTTTTAAGAAGAAAGACAAATGAATGGTTTCTTCCTTCGTTTTGCTCTAAGAAGAGGTCAGAGTTAGCCGCTAATGAAGTCGGAGAGCAGCTCTAGAATGTTGGATGAAACGGCAGACGCGGCTGGTATGGTTCGTTCGAAGATATAGTGCTTGGGATACAGAGTCGTCTGGCGAGTAAAAATATATTACCTACCTTTGTCGTGCAGCAGGAGCCACAGTGGTCGAATACACAATGTTTACAATGTGAGCAATGGGAGTATTGAGTTCGTCCAGGTGTTCCAGAAACGCAACGAATGCTGAACCAATGATGCAACACGGTCAACGGGGCGAGAGATCAAAACAAGGCGTGCGGCAGAGAGCAAGAAGAGCGATCACGACCGTGAGAAGTGAAAGTCGTTGTATCGGTTCGTCGAGTGTAGCAGAAGGCGTCCGTTTGACGCCGTGAGGTCGTTAGCGGCGGCTATTTTCGTTTAGTATGAGGATTTTATTTGATTTCGAGGACTAGAAGACGTTCGCCGAGTCTTGGTCTCGAGTATCGGAAAACAAAAGCGCAATGCTGAGAGGAAGTCGAAGTGACGACAAAGCAAAAACGACAGAACGAGTGCTCGCTCGGCTGTTCGAACCAAATAATGGAGGCGAGGGGAGAGAAAGGCAACGCCGTGAGAGACAAAGCCGAAGGGGAAACAAAACGACGATGCGTGAAAAGAGAAGAAAGGGGAGAAGACAAGGAAATGCGTAGAAAAGAAAATTGGGCAGGTAGGAACGTGAACAGAGAGGTGTACTAAGAAAGTCGAGGAAGCGAGAGAAACCGCAATCTTTTGGCTGCCCGCTCTGCGACCTCTTGTCGTTCAAGATTAAGCTCCTCCCGGAACACAACACTAACCCGAAGAGTATATCTGGTGAAGTGGCCCAGGCTTTTTCAGCAGGGGTGCGATTGGGGGAAAAGCGAGATGGGCCTGAGGAAAGACAGTACAACATAGAGGGAAGAGAAGACAGAGTGACCCAAGAAAATATGCAAATGGCAATTGAGAAAAGGCGACCTCTGGCTGGCCTTGATATGCTCCACCGAGGCATCACGGACCAGCTGGGAGGGACTTGACCTCGGGGAACGATGTGATGTGGTGGCGTCGGCGTGTGGGTTCGTGCCGCTTCCCTGTCGCCTTTTGTCAGACAATTTGGTGCTGCATCTGGTCTGGATGTGGTCGTCGTATCGTGCAGGCCGTTGGAGGGAATGGGAGGTGAGCAAAAACGGCTACCCGGGGGGGTCTCAGAAAGGGGGTGTGGGGGCGTGTGTGGACGCGGAAGTGGTAGCTGTCGCCGAGAAGATTGACGGGGGGGGCGCATGCGGGCCAGAAAGAGGAAAGACTCCCAAAAGTGAAATGGAAGGGGGAGGAGGCGGCCAGGGGTGCGCTGGAAGACGATATCGACTGGTTGTCGGGGGTTGTGGGACGCGACACAAAGCAGAGGCCAGGACAACAAACAAAAAAAGGAGTGACGAGAATTGGTGAGAATAGGATGAAAGAGGCGAGGCCAGTCCAGGTGTGGTCCAACCACAGAAGGCCGAGATGGAAGGAGATGTCACAATGGCAAGGAAGGAGCAAGCCACAGAAGACAATGGCAGCGGAGGAAGTCACGATCAGGAAGGTGCAGTCTGACAAACACGCATGCGGACATGTCACAGTACTGACGGACCAATCCACCACAGCGAAAAGGGACGGCAGAAGGGAGCGACGGACCACGGTCTGTGCGGCACCACGGCCGTTGTATTTTTCTGCTTTCTTTTTGCATCATATTGTCCATTGTTTTTTCGACTCTGTGTGTAGCCTGTCGGGCTCTTGCCTGGATTTATTCAGAGCAGGCAGGCGAGGTTTCTTGTACAGGGCAAATGCGACCAGCTAACTGCAAACTAACTGCACCTTGCAACCAGCGGCTTGTTCCTGTCGCAGGAAGGCGCGACGCTTGTGCAAAGAGAAAGGCGACAAATGCCTGGCCCCTTGCGCCTGCCGGTTTTGGTTCTTGGGTCGACAGGCGTTCGTCCATATGCCCACAAAAGACGCACACAAGTTGCCATGCACGCTGCACAGCTACTGCTCCGTAGCAGCTAACCGGCCCCGTTAAGTGACAACCAACAGCTTGGATACATTTGAACTGGGAGCTGTGAGAGCTGTGGTGCGAGAGCCAGACTGCCACTGCACGAGGCGTCAAGGTGACTCGGAAACTCTGACAGAAAAGGACTGGACTGGCGCAGTGTTGATCACAGTGGAGAACCACGGCACTGCTGAAATGGCCACATCGAGTTAGTGATTGGCACAGTTTCCTCCCAAGCGAGGTCGTTCCTTCCCTCCCTGCCACTGTGAGCCATTCGTATTTCCTGTTTTGTTGCACTGTTCGATCTTTGACTTCCTTTTCCCCATGACAAGTCGCTTTTACCTTGCACTAACAGGCATGTTGTATTATTCAGTCCAACGATACCAAACTGTGCTCCCTTGCCTTGCAATGCAGCTTCCCGTGTAAAATACTCCATACGAGTGCGGAGTTGCTATCCCATGCCGGCAAGTGCAGTCGATGCCTGCGCAAGCGTCCTCTTGCCTTGCCGTAAGTGGCAATCAGGGGGGTTGTTTGGCAAGTCAAAGTCACCCCACGAACAGCAGAGCCAGGTAAGCTTGTGCTCCGACAGAGGTTGCCGTTCTTTCCTTTTCTTTTTTTTTTTCTTTTTTTTTGAAATAGGTATTTTATTTAGTGTAAGGCTTCAAAAGGGAGGAAGGCGCTCCAGCAGCCACTGCCCTGGGTATTGCACCACCGACATCATCCCGGCTCAAAGATGAGACCAGTCATCGCTGGCGACGACTGGTCTTGTCCCAAAACACGAATGGTCCCAAAGGCAGATGGGTTTCCAGCAGAGCAGGTTCGCTATTGTAGCCGGCTCATCGTTTAGTGCATTTAGTTTCGGTCGCCCGCAAAGGGGCGGCCTCGGGCAGGGCCAACCCGCCGTGGCTTGTTCGACGGCGGTTAATAGCGTGCCTTCAGGGTTGTTTCTTTCTTTTCTTTCTTTTCTCCTTTTTTTATTCAGGCGCGGGTTGTGCCTTTTTCTCATTTTTTTTCCCTCGTCTTATTCCTTTGTTTACAGGCACTTATGCACTAAGCGTGAGGACGGGATGGAATAATTCAACATTCTCCGTAAAAAGTACTACAGTAAAATAAAAGGGGAGCAAATGGTGCCCGCTAAGCCAAATTGGGAACAAGCGTTGGAGTGTGATTTGTGCTGAAACATTGGAAAGCAGGAACGACCAACAAACGCGGCCAAAAAGCTGGCCAACAAGAACCACAAAACGTGCAAGGATAAGGGAGAATCGGGAAGGACCGACCAAGACGAAGTGGACGACAATATGGAGAATAGTAGAGAAAAGAGAGAGAAAAGTCAAGGAAAGCGACAAAAAAGTGAAAGAGGCGCAATTTCATTGCCGTCGATCATTTGGAAGGAGCTCCCGGCCGGACAAGCTGGGAAGCAACGTCGACCAGGAAAGAGTTGTATTTCCCAGTGTTTTTACGGGGTCAAAAAAGGAGCAAACGCGAAAACAAGAAAACCCAACCGCCAGACAGCTAAAAGAGTCCAGTCAAACGCACCCCAGAACAACGGCTGCCGACCGAAAGATCGCGTGGCCATCGTTCCTTTCCGTGTGGTCTCACCGACTTTGGGCATCGTATGTGTTTTTTTCTCGCTCAACTCTGCGGGCGGTACATTTACGGACTGCAGATCATTCTTTTGACATCAACTGTCAGAAGAAATCGATTGCATCGGACGACACAGACACAAGCACCGGCGTGTGGGAATCGCTAAAAACGTAGAGCACGGCACGACTGCGAAGACCGCAGCCCGAGCGGCTTGCCAGTCCTGACCTGGCCTGGCCGCTATCCGTGGCGCGGCGACACAGACCAGGTGGTGGCTTTGCGCACGAAAAGCCGGGGTGACCAGGAGCCTTCGAGCCCGGCGGCCAGTGAGGCGAGCAAAGGTCAACAAAGGCGAGCCTGTCCTGACGACAGCCCGTGCGGTTGGTCCTTGTCCTTTCTGTCAATCGATTGTCCGTGACTGCACGACACTGTTCTGCACATGTCCAGGAACACATGTCCAAGAAACAAATGGCAAGATATGAACGAAATAAAAACCAGCAGAGTGGCACAGTGCCGGTCTTTGTGGATAATTACTTGTCCAGAAAGGCTAGGCAAGGGGGCCGAGCGTTCGCCGCGTGTTCTCCTTCCAGGTCTTAATATTTCGTACCGCCGTACAGTGTACGACATCGATGCAGCGTTCATGCAGGCAAGTTTCTTCACTCTCTCGTTTTATTCCATCTCCAATGTCAGCAAAATATCTTGTCGACTAATGTGGATCAAGGCCACATGAAGAAAAAGAACGCAAAATAGAGTAACACTGGCTGCGTAAACAGGAACCCTGCATCCGGGGTCAAACGAGACAGAAGAGAAAAAAGAAATACGAGTGTGATGAGAAAAGCATCGGTCAACCTGGAGTAAATGCTACCCTGCCATTGTGGCTCGTCCCATTGACAGATACCACTGGCAGCGGCCACTCCTCTTGAGTTCACAGACTGCTTTCTCTCTTCTTCAAATGAGTACGACGCATGTCCGTCGTCCGACGTACATGTACTTCTTGTGGAATCCCACATCTTGGGTTCCGCGTCTCTGAAAGTACACCCTCATCAACCCAACCACGTTCCCGCCCAGGTATTTCGCACTCAGGCCTTTCCTTGCATTTTTATTCCCGAGCATCTGGGGTGGATGATCGTCAGTGGACAGAGCCTGCTGTGGCCATCCGTCTAATCCGCCCAACCCCTGCAAAATATAGCTCGGGACCTGGACCCTTGTAGTGAGGTCGCTGTTTCAAAACGGCCATCCCCCTATCTTTCTGGGCATGACCAGCCAAGCTCTTCTGCCAGGATCCCTTCCCCTATCACATTTTGCCCTTTTGGCACTCTTCTAAGCTGTCGAAGAACCTCGAAAGGCCACAATCACAAGCCCGGCTTCATACTGTCAGATACCACACATGTGGCCCTCTCCTTCGTGCTGGAAAGACTGAGAACAGCGTGTGCAACACTGGACACGCTACTCCTGCTGTCGATCTTTCCCTCACTCTAACGTGCAGCACTTTGCCCTTCTCCATTTTTAACTATCAAGGCGTATCTGCATGCAACATCAACTGACCTATTTCGGGTACCCGAAATTGCGCTCTCGCTTCTCTTTTTCAGTCAACTTTTCGAATTAGAAAATAGCGGCCGTTAAAGAAAGAGGGAACAGACAACAATTCCATTCAAGGGGGGGGGTTCGAAAAGCATAGTACTTCCAGAGAGGAGAAATATTCCGCTGGAATACGTTGGATTCTTCAGCGGCGTTATGTTGAAGTAAACAGAGTTGGCTCTCCAAACTAAACAAAGGTCAAGAAAGAAGTCAATTTTGCACAACCACGTTTGTTCGTACTGGCACTGCTTACGACGGCCGAATTTTTTATGACTAGATAGTCTTGCACTACTCCGCACTTACATCATGTTGCTTCGATCGACTGCTCCATTGATGTCCTCCTTGCACCTCGCATCGTGTTAGTCCACGCCGTTGGATGCAGTGTGTTCATTATGCCTGCAGCAATGCAGCAAGGGAGCAAGGAAGATGGGGGCATGCATACAATTCTCAACGCTCACAGTGGACACCTACGGGGGCAATACGGCAAACGGATCAAATATTGTCATACCCAGCCGGGTAAGGACGCCGCACATACGTGGTAAACAAAGTTTAAGATAGGGCCAGGCCATACCGTGTTACTGCAGGTCTCCAAATGCCGGAAGGTGGAACCTTCCAGCCAGATGGATAAACTTTGTTTCCTCTCCTGCGACACAAAACGTTTATGAGAAAAAAAGACAAAACATATGGCCCAGCAGTCAGTACGAGAAAATGATGAGCAGAGAGGCAGAAGGAAACAAGAAAAAAAGAGGGCCCACCTTGTCACGATGTCAGTGCATCCCTATTTGCGCACCATGCACATCTACGGGACCACCTGCCGCGTGTTTGCAGGAGTTCATTGCGACGTTCAACATTTGGAGGACATTGTGCGTCTTCCATGTGGCGTGGCCGCGCACTTCATGGACATGGAGTGAAAAAACCAAGTCCAGCACCTATGCAGCAAAGCCAGCGGGCGAAATCCGTGTTCGAAGCAAGCATCTGTGCATTTCTCTCCACGAGTCGTTTTTGTGGTTCTCAAGCAGGGATTTGCCGCCACAGGATTCATGGAATCCAAGACACGACCAGGTCCATACGCCCGAATGGTTATCCGAGGTGAATGATGCCAACCCAGGTCCGTTGGACTGCGATATACAAAGCACACGAGTACGAAGCAGAGGCACCGGGAGCGCGTGCAAAAGTACGAACAATATCGCGTACGAACCAGTTGCACGACCACAGAGCAGAGGGAAGTGAAGGATCACCATTCCTGTCGCGTGTCTTTGAAGCGAGAAAAAAGAGCTCGGCCTGGTAAGAAATGAGAAACTGTGCACAAAAAAAAAAAAAAAAACACACGATCACATTTCCTATGTCTTTGAGGCACAAGCCAAAAGAGAAGCTCAAGCTCTTTAGCGTCTTTTGCAACTCATGAGGGCGCGAAATCAGCCGACGCGATTGCAAAACCACTCTGTACCTGGATTTTGCCGATTTCCGGGCGAATCACAGTACACGAAAGACTGGCTCCAAACACGCTCAAGGTGAGCGGCTTGCGCCAAGGTGCGCAGCAAAATTGCTCACCGAAGAGTGTTATCTACTACTTCGTATTCAGCATTGGTTTCTCGCTGTTTCTCACCATACGGAGTACTTTGTTTTCAATTTTTTGTTTCTTTCACGAAACCGCCACCGGAGGACAGAAGCTCGGCTATGCCACAGGGTCGCGTACTTTTCGCGACGTTGTATTCGCTCTGTGTGCAACTATCAGAGTCCTTATCCTGTTTCCCCTGCTCCGCACGGGCTTTTCGCAACTCGCCTATCCACATCCTACGACATCATTTCATACTCTTTTCTTTTTTGAAAAAGTGGGACGCGATGAACAAGACGACCCGTCACCCGTGTTGCTTCTGTCCCATTTTATTTTCTTTTGTGACGACATTGGGCGCTGTCTCGTGCAAGAAAATGGAGCGAGGCGGGACGAGAGGTCAAATTTCATGTACAGATGCAGGTGAACGTACATACAACAGGGTCCTGCAGGGCTGGACAAGGTCCAGACCTGAAGAAGACGAGACGATGTGATCGAAAGAAATTCGTGAAACGACACGGGACAAAAGACCAGGGGGAACAAGGACCAGAAAACCAAGCATCCGCGCACGCACAGCCTCCCAGTACCACAGTTTGCCTTGTTCTGGCAACCAAGCACAGAAGTAGGAAAACGAGGAGAGTACGGGAGGGGAGGAGGACCGAGGAGTAGTTTCTCGTCCTTTTGTCATCACACAGCGTGCGTTATTTTCGTTCGCATAGGATACTGCCCACCGGTTCGTGCTTCTTGGTCGTTGGGGCTTGCGGCTTCCCACGCGCAGCCTCCTTTCATTACGGGACTTGCCTGTTGGGTGTTGGGAAGAGGTTTTTTATTCTGTCGCGGCCACAAACGTACGTCGTATACGGAAGGCTTTACCAGACGAGGCTTGAGGTAAGGTACGATTTCTGGACGAACCTGTCCGAGCCATGGATGGGAGTTCACGAGCAGGCGGCGTCGCATGGCAAATCGCCAACCAGCAAAAGGAGAGAATGGATCTGCCCCCATCTCGCTTCGGTGTTGGTTCCCAATCTTTGTCTTTTGTCTTTGCTCCCTTGCATCTTGTCTCCGATGCTTTTCTGTCACCCGTTGTGTCTCTCGTGTTGTTGCTTGCGATTCGCTCTCTGCTTGCCGCCTCTGGTTCTGTCTTCGGTCACTGACTGATTCATTATTGTTTGTTTTTCAGCTCGGTTCAGATCTGGATCGCCACGGTGTTACCGCCGTCCGCTCTCCCCTCGTTTCCTATTTGATAAGCTTGTGCACGACGAGGCTTGCCTCGCGTGTTTGAGTCTCCTGTGTGTTACCTTCCGCTTATGCCCGTCCGCCGAGATCTCTTTTGTCTTTTCATATCTTTGCCAGCCGGTGCCAGGCATGGATCCAATGCAGAGAGGTTGGTCAACAGGAGGGCCGAGTGAGTGGTCGGATGGATCGAAGCAGGCCACCAGCCAAGCAAGGAGCCAAAACGATTGGCAATGACTTGCAAGATGTGACGTGCCTTTCAAGTGCTACCCAAAAGCGCAAGATGCATAGCGAAACTATAATGTCTAAGACATTGAGACAGAGAACCCCGTTTTGACAGCAGTGTCCTCCACTAAGAAACGGGCGCGGAGCGTCAAAGTCGGCCCCAGCTAACATGCATGTCTCAGTGCCTCCTTCTTTTTGATCTTTTGCCTGGTCCTCAGCGCAAAGACAAAAGGAGGTCGGGCGAGCCAGCAAAACGGGCCAACAAAACAACAAAGGTGCATGAAGCCAACATGATCGACATCGCAGCGTGTCTGTATTGGTCGAGCTTTTTTCTAATGTTTCTCTAGCTTCCATTTGCCTTTTGGTCGTTTTGTGTTTTTCCTCTTCCCCCTCTTTCCCTTGCCGCATCGCGGGCCGTCCTAGTCTTGTGGGGTTCGGTTTGACAAGGAGCATCACCAGTCCAGCTCATCCACGTACACCAATAAATCAGGCGGAGAAGTCCGCCAGTGGCGTTCTTGTCGCTCTTTCGGCGTTGTCGGTCTGCCGTTCTGTCGTCCTGTCAATCCTGTTTCTCGTCTCTTGTCGCTGTCTTGCACCCCTTACTTGCGCGTGGTGAAGAGGAGGGGTATGGAGGCACAGCCGACGACGACAATCGCAGCCGCGCGGCAGGGGACGATGTGGTCTTGTCGTCTCCGCGGTGGTCAGTGGGAAAGGGAGAGCAAGAGCAAGACTAGAAGAGATGGAATAAGGGACGAAACGAACGCCGCTGGACAGGGATAAATGAGCACGATCTCGAAAATCACTACGATTTTCCGGCCAGCGGCGGCATCGTCACCTTGCCCAACTGTGGTCCATATCCGCGGAACGATACGCCGTCTTGGCCGAAAACGCACCTCCTGATGGCGTGCATTAGCATCGACTGTCATGGCCTCCTTGCTTGATTGTGCATGCCACGTCTGCCTACATAGACTCGACGCAACACCCCGTTGATCTTGTATCGCCGGGGAGAGTTCGCGGGGCTGGTTATGATGAGCCCGTTTCGACGGCGAGATGGCACCGCCAGTAGCAGGAATCATAGGCCGTTACTCTTGAGTGTCTCGGAGCCTTTGCTCTGGTTACGTGTGTCTTTTGAGCTTGTCAGCACGGAGTACTGAAGAAGGGGTATACTCTGATGTCGATCAGGGTCTACCTCGATTCTGGGGCCCCCAGCCATTGTCATCCTTCTCTGATATCTGTAGAGAGTGCGTTCCCTGCCGACTTTGTGCTACGTAGGATGAGGATGGAGAGCCCCAGCGAACATTGCAGCGCGGCGCTCCTTGCCGGCCTTGCCTCTCTGTTCAGTCGACTTTCTTGTAAAAATATGTCTTTGGGGGGGGGGGGGGGGGGGGGGGGGGGGGGAGGGGGGGTAATGATTTTTGGAGGCCACAATGATCTGTAAAACTGAATAAAATCGAATTCCAAATAATAAAAATTCCAAATAGAATATTCAATAATGAAATAAAACAATAAAAACACAGAGTGAAATAGAAGATGAAATCGATTTGCTCCTACGATATCAAGAAGCTTTCCCCAGTATATTTCGTTCAATACAAGGGCAGACAGTGTATCACGAGACCACATTTCAAAGATGCTGCCCTGCCCAACTTCACCCCTCCTAATTAGTACGAACGAAAGCTCGTTTTTGGCAGGCGCGAACGGACGGTGCAAAACGGCAGACCGAATGGGGACCAGTTTGCCCGAAGGCGAAAACCGCGCCACAGCCCCGCGACGACTATCGGCGTAATTGATGCATCCGGGGACAGGGACGGAGCCTCTCAAGACGCAACGTCGAAGGCGCGACCAAACGCGTGATTGTGGGAAGTGACGTTTTGATCTCAAGATTTCAAGATGCACGCAACGTCTGCGAGGAGTATTCTGCTGCGAAAGGAAAGAGCATACCTCACTCTTGCCATCTGGGCGGACACAACGCGATATCACAACATCGGCACTCGTTTAATCGAGGAAAGAGCAATCCTCGGCCGCGGTTACCCGCCGAGTCTGCGTCCCGTCGAAACAAAACATACAGCCGCCTTCCCGGTGGATGCACGTCAGCCAGGGACGCAGCACAAAGCCCCTCGCTCCTGCCACTTCGCTGCATCGCCTCTGCGGCTTCGCCTTCCCTCTACCAAACTCAATCGAACCGCCCCTATTCGAGTCAATTGAGCCATCAAACAAAGCCTGGGCCCGCGAAGGACACGACATAGAACGATCCATCACCAGACCGCAGTGATTGATCGATAGCTAGAGGGTTGCGCCTGTCGCACATGATTCTCGCGGGTTGCCCGCACTGACGGCATTGAAACGGTAGCCCCACTAAAAGCCCCATCGCCGCCAGACATCGCCTCGTCTCACGCATTGTCTCTCGACGCATCGCATCACGACTTTGTGCTTCGTGTCGCTGCTTTTACCGCTGTCCATCTCTGGTCCCACAGCTGGCCAGTTCAGGTGTGCGTCCCACTACGTCCCTCGCACCATGGCGCAAATCGACAGCCGCGTGTTGATCTATACCGTGGCCGGCATCCTGCTGGCGCTGTTGCTGGCCTCGGCCTTTCGCACTCCCGTCATCCGCCGCCATGGAGCCCCCCTCCGGTAGGTCTCTGGCGTCCCTAGTAGGCCTCTGGCAAGTCCTCGGCACTCCCCGGGCATGGTTCGTCCTCGTGCGTTGCACAGTGCTAAACACATCCCAGGAAACCACCAAACACGCTGCCGCTGCTGGGCAATGGCATCCTCTTCCTGCAGGCGCGCCAGAAGCTGTTCGCCTGGTTCGTCAAGTGCCAGCGCCAGTTTGGCTACGAGACCTTCCAGGTCGCCGTGCCCACGCTGCCCCCAGGCATTGTCATCAACGATCCGCGCAACCTCGAGTTCGTCTTCAAGAACGAGGGCAGCCTCATCGGCAAGGGCAGCTTCGTCCGGGGCATGCTCTGGGACCTGTTTGGCCACGGCATCGTCAATGCCGACGGCGACGTCTGGCGCACCCAGCGCAAGGCCGGCCTGAGTTTCTTGAACACGGCCAACATCCGCGTCCTCACCGACATTGCCCTGCCGCAGTATTTGGCCGACACGCTGCGCCATTTGCGGGAGCAGGCAAAGACGGACCAGCAACAAGTCGACCTGCAAGCCGTCTTCCACGAGCTCACCTCGTGCATCATGGGCCGCATGGCCTACAACATGGAGATGCATGCCGACGACGAGTTCACCATGGCCTTTGACTACGCGTCGGGAGCAACAACCGAGCGCTTCCAGAACCCGCTGTGGTTCATCACCGAGGCCATTGCCGGCGCGGCCGACCTCCGCAGATCGCTGGCCGTCGTGAAGGCCTTTGGCCGGCGCATCGTATCCACGGCTGTGGCCGACCGCACAGCACAGCATGGGGGCAAAACTGCACCCTCGCCACAGTCCCCCCTCACATCCACAGACGCCGGCAACAGTCTCGCCGATAGCAAAATCAACGAGGTGTCGGGCAGTCTTATCCAGTCGCTGCTCGATGCCATTTCAGACCAAGAGATCGTCGCCGATGCCGCGCTCAACTATCTTTCGGCAGGTACGTTGCTGTCCGTCTCTCTCTCTCTCTCTCTCTCTCTCTCTCTCTTCGGAACACCTTTGCTAACACACGTAGGACGTGATACGGTCGCCCAGGGCCTGACCTGGACTTTTTATATGCTCATGAAGCACCCCGACGTTGTCGACAAGATCCGTCACGAGGTCCAGGGTGTGCTGCTTGCAGGCGACGACGGCAGCGACAGCCACAACACCACCCACAGCGACAACGGTGGCCGAGACTTTTCCCGCCTCACAGCCGCCGCGATGCCCTACACCATGGCCGTCTTCTACGAGGGCCTGCGCCTCTTCCCCCCCATCCCCTTTGAGATCAAGCAGGTCGAGACCGCGTGTCTCGTCCTCCCCGACGGCACCGAGCTCCGCCGCGGGGCCCTCATCATCTGGTGCTCCTGGGCCATGAACCGCGCCCACCGTACCTGGGGCGCCGACGCCGACGAGTTTCGCCCCGAACGGTGGCTGCAGCCGTCCGGCACAGACGCCGGCGGCCCGCAGCGCCTCGTCGCGCGCAGTGCGTCCGAGTTCCCCGTCTTCCACGGCGGTCCGCGCACGTGCCTGGGCAAGAAGATGGCCGAGTCCGTGGCCGTGCAGACCATGGCTGCCGTCGCCTACTACTTTGACTTTGCGCTGGTCGACCCAAGCGTGGAACGCGTCACCAAAACGAGCTTGACGCTGCCTATGGAGGGTGGATTGCCGTGTTACGTGCGGGCCCGGGACGTGTGAGAGGAAATTTGGCAAGGTAGTACGGAGTAGACAATGAGACCATTGTTCAAATGAAAGGCATTGAACGTACGTTGCTAAGCTGCAAAATGATGAGAACTGTTAAAAGGTTTTAATTTATCAGTATATATTTTCCTTGTTTTCTATTCCTCTCGCATGTTTTGTTAGTATATGGACTATCCCTCTCCCCATGTCCTCCTCTCGCTGGCTGTAAATCACACAATCTATTGGTATGCCGCTGTACGTCTTGAATATCAAGGCCCTTTTAACCCCTTTTTGAAGCTTCCGCTACTTACTCTCCTTCTATTATGTTGGTTGTAAACGGAAACAAATTTTATCCTGGCTGTAAATGAAAAAAAAAAATCTGGAAACAAGGAGAAAATCGAAGTGGACGTCATGGTCTCTAGGGTGAAAGTCGATGTAAAAGTAGTTGGGATAAATTAACGCTTGTTGAAGTTCAAGAAGCGGGACTGGGATAAAGGTTAGCAGCGGCTTTTGAGAGAGGAGATGGGATGGAGGGGCGCATGATCTCTTACAGCAAGGAAGATGATAATCACGTTGCTGGCAATGAACGACAGGTAGATGCCCAGATCGCGCCAGCGGTTGTCAAACGACAGGTTGAGTGGCTCATAAAACTGGTCGCCCACCTTGTAAGCACAGTAACCGCAATCGGACATGGACGTCGGGTTGGCAATGTAGCCCGAGCCGCCACGGCTGAAGAAAGGCTCCATGTAGTCCTCGCACGTCGTGTTGGACGGCGGCTGGAACACGTTGAGCTCGGCCGCCTTGCACACCACCGGTAGTTCGTGCAGCGCCGTGACCACCATGCCGCCAATCAGGCGTGTGAAGGGATCTAGCTGGTACAGCCATGAGCGCCAAAATGCGGGCATGTTGGCCGACGAGATCGTGACACCACAGAACAGCGCAAACGTAATCATAATGAACGGGTCGAACTGGCTCGAGATGAACGTCGACGGGGTTAGCGCGGACAGGGCCTGGCCCAGCGTGATGCTGAAGAGCTCCGTGATCAGGACAAAGAAGAACTGCAGACCGGCACGCGACGTTTCCGTCTGAAGGCCGGGCATGTAGTACAGAGGCAGGAAGAAGGCCACAGCGCACAAAATGGCGTACGGTAGCTCGGCTACCAGCATGCCCAGAGCGAAGACGGGGCCACTGTACATCTTGGACGACGACTCGCGGAAGAAGATGCTGCGCTTGATGTGGTACATGACCTCGACGGGCGAGATGATCAGGGCTGGCAGGACCGTGACCTGGAACATAACGAAGACCTTGTACTGCAGAGACGAACGCGAGTCGTCCAGGTTCAGGTACGTGAGGCCGGTGAGTAGAGCAATGACGACATGATTGAACAGGCGGGAGAACTGATAGTTGGCCTCACGGAAGAGCGCGACGCTGGTGCGGTGCACGACAATCCTGACCTGGTGGATGAACGGCGAGGCGTACTCCTTCTGCGGCGCAACCGCCCTGATGCCAGTGCCGGTCGCCGCCGACTTCACCTGCTCAAGCGTCAGGTTACCGTCACCGCCAACAACACCGCTGGCCTCCAGCTCTTCGCGCCTCACGGCCTCGATGCGCTCGGCCTTGATTGTCTCAATGGACGACTTGACCTCGACGAACTCGGGGCTCTCGGCCCAGAGGTCGGCCCAGTCACGGTTGCCAATACGGGGTGAACTGCCAGCACCGATGGCCTCCAGCATGAACTCGGCAACGTTGTCCGTGTCCTTGGCGATGGCGCCGTTGCGCTTGAAATAGGCGCGGAGAATGTCGGCGTCCTTGCCAATGTCGCCAAAGTAGATGCAGCGGCCACCAGAGCGGAGGAGCAGGAGACGGTCGAACTGGTCAAAGAGGGCGGCGTTGGGCTGATGGATCGTGCACAGAATGGCCTGGCCGGCGGCGGCCAGCTTGCGGAGGAAACGGATAATGTTGTAGGCGGACTGGGAGTCGAGACCAGACGTGGGCTCGTCCAGGAACAAAAGCATCTCGGGCTTGGCAGCCAGCTCGACACCAATGGTGACGCGCTTACGCTGCTCGACGGTCAGGCCAGCCTCGGGAAGGCCGATGATACAGTCAGCCAGCTCTTCCAGCTCCAGAAGGCCAATAATTTCCTCGACGTAGGCGTACTTCTCCTCACGCGGGGTTTCGTAGGGCTGGCGAAGGTCCGCCGAGAAGCGGAAGGCCTCGCGGACGGTCTGGGACGGGTCGTGGACATCCATCTGCTCGGCGTACGAGGTACTGCGCTGGAATTGCTTGCCGGGCTTCTGGCCGTCTACGAGCACACTGCGCGAGGGAGAGATGACGCCAATGTTCTTGCGGGCGGCAAGGACATCGAGTAGAGTCGTCTTGCCGGCACCTGAGGCACCCATGAGCGCCGTTAGCGAGCCGGGCTTCACGTAACCGTAGACATTGTCGAGAAGGCGCCGCGTGCCACCTGCGACGGGCACATCGTAGTTCAGAGCCTCCCACGTGAGAATGCTCTTGGAGTTGATGCTGAGCTCGGAGCTGGTCACTTCTTCTTTGGCGCGGCGTCGCTCGTCTCGCTTCTCGAGGAGCTGCTTGTTGAGCTGCGTCCGCTCCTTGCTCGGGCGGCTGTACACAAGAGCGGCGTTGCCGCCCATACCGAACCGGACTATCTCGCCCAAGATGACGTTGAGGAAGAGAAAGAAGACAATGATGGCGAAGACAATGCCCCAGTTGCGCCACAGATCGTTTGGCGAGTACGAGAAACCCTGCTCAATGTAGGCGGTACCCGACACCATATTGGTGCCGTAAACGGAACCGGGAAGCGTGCAGACTTGGTGGTTGATATCGTCGTAGCCTGGACCGGAGGGAATCAGTGTCTCGGGACTACAGACCATGGTGATGCGACTGAACTCGTTTTCCATCATGGCGCTGAACACGAGACCCAATATATTGATGTAGTAGATCCATCGCAACCAGACCTTCTCCGACTGGTACTGGATCAGGTAGCCGGACGTAATGATGAAGAGCGTCACTATGACGACAGCCATCTTGTTTGCGTAGTCGAAATCGGGACTGATGCAGCCCACAATGCGGACGAACAGGGTCATGGCAATGTTGCCGGACAGGATCATGAGGAAGAACGTGAAGAAGGCACCAGGGCTCCGATAGAGGTCGCTCGCAAAGTAAACAATGATGCAGAAGACGAAGATGCGCGTGACAGCAAAGGCCTGGTCGACAATGATCTGGGCAAGCCAGAGTGCCGATGGTCGATGGAAGGCGTAGGCTCGATGTTTGTTGAGTACACCGCGTCCCAGCATAATCGTGGATAACTCGGCGAAGGCTTCGAAAGCGTTGAACAGAAGCGAAATGAACATGAGACCACCCTTGCCAAAGGCGCTTTCGGTCGTGACTGGAAGGCGCAGGTAGAGGGTGGCGAGGACGATGGCGATGATGATAGTACGGAACCAGGCGAGAGCAAGAGCGACCTTGTCCTGCCACTTCAGGACAAACTGGCGCTTCATCAGGGCCCAGATCTGGCGGTAGAAGGGGATGGCATAAACGGTGCCACCGGCACCCCACTGCTTGCTTTCCTTAACGGCAAGGCGGAAGTCGTGGTACTTCTCCTCCTCCTCAGGCAGGGTGGCCTTGTAGGCAGCCATCTCGTCGCCAAGGTGGGCGGCAAACGTCGACCGGTCAAAGGCCGCGGCAAGCGATGCTGGGTCATGCGGCGCATTCTTCTCAGAGAAGCCTGGTGCATAGATGCGCTCGTACTCGTCGGTGCAGCCCGTCAGATAGTCGGGCGTGGTCTGGCGCGGGCGGGACTCGAAGCCGAGACTCTCGAAGTAGCCACGGGCCTCCTGGGTAGGGCCGAAGTAGACCTGGCGACCGCCGTCGATGACAAGGACCTTGTCAAACTGGGAGAAGATGTTCTCCGACGCCTGGTAGAGGGACACAAAAGTGGTGGTCTGGTAGAGAGTGCAGTAGGCGCGCAGACACTTGATAAAGTCGAGTGCAGTGGACGCGTCGAGACCGCGAGTGCTGTTGTCGAAAGAGACGACGCAGGCGTTGGTGCAGAGCATTTCGGCAATGCTGACACGCTTCTTCTCACCACCCGAGATACCACGAACAAAGGGGCCGCCGACGACGGTGTTCCGGGTGTGCTCAATGTTGAACATCTTGAGCATGGTGTCGACGACCTGGTCCTTAAACTTGGCCTTGGTCATGCCCTCCGGCAGCTTGCCGGCCACTTTGGTGTCGAGCGCGAAGGCGAGCGTCTGCTCGACGGTCAGAGTGGCGTGGTGGACGTCGTCCTCCTGGTTGTAGACGCACTCGCCGCGGTAGTCCTCAAACTCCTTGGCGGAGAAGGGGCCGTAGGTGACCTCGCCGTCGAAGCCCGTGTAACCGTAGCGCTGGTTTGCAATCGTCTTGAGGAAGGTCGTGCATCCGGAGCCAGGTTTGCCGAGCACTAGCACCATCTCGCCAGGCTTGCAGACACCACGGAAGTTTTCGAGGATGGTCCTCTGCGTGCCCCTGGGCCCGCGGCCCATCCAGCGCAGCAGCGGGCTGATAACATCGAAGAAGCTCACAATGGCGTCGGGGAACGTGCGCACGTAATTGGAGGTGCCGCCCATACCGCGGACGGAAAACTGGTCCCAATACACGCCAATGTGCTTCGGCCGGATGCCCGCCGCGCGCTCGGCCGCCAAGCTGCCGCGCAGGTAGCTCTCGAGGTCGAAACGGTCCTCGCTGCTCTCATCGCCGTTGTCGTCGCCGTGGGCATCATCCGCGGACTTGCCTGCGACGGCCTTTTCTGTGTCGAGTGGGATGCGGTTGTGACTGGCGCGGCTCTCAGTGCGGCTCCGGATGCGGCTTGCGCGTGAAAGGCCTGACAGCTCGTGCTGCAGATGTTCAAACTCGTTGACGGCATTCTCGACAGAGACGCCCGGGTCAGGGCGTGTGGTACCGTTGGGGTTGTTACGGCGGGCCTCCTCGCGCAGGTTGTCGAGGTCCACGGTGGCGGCCGTCGAGACAGACGACACGGATGGCCGGGGAGCGACCTCGACCTCGTCTTTCCCGTGCTGGTAGCGAGAATCGGACTGGGCAGCGGCCGGCGGTGCTGACGTCTCGCTGGCCACGGCGGGTGCCAGTGCTGCGGCCGGGGCGGTCCCCAATTCCAGGTCTTTTTCCGCCATTGGAACGCGGGAAGACAGAAAACCGGGAGTCGTGTAGCAGTGATAATTAAATTCGACAAGAAGGAACTTTTTGTGGTAGTTGTGGATCGACCAGAACTTGGCGATGCTGGCGTGCAAAGGCAGCAAAGGTCGGTGCAGTTGCCGGTGAAGTTGCCACGGAAGTGTTTCTCAGAAAGAAAGTAAAGAATGAGAATCAACGGAGAACGATTGAGTAGTAAACAGAAAACAAAAGCACAAATCCTGACAGAGCTCTCTCTGTCTCTAGCCAGGAAAGGGAACGAGAGTAGCGACAATAGAACAGGAGAAAAGGAAACTACGATCCCGGAGAGAGTTTGAGAACATGCACCACGTAGTGAAGAAGGGGAAAAGTAAAAGGACGGTGACAGTTACTTGGAGATTCCCAGGCCGAAAAAAGATTAGACTTGGAGAAGGAAAATATTTGTCTGCTATTTATGATCAGGAGCCGAAAACAACAGGACCAAAGGCGGATGGTGCGGGAGGGGGCAACAACGAACGAGACAAGTCCATCTCGTGTTGGCAAGAACCGGCCGCGACCAAATTCAACAAAAAATTAAGAATGGGCAACTACGGGTTATTACCAATCCTGGTGAATGGACGGAAACTAAAAGGGAAGGCGCAGCTTACAAACGTTCTGGCCAGTGTTGTTTATTTGTTTTACCACAACGCAGGTTTTTTGATATCTCCATCTTGGCAAGGAAGCTACGAACGTGCATCAAGGCAGCCCGTGAAGCGCCTTCCTTCGCTCTCCGCTTCTTAATTCACGGAGGTCGGCTACGAGGCAGGCCTTCTGACCTGGGGTGGGGGGAAAGGGCGACCGAACTATGTCGTACGACCATTTGACACGACCGCCAACTCCACTCGGCGCCATTGCACGGTAGGAAAGGAAGGAACAAAGGGCCAGCCGCGGGCAACACGGTCAACAGCCCAACGGCGCAACAGCAAATCGAGAAAGAGGTCGGGGGTGGGCTCCACCACCTTAGTCGCAGCTTGTTGCCGCCAGCTCGTCACTTCCGTGGACAACCATTGGCGTCCCTTCCCATCCCAGGCGACCCATGCGACGGCAACAGGCCTCCATGCGCGAGCTATCAGTCCTTTGACGGAACCTGCTGGCTGAACATCGGCTTGACTATTTGACATGAAATGGGGGCAGCATGCGGGGCGGATGCACCGATGCTAATCCGAAGAAAAACTGCAAATCGGCTGTGTGAGTCGACCGGCCAGCGGATTACAATGATATGGCAAAAAAGGGCCGCCGGCAAAGATAGTGCCGAAAGCAGGCAAGTGCAAATATGCGGTCTCTGTCACCTTCTCGTTCCTTGAAGTGACGAGGACCACGGCTCTTTCCCCCGTGATGCAGTATGAATCATAATTACACGGCCGAAACAACGAGATGAAGCGGAGTATCACTCCATACTGTCCACGACATACGGAATCAAAACCCCAATGGACTACTCCGGGCAGCTTCATCTTTTGGGGGTTGCGAATCTGCACACGGAGTTTGCCCACACGCTATTGTATTGCCACCCCTGGGAGATGAACTGCGGGATGTGTGGTCAAGAACGACAAAAAGACCCAAAGCAAGACGGAAAAAGGAAGACGGCAGATACAACCTACTCTTTTTATGGAGCACTACCGACATCAGGCGAATCGGGACAGAGCACTTACATGGAGGGAAGGAGCAAACGCGAGGGATTGCATCCACAGCACACGACAGGGGGCGGTAAATAGGGAAGGAGGGGCCGGACGGCAGGCGTGATAACGACTGCTGTTTCTGTTTTGCTGCGTTTTGTTCGTCTTTTATTTATTATTATTATTATTTTTTCTGATGGGGGCCACTAACAACACTCTGTGAAGGATAAGGTGCATTGTTGATAGTGCCTAGCGGCTTGGCCCAAACTGAATCATGGCGAAATGAATGGGACACAGGCGACATAAGAAGATGATCGCGAAGTCACAGCTGCCTTGCTCGACTCTTGATACAAGATGGAGATGCTGCTTTTACCTTCATCAAGTCAGTGTCGTGCAGCGGTAGTGAGCAGGTGCAGGTGTAGAACGTAGCATGCAGCCGTAGTGTGCATAGTGCAAATATAGAGTTTAGAATACGCCAATTGTGAAAATGAAGGACAGAGAGAAGGAGCGAGGTAGCAATGTCGGTTGGCATTTGTCCAGGGAAGTGGCGATGGACGAGTCTCTGCAAAATTCACCCATGGCAGGCACTAGGACACTGAGTATCCAGGGCTGAAAAAAGGCCCCCCAAAACCCGGTGCCCAGCTTTTGGTGATTGCCTATCGCCGCACATGGCCAGGCCAAGGATGGACTAGGCGAAAAAGGGTAAATTGGGGCCAGGGAACGCGGAAATGGAGCTTCGAGGGACCCAGACACGACAGCCGCTAATTGTCTCGCCGTTGACAGTCGGATATGCTTGCAACGTACATCCGTTCCTCGTGCTTTGCACGCTCTCCGCTAGGAAACGTTGATCTTTCTGTTTTTGATTGATAATAGGGTGGATAGTTGCTACATTCGTTTGTGCACGCCAGGGTGGTTCTTTCCTTGGCCCATCCTTTGCAGAAGAAGGCGCAGTCCGTGGTCTCATGGACGCACCTGCCCGCCGGGCCAACGCCTTGACGCTAACACTGTGGAGGCCATTTCCGGAGTCACCATGGAGAATTGTAATCGAATTGTGCAGGAGAAACACAACGTACGCAGAAACCCTGAAATTGAAGTGGATGGAGCTGCAAGCTAATGGAAAAATAAAATAAAAAATGAGAAGGCTACCTTTTCTTTGTATCGTATTTCGTACTTTTCGTTTTCGTCTGGCTTCTTTTGACTGTATGACTCCCATGCGTGGAAAGAACGCAGCCTTGGCACCGTGCACGGCATGCACCAAACGCCTAGCGTCAAGGCGACGCTACGGACTTTGGAGTGCGGTCCCCTGCCAGAGGCGGAAAGAGCAGAGGAAATAAAACAAAATAAAAGAATGGGGCTCTTGCCCATTTTTCTTTTCTTCTGGATCCTTCCCGTCTGACAACGGCAAAAGATACGACAGCGGCAAAAATTTAATGAGAATTTAATCTACGAAGTACTGGCCGATGCCCACATCCCTCGACCTCATCTGCACAACATCGTCACCTCCTTGACCAACCACTTTGAGTGCTGTAGCATGTACGCCGTATTACTGTTCAATAAATACCCGGTGAATGCGAAATACGATTCATAAATTGACTGTATTTTGACGGACGCTGGGAACAAGATCGAATGAGTCATCAGAGAAACGAGAGGAGACGAATAGAGAAGAACAAGGAGATGGTGTGGAAGAGAATGTGACAGTGTATAAAGCACCGTACAGAGGGGACGGAGGAATTAAGTAATAGAATCAATTGAATTGGAGCGCTTATTCGAGTCTGAAGCCATAACATACACTGATCTTGTCCAAAGTTCAAAAAAAAAGAAAGTAACAGACGTGGAAGGTGGAAAGGCGGTGAAGGAATGGCAGAGTCGCAGCAGTATTATATTATCCAGGATTTATGTGCACCAACGACAGAGCATAGCCATAAAATGGTGTGCCGGCATAGAACTCGAGGCTGACGACACCCGCTCATCATGTGGATGTATTTATATTTATTTTGTGCCACAGTTATTTGCTTTAACTTCCGATTTTAGCATGGCTGTTGTGGCTTGCAACGACAGTGACATTTTATACCGGGTGTAAGCCTCCCGCTTTTATCGGCAATCCTGGTAGTAGGGAAGGATGTTGAGTCTACCGACACGAGTCTATCGGGACGACCGCGCAGACGTTAACTGCCGCACTAGCATCTCGATTGTTCGACAGTTCATTATTTCACATGGCGCCATCTGGGGGGTGGCAGTGGTAACATGGTAGCGGAGAGGGCACTACGGACGTTTTCTGTGTATTTTATATATTTTATTTTTATTTTATTTTTATCCTCGTATCTAACGTTCGTTGCCGAGCTTCTGGACAAGAACAACTTTGCTGGGACAATACCGCGGAGAGGACTTGTCTCTTGAATGTGGACGTTGCACAAGGCTGCTGGCTATACGGCCGCGGCAAAGGAATTCCGGCCAGCTTATGCCAGACTCAATATAGCCAAGCAGCTGTTGTGTAGCAGATGCAATAGGTTACGAGCTGCAGTTGACGCGGTTCATGGCATATGGCTGGCAACACGTTGGGTGAACTAACGAGTCAGTCATGCAAGCTGCATGGTAATTTATGTGCGTCTGTATCGTGCACGAGAGTGAAGATAAAGTGGACGCATGATATAGGTAATGAACCGTGTATTACTATCTGGGGAAGGCGGAGAAGGAACTGATTAAACTGGGTCGTTATCATAACCGTCGTGGCCTTTTCTGATCTTCCTGTCGTCCTCGTGCGCGTCCATTCGAATGGTGGTGAGTGTTTTCGCATCGCTTTCTTCCCTCTTCGCTTCTCTCGTCTCCTCCCGATTCTCAGTGCTAATCATACAGAACAATCACGATGCCCAGTTGGCCCCTGCAAAGAAAGAAGACGCCAAAAGCAAACCCTAGTTTGCCTCCATCACTGGCCCGGAGATGTTCCCATGCATAGCTTGCAAAACACAGCGTTGTATGGTAGTATAATAAGAGTATGGGAAACCACGCGAGAAGCAAATGCAAAGCGATATATATAATAACAAAAAGACAGACGAATCCATCAGAACCTCCCATATGCCCTTCCTCGATCTAGATGTACGGGATACACCTCCTCACTTCATCGAATCCCGTTTTCTCCTCCCCCCGTTCGTTCTCAGTTTTCTTTTTCTCCTCTCCTATGCTTCCCAAGTCCGTACTGAGCCATGGCAGCCTGATGCACGACCTACAGCTCAGACTCCACGCCGTTGGCATCCACCGTCATGGGGCTTCCGTTTTGGTGTTGCCGCAGCTGTGCGTCGGACGGCAGGCCTGTTGAGCCATCTGCGCTTAGTGCCAGCTGCAGTTGTGTTGTACTGTCGTCTGCTGGTGGTGGTCGCCGGCCACTTCCTGCCGCACCTATGCTGCGGCCGCCGTTGGCCGCGTCGGAGTTGCTCTCCTGCACAACATCACCGTCGGAGTCCGCGCCATCGTGCTGTTGCTGCTGCTCTGCCACGTTGTGCTGGCGTGTCTCGTCGAGCTCGGCAATGTCGTCGGGTTTGCTGCGCAGCCACTGCATGCGTGGGCCGGACCGTGCGCGCTCGGACACGCGGAAGCCGTAGATCTTGGGTTCGAAAATCTTGCCGTGACCGAGGCCCGGCGCGGTGTTGCGTGCGTAGATGCCGTTGACGGTTGGCGAGCCACCGCTCTGGCCGGCGTACAGCGACGAGACGGTGGTGAGGGCCTCGACGCCGTTCTTTGTGAGGTCGTACTCGGGGAAGGTGAGCAGGAACAGGGCGCCAAAGGTGCGGCCGAAAAAAGCGCCGTCGACCGTCTGGAAACGGCTGTTGGGTGGCACGTAGACGTCGAGGCACGATGGGCAGAACAGCTTGACGGTGTCCTCACCTGGTATGTCGGACAGACCTACGGGAAGCGTTCTGGCCAGGTTGCAATATGTGCGCGGGCACACGCCAAAGTGGCTCAGCTCGTACTTTTCCGACATTTGCTGGATGCCTGCCCGCGAACAGATAAACCGCTGGTGTATCAGGCCGTAGAGCAGCTCGGCTGAGCCTTCAATCATCGACAGGTCGCTTGGCATCCTGCTGTGGTTGCGCCGCTCGCCGGTATGCCGCATGCGCTCCTCACCCGTCTCGTTCTCCTCGTCATCATCGTCTTCTTCCTCGTCGTCCTCGTCGTCTTCTGGCTCGACGTCCAATATCATCTGTGGAATGGCGAGAAGGCGTTAATACATGTCTTCTTCACAGGCGCCATGGTCGATATCGGCCCGCCCGCTCAAAGGCCACACCGACGTGGCAATGAAGTCCCTTCTTCCCATCACCACTCCCAGCCTGTACATACCTCTAGTGCCTCCTTGTACAGCTGCACCTGCGACTGCAGGCCTGTCAGGTTGAAGTCATCCTCGATAAAGTCCTCTGAGACCTCGGCAAAGTACTCGTGGCCCAATAGTGAGCAGAACGACGCGATCCAGGTCTCGGGCGTGCCTGATGATGTGGACATCTTTGTTCGTCACGCCGGCCGCTCCCTTGTGAGTCGGCACGATACGTAGTTGGAGATGGGGGCACTGTGCGGTTGCGGTTGTGCGGGTGTGCCGTGTGCAGGTGTATGTTGATACGTCGTGATATGTCGCGATATATCGTCGTACTCGCCGCTGCTGTCTACCCCACCTAATGGAGACGGCGCGAATGGTCGCGTGGGACGGGGACACGTCCGGAGATGAACACGTGCGGCTCTGCTGTCGTCGTAGTGCGCAACCTGTCAAGCTCGGTCGACAGCAAGTACCGGCGACGATGTGTTGTTCGACGCGTGTCAATGCCTCGTCAGTCGTCAACGACAGTCGGAATGTCGTGACGAGGTCGACGTGGTTGGCCCAAGTGGCGCGGGCAAGGATTGGGCCTCGCAGGTACAAGGCACAGGCGGTCGTCTGTTGGTTGTGCGGCTGGCCGCGGAGGTCGATCGTTGGATGACGCGCTCGACGTATCAACGAGGAGCTCGAAACAAAGGGGCGGCAAAAAAAACGAGCCAACGACAGTAAACAGGGGACCGCCGATCAGATGAGAGGGGCGCAAAAAGCTTTCGAGTCAACGAGTAGACGGTCAACGGTTCCGCGATATCTGGCGTCTCTGGCGTCTCTGGAGCATCTAGTGTCGTAATCAATGCCGGTTCGTCGTCGGCATCGTGTGTTTTCGCGGGCGTCGGTGTGCGGCTGGTGTCTGCTGCCTCGGAGGCGGCCGTCGATGTCTGGAAAGCTCGGGCGCGAGGATTTGCGTGCGGGCGTCAGAGGGGAGCGAAGTGAGGGCGGGGGTTCAGAAATGCCACACAGCCTGCAGATGTGACGCTGTTGGCTGTGTTTTCGCGCCTGCCGTTTAGCTTGGGACGTGCTAGTCAAAAAAAAGTGCCCTAGAATGCCCAAGGCAGGGACGTCCAGCCCTCGAGCAGGCAGGAGCGAGGGGTCCGCACCCTGGCCCGTGCGTCGCCCTTTCCACAGTACACCGCCGAGCTGGGAAGTGCGCTATCTCCACGTGATGCATCATGTGCTGTTATCGCGATCCGCCACCTCTGTTAGGCAAGCAAGAACCAAGACCCATCAAACGGTCAACAATCGTTTTATGACTTCATCACAACGTCCGTCACACGTCTCTTGCATGTCCGCCAGCGTCGACGTGTTGCGCCAGCACCGTCTTTTTGTTTTTATTTCCTTTATATTCACTACGCATTAAGAATTTCCGTATACGATCACACCCGGCAGACCATCCCGCCGCCAAAATGTCTGCCCTTCCCGACTTCCTGAGCCAAAAGGCGCCCGAGAACTATGTCGCCGGCGTGGGTCGTGGCGCGACGGGCTTTGTCACGCGCTCGGACCTGGGCCCGTCCCACGAGGGCCCGACCGACGAGCAGATGAAGGCGGCGATCGCCAAGCGGTCCATGCAGCTGCAGAACAAGGCGAACGGCCGCGACTCGAAGGACGACGACAAAGACGACACCACCGACGATCCCCAGTACCAGGACCCGGACAACGAGGTCGGCCTATTCTCGGGCGGTATCTACGAGAAAGACGACGAAGAGGCCGACCGCATCTGGCAGGAGGTCGATGAGAAGATGGCGAAACGGCGCCAGAAGCAAAGGTTCGTACTCACACCCGTCCCCCGCCAGTTTTGTTTCTGTTGTCTTTTGCGTTTTTCTTTACCACGTCGAATACAACGACGAGTCAAGCAAATGGTTTATCGTCTGCGTGTAGATGAACAGATTACCGACAATGATTTTTTTTTCTTGCACCAATCCAGGGAAACACGCGAGCAAGCCGAGCTCGACGAGTACGAGCGCCAGAACCCGACAGTCGAGGCCCAATTTGCCGACCTGAAACGTGCATTGGGCACCGTCTCCGAGGAGGAGTGGCTCAGCCTGCCCGACGTCAAGGACATGACTGGACGAACAAAACGCGAGCGCGAGGCCCGGCGACAACGCTTCTATGCCGTACCCGACACGGTCCTGGCAGCAGCTCGCGACGGCACCGAGCTGGGGACAACAGTGGCCGACGACGGCGAGCCGGGCGGCGCCAACAAAGACGGCACAATGACCAACTTTGCCAAGATCGGTGCAGCCCGCGACAAGGTGCTGCAAGCCCACCTCGACCAGGCCTCCCACTCGACCAACGGCACGAGCACCGTCCTCGGCACCTCGACAAGCGTCGACCCCCGCGGCTACATTACGTCCCTCAACAAGCTGGAGACGGCCGAAAAGGTCAGTGTGAGCGACGTCGACTTTGCGCGCAAGCTGCTCAAGTCGGCCGTCGAATCGAACCCCTTGAGCGCTCCCGGCTGGATCGCCGCGGCGCGTGTGGAGGAGCTGGCCGGCAAGGTCGTGGCGGCGCGCAACGTCATTGCGCGGGGCTGCCAGCAGTGCCCCAAGAGCGAGGATGTGTGGCTCGAGAACATTCGTCTCAACGAGAACCGCAACGCCAAGGTCATTGCCGCCGACGCCATCAAGGCGAACCGTCGGTCCGTGCGGTTGTGGGTGGAGGCCATGAAGCTCGAGACGGACCCGCTGTCCAAGAAGCGCGTCGTGCGGCGGGCGCTGGACCACATTCCCGAGTCGGAGGCGCTCTGGAAAGAAGCCGTCAACCTTGAGGAGGACCCTGAGGACGCGCGGCTGCTGCTCGCCAAGGCGACCGAGCTGATCCCGGCGTCCATTGACCTGTGGCTGGCCCTCGCGCGCCTGGAGACGCCCAAGAACGCAAAGGCTGTCCTGAACAAGGCGCGTAAGGCCGTGCCGACGTCGCACGAAATCTGGATTGCTGCTGCGCGTCTGCAGGAGCAGCTGGGCGAGGGAGGCAAGGGCAACGTCATGAAGAGCGCCGTGCAGTCGCTCGTCAAGGAGTCGGCCATGCCAAAGCGCGAGGAGTGGATTGCCGAGGCCGAGAAGTGTGAGGAGGAGGGCGCCGTGCTTACATGCGGCAACATTATCCGCGAGACACTCGGCTGGGGCCTTGATGAAGACGACGACCGCAAAGATACGTGGAAAGAGGACGCCCGCGACAGCATCAACCGCGGCCGCTACGAGACGGCACGCGCCATTTATGCCTATGCGTTGCGCGTGTTTGTCAACAGCAAGACGCTGTGGCAGGCTGCCGTTGACCTGGAGCGCAACCATGGCACCAAGGAGGCGCTCTTCCAGGTGCTCGAGCGCGCTGTCGAGGCCTGCCCACACAGCGAGGTGCTGTGGATGATGCTGGCCAAGGAGCGTCTGCTTGCGGGCGAGTTGGATGAGGCCCGTCGCGTCCTGGGCCGTGCCTTCAAGCAGAATCCCAACAACGAAGACATTTGGCTCGCTGCCGTCAAGCTCGAGGCTGAGAACGGCTTCCCCGACCAGGCACGCCAGCTGCTGGCGACGGCGCGGCAGAACGCACCCACCGACCGTGTCTGGATGCGCAGCGTCGCCTTTGAGCGGCAGCTGGGCAACGACGACGCTGCACTGGAGCTTGTCCAGGAGGCGCTGCAGCTGTTCCCCGGTGCCGCCAAGCTGTGGATGATGAAGGGTCAGATCTACGAGAACCTCGGCAAGGTGCCGCAGGCGCGCGAGGCGTACAGCACCGGCGTCAAGGCCGTGCCTGGCTCTGTGCCGCTGTGGTTACTCTTTGCGCGCCTCGAGGAACGTGCGGGTGCCGTGGTCAAGGCGCGCAGTGTGCTGGACCGCGCGCGGCAAGCCGTGCCCAAATCGCCCGAGCTGTGGTGCGAGCTGGTGCGGATCGAGCGACGCGCCGGCAACATGACGCAGGCCAAGGCGCTGATGGCGGCGGCGCTCAAGCAGATGCCCAAGAGCGGCCTGCTGTGGAGCGAGCGCATCTGGTTCCTGGAGCCGCGGACGCAGCGCAAGCCGCTGTCGCTCGAGGCCATTAAGCAGGTGGACAACGACGCGCAGCTGTTCGTGGCCGTTGCGCGTATTTTCTGGGGCGAGCGCAAGCTAGAGCGCGCACAGAACTGGTTCGAAAAGGCGCTCGTCCTGGACGCCGACATTGGCGACTCGTGGGCGTGGTACTACAAGTTCCTGCTGCAGCATGGCACGGCGGAGAAGCGCGCCGATGTCATCTCCAAGTGTGTGATGAACGACCCGCGGCACGGCGAGCACTGGCAGGCAATCGCCAAGGACCCAAAGAATGCCAGCAAGGGCGTAGAGGAGATTCTGAAGCTGGTCGCGGGCGAGTTGTCGTGAGACCGTGTTTCGCACAACTTTTCGCTGTATGTACCAATACCAATAGTAGGAGCACATGGACTGGATAGATAGATACCCTGTATAGTATTGGACCAATGGAAAGCGGACATTTCAAAAAAAAAAAAAAAAAAAAAAAAAAAGAAAACGAAAAAACTTTGGGAAGCAAAATAGAGATGAAGATGAAAATGATATTATATGAACAGCCAGGGAACAAATGGACGTAGCCCGTAAGAAAACATTAAACTAGGCCGTCTCGTCGTCGGCCTCAGGTCTTTTTTCATTCTCGGTGTGCAAGAGTCGCCTCACTTATTTGCCGCCGAACCAACCCGAGACGCCGCTCTTCGTCTTGGCTGCGGCGTCCTCGACCTTCTTGTCGAACGCATCGATCGACTTGTTCACGTTCGACCGCGTTTCTTCGGCCTTCCTGCCGACGTCGGCCGCCGCCCTGTTGTACTCGGTCTGCACCTTGTTGACGGCCGAATCGACCTTGGCGCCGGCCTCGGCTCCGTACTTGTCGATGTCCGTGCGGAATTGGTTGGCGTTGCCGCCGGCACGGTTGCGAACCGACTGGAGGTCGCCTACCGACAACGTGTTAGTGGGCTACAAAACGAAATGACAAAAAGAAATTATGGATGAATCAATAACACCAGGATTCACCAGGGGACGCACTCTCAAACTTCTTCTCAGCAACCTTGGGGTTACCACCAGCGCTGTAGAGGTAGTAGCCAATACCGCCTGCAGCGGCGATGCCGAGGTAGAGGGGGGTGCGAGAGCGAGACATTGCGATGACGAATGTGAAGGAATTGAGTTTAAAGTGAGGTAGACAGGGTGAGAGTGAGAAGGACTGGGTTGGGATGAGAGGTTGCAGGCCACGAAGACGGTTTGGTATCGTGAAGAGGTTTGTTTTGAATGAGAGAGGAAGCGTCAAATGGCGGGCAGGTGACACGATCTCAGGGGGACAGAGGTTATATATAGCTTTGCATTGAGGGAAGGAGGGAAGGAGGGGAAAAGCGATGTTGGTGGTTCTGACTTTGGCCGGTTGTTCGCTCTTTCTATGAGGTACTTGACCTATGCTCTACGTGCCTGCTCCTCTCGGGTCTCCAGACGCAACGTGCACCTTCTTTCTTGCTACTCTATTCGCCAGATCCTGCCCACCATTGGGTCCAGCCCCTCGTTTTGTATGTTCTTTCCTATTTCGTCACTGTAAAGCATTGCTCTCCAACCCTGAGGAATGTACACGCTAAGCTCATGCAATGGTCATGGTGAAACAAGTATCTCAGATGGCGGCAGCCAACACAGCTCTTTACTAGCTCTCTGCATCCTCGATTTCGGAACACAATGCTTTGTTGTGAGTCATGACGTAATAGGAGGACTAGTACGCCGTACTGGAGCATAG
The DNA here is from genome assembly GCA_001630435.1 of Sporothrix globosa. NCBI lineage: Eukaryota > Fungi > Ascomycota > Sordariomycetes > Ophiostomatales > Ophiostomataceae > Sporothrix > Sporothrix globosa. The sequence continues at coordinate 4,211,757 of LVYW01000003.1, forward strand.
GGCCAGGCGGATGTGAGCAAAGTACTTTACTGTTCCAGCCAGGACCCTAGCAGAATCACTCCATTGTTCCTTCCCTTGCAGGCCCTGCAATTCAGGACGGTAGCTACTGCAGTAAGGTTAAGGATGCCTCTCTTGCGTGCCGTCGGTCCTTCTGTTTGAGATGCTGGGGCTGCTCGCTCTGGAACCAAATGTATGCTAATATATACCAAACTCGCCTGCTGTTTGGGTACTGCTGTTCCTACCAGACGAGAGCAACGGCCCGCAAAGTGGGCATTTCTGTCATCGTGCATACGCGAGAACAAATATGAATATGCCGCAGGATGCGACGGAAGACTGTCGTGACAGACAGGACGAGATGGACAGGAATCTCCATCGCGCCTCCCCGGTCCAATTCTCTCGGGGCCTCGAAGGGCCTATTACGTCACTAACAAAGGGATGGAGCATGTTCCGTAATACAAAGGGAGAAAGCGCGATCCACCGACTGCAAACAGGCAGGCCATTTGACACATCGCACTCGCGAATCGATCGAGTTCGGCCTGTCTCCTATGCTGAGCTAAGGCTGGCCTTTCTAGAAGAGGGCATCTAGAGGAGAGCGACCAGAGCTTTATTGAAACAACTTGATCGCATGTTTGTTGACGCCTCGTCTGGTTTGGTTGCTCTTTCCATTGCATCGTCAACCTCATTTTGACTCTTTCTTATTCTGAAATGGACTTCGTCGTTATAAAGGGAAGCTACGGTGTGTTGAATAGTGCACTGGAATGCGAGCCTACTGCTTGTTCGCTCCTGCCGCCTGCCGTATTAATGCTGCTTTAATTACTTGGACCCAGCTGAAAATCTGCCTCTTTTCAGGCGTCCCAAACAAGATTCACAATTTTATCAAGTATCTCTGTGCCCGTGCGCCATTATAGGCGCCACAGGTACACGCCCACAGACCGCACTCCGCTGCCGCCAAGCCAACCAATATACGCGTTTTTTCTGCCGTCGTCACGGTTTTCCTGTCCAACTTCTGAACGGGCCTGATCGCGCGCACCGTACTTCGACTGTGCAGTACGCTCTCTGCCTTTATAGAGTGTCCTTTCATCTCCCTTTTTCCATGTCCCATCGACACTGCAGTTCGCTATGTCAGCGTTGGTTTGACTCCACCGATCTCTCGATCCTTTGACCCTTGAACCCCTTGGTCACCTGGCCCTTTGGGCCTTTCGATCGCTCGAACGCCTAGCCTCGACATGCCCAAGATCAACCCCCGGAGCTCACGTCGTGCTCCACCGCTCAAGGAGAGCGACTACGACCACGAGATCAGCCTCATCGACAGTGCGGCGGACGAAGCAGGCACCGGCACCAATGCCCTGGACCCAGGCGATGGAGCGGCGCCAGAGACTAACGTGGAGAGGGCTGCCAACCCGTCCCCCGAATTGTCAGCACCAAACACGGCTATCGACACGGGTGATGGCGCGGGTGATGAGGCTACGAGCCGACAACTCTCGGACACGGCCCTGGCTCCTAACCTTGCAAGGCCACTGTCGCAAGTGCCCTCTGCGTCGTCTTCTACGCCGCTTTTGAATACGCTATCGACTGTTCCTACAGCCACCAATGATGCTAGCAGCGCCCCGAAGAAATCATCACAAGAACAGAATTCCACCAGATATGGAAGCATATCAAAAATCGTGTCCGTGCCAGAAGGCAGAGCACCGTCCGTCCTAGTCGAAGGTGAGCAGGGCCGGCGATGCAGTTGTCTGCACACCAAAAATATCGTGTCTAACATGCAGGTTGTGTAGACGCAACGCCCGACGGCGAGGTTCCTAGCGGCACCAATACAAAAGGCAAGCAGACGGCGGTAACAAAAGCAGATGCAGCACCCGTCACTGCACAACCCAGCCGCCAGTCCATGCAGTCCGTGCGATCTGCGCAGTCAGCACAATCCGTCCGCCTGGAGTCCGAGGCCGCTATCGACATCCTTTATGAAAATGAGCGCGGCGGGTTTCTCTGCGGCATTCCCCTGTTTTCACGACAAGCCCTAGGTAACCTCGACCCTTCGCCGTGGACCAACTACGCTCACGGCACGAGTCCGACCGACATCAGAACGGCCCAGGTGCCGGACCCGACGTGGGAGTGGGCGTGGCCTGAGTGGCGCATCAACCGTGACGAACAAGGCGTACAGGACGAGAACGGCTGGGAGTACTCGTTCATGTTCGCCAAGTATTTTAGGTGGCACGGACCGACGTGGTATAACTCTTTTGTACGCCGGCGTGCATGGATCCGGAAGCGCGTCCGGCGCAAGCCCACATCTGCCTTGTCTGCCGCTGCTTCGGTGATCGGGCTCGGCGAGATCGACAGCGTCACGGAACCTCACCTGCTCAATCCCGAGTATTTCACCGTCTTGTCGGCCTCCGAAACCCGCCGCAGCTCTAGCAGAGTAAGCAGCCGCCACGCCAGCCGCCTTAGCCTGGGAGCGGCGAGCGTGGGCAGTGGTCCAGCCGAGGGCGCGAGCGGCGGTGAGGAGGAGGTCGATGGCCACGAGGGCCACGACGGCGGGTACATTGAGATGCCCAAAGAGATCCTCAATGCCGATGTCCTTATGTGCTTCTTGCGGGTGGCGCGCATCGACCGGGAAAAGATTGAGGCCGTTGACAAATTCATTCACAACGCCGGCGAGGATCTTGTCCGCCTACAGGACTTTATGCACGAGATCATGGCTTTGTTTATCTTCCAGGCATCGCGACGAACGCTACTGACTCAACTGATCGAAGTACGCGACGAAGCGGTAGAGACAAAAGAGACGGCCACCGCGGAGAACGAGGCCTCCGGGGCAGACAAGGGCAAAGTCGCAGCAGCAGGGACCCTCCCGAAACCCGCAAAGGACGATGCAGATGCCGTACACAAACTGCAAGCACTTGGACGCCGCGTCGGCTACCTTAATGCTGCTGTGAAACACGCCGACGAGGAGGTGCGCCGCTTAGAGTACTGGAGCGACATCAAGGCCATGGCACATCGCGGAGAAACGAACGGTGCAGTCGGCCAAGGCGAATGGGACGCGCACCAGTGGCAGGGTATTGACGACAGCGGCCCCAAGCCTCCTCCGCCCAAGTCGCCCACCTAACTGAAAATTCGATGACCACCCAGCTCAGAGGTGACACGGGGTTGGTGCTCGCTCATTTACCACCATTTCCTTTCATTCTTTCAAACGTTGTTTTACATTTTGTATTTTTTTTTTTGTGATCCTCGGTCGTCATTCGACATTCATCATTTGGATTTAGCGATAAATGCATTGCACAGGCGTTTCACATGGCATTGTTATATGAGGCATCAAAATACGAGCATCCTTAAATGTATTCTTACTAGCATTTCGAATTGTATTGAGCAAGCTTTTTGTGTATTAAATTGCACTAGAATATGATGTAGTATGTGCTGACAGCGCTTGGTTTCCAGGAGCTTAAATGTAGTTGCTCTCAGCGCCTCCTCTCAGTCGCGGCTTCCCGATTTGTAGTGCGCCTTATCGATAAGGGGAAAATACAAAAAGCACTAATTATGCCGAACAACGACATCAAAGCCAAGAAGGAGCAACCCGCAGCAAAGCGACTTTCCTGTTATGTAACTTTCCTTTATTTACTGTCCACGACACGACCCCCCTTTTATTTCGCACGACGTCCTCTCCACAACACGAACGATCCAACCCCCCACCCCCGACATCTCGAACGCTCCACCGTCCTCTATGGCTCGAGCATCGTTATAGCAGCCGACTGCGCCCCGTGCAACAATGCAGAGGCTGCGGCCACGACTCAGCTGCAGCCGGCCATCGACGCCCAGGACAGCCGCCGGCCGATGTGGTGACGGTGTCAGCTCTGCGTCAGCAGAGTGTTTACGGTTACGATTACTTGCACAACGCCCCGGCGGCCATCGTAGGCCAGACACGGCTCACAGCCATTGCTTCAGCACGAGCCGCAGCGTCTTCGCCGGTGCGGCGGAGCAAACCAAGGCAGGCGTTGTCTCGTGGGTGGAGCTTGCCAAGGAGCGGGAAGAACGGAAGCAGCGGGACATTGAGGAACAGAGGCGCCGTGAAAATGGCGAGGGGCTCGAGAGCACCGACGGCAACGGCATGCCGCAGCCACCTCCATCACCAGGCGTCACGCTACTGAACAGCCTCGCACGTGAGCCCATAGTGCCCCGTCCCGCCAACCTGTCGGTCTTGGTCGAACCCGCAATGGACTATGAGCATCGCAGCGAGACATTTCACAGTCGGATGCGGCACGGGAAGTCAGTCTTCCGGCAGGAGCGGCTCGAGGTGATCCGGCAGGCGCAGCTGCGGCCGCTGCCCGATTGGCGTGTCATTCTCCAACGGCTGGCGGCGTCCACGCCAGGAAAGGACGACCTATTGGTACCGGGTGCAGGTGGCACTGTTCTGGCACCACGACTTGCATCTGGGCTGACGCCATCCCAGTTTGTGCAGCTCTACTCGTTGAGCCGTACAGCATCCCCCCTGGTACCACTTCTACAGCAGCCGTTGCCGCACCAGTCCGGAGCACCGGGCACAAAGTCGCAAGCAGGACAGTATCGGCGGAACGCCGTGTCCCTTGCATTTCCAGGAGACAGCCCGTCTATCCAGGAGCTGCTGCACGGCGTTGACGGGACGCTCTGGAAGATATCAGGGCGCTCCGGTTGCATCCTTCGGTTGTACCGCCGCAATACGGGAGCACTAGGACAGACACAATATGCTGAGAAGGCGACGGACACCAATGCTCAAAGACAAGATGCCGACCATTCCTGGCTGCTCACGCTTTCTGGAACAATGCCATCGATCTACCGTGCCGCGAGCGAGGTGACCTTCTTTGCAAAAGATGCCGTGCCCGTGAGGGTGAGCCCAAATGTGCGCCTAGATGACAGACGAGCCGAGCGGCCACCACCACTCTTAATATCACCAACACAGCTGCCGCAACCAGTCAGAAACCAGGCCGAGAAACAGCCCTTTGAAACGGACCCAGACTCTCCGGCCACTCAGACCTGGAGTCTGGTTTCGTCTTCCTACTATCTCGATGATAGCAAGCAGCTCGCCGATTACGTGCTGAGCCCTCACGTTACCGATATTGGCGCCCACGAGATTCCACGGCCAGCAGTGTGGACGCGCGAATCATTTGAGCGATATGTAGCGGCGCTTGTCAACGGCCGGCCACCGGCACACCTTGTCCCGCAGCTGTATCCCCAGAGCAGCAGCTGGTCAAGGAGGCAGAACACGGATAACGACGACGAAAATGGCGACCACGATGACGGGCAGGCCCAGGGTCAGGACACCGTCGCCGCGGCCGATAGCAACCCCGTCCTCAACAGCCACGACCGCACCGTGGCCGACCTCCTACACTCGCTTTTTGACGACGATGCTGTCAGGGACGTGCTGTCCCTGTCGGCTTTCAAGCTAGCCTTGGCGTTTCTTAGCAAGCACGGCGAAACTTACCGCCCCGAGGCCCGGGCGCTCTTTGTGCGTGCTGAACGGCTTCGTCTGCGCATGGACACGGATACGTTCAACATCCTGCTCGCGTCCGTAGTCAAGACGCAAGACCTGCGCAACTTTGGCTCGACCCTGGCGCTGATGGAGAACCGGGGCCACATGCCCAACCTGACGACGTGGGTGCTGTTCCTCCAACTGTTTGAGAGCGAAGAGGTGAAGCGCCACATTTTGCACGCGATGCAAGCCCGGGGCTTGCTAGACTCCCCCGAGGCGCGGCAGTGCATCGCCCAAGAAATGGTCGAGTACGATGCCTTGCGCGCAATCGCCGAGCATAGGCAAGAGCAGCGGGAAAAGAGGGAACAGAACCAAATCTACAACGACGATTACAACCCGGCCGTCTTTTTCGATAGCTTTATGGCGGGCCAGGCCGAGCGCTACGGTTCGGACTGGTTGACGCGGCCAGCAGCCAACCGCATCCTTGAAGTCTTTGCGAGCCACAGTCGGTTTGCTGAGTGCCGCGAGATGCTCGGCATCTTGACACGGAAGCAAGATTGGCGTGACCGCGTTGAGCAGGCCAAAGTCCAGACAAAACAGCAGCAACAACATCTTCTGCAAGAACAGCAACACCAGCAGTCGTTGTCACCCCAAAACGAGCCATCTAACCTGGTGGCCGCTCAGGCACTCAACACCACCAGTTTCAACATCGTTCTAACACACGCTAAGCGGCAGTTCAAGCTGCGCCATGCGCTCGCCATCCTTCGGCAAATGGATGCCGTTAGTGATGGCGTCGTCGGAACACGAATCGACAACGAAGCCGATCAAGACCAAGTACAAGTTCCGGTCGAGACGACCATACCGGCCACGTTCGCAATTACCCGATCGTCTCCCAGCATCAGAGCCGTGCCCGCAGACGGTGTCACCTATTATCTGCTTCACGAAATGGCGTACCACCGCCGCATGTCCTACGCAATGGGCGCCGTCTGGGTCTATGCCAGCATCTTGCGTCGCACCAACCACTGGATGAACAAGAAGGCTGGCCGTGTTCTGGCGGGCGATACGGGCCCGCAGACGGCGCACCTTGCCAAGGTCCTGCGTGGCGAGTTTGAGGGCCAGGATGGCTACCACCCTGGACGGGACCGCGGCTCCTTTGCGTCCATAGGCGCTGCTGCGAGCGCGCGCTGGGCCTCGTACTACGACGGCTGGGAGCCGGCGATGCCTCTGAGCCAAGTTCTCGAGGAGGCACTGGACCGTGACAATGCGCTGCTCAAGGACCGTTTCGACCAGGGTGTTCTGGGTAGCGAAGGACGACATGGTCGAGACGGCCGACCGCCGCCGCCGCCACTGCGCATTCCGCTTCGCCGGAAACTGGTCTCGCGCGGCAAGAGCAGAGACACGAATAGAAGCAGGGGCCCCGAGTACAGCCCTCAGGGCGGGCCTGCCTATATCGAGATCCAGCCCGACTGGCTGCCACCGAAGAAGGAAACCAAGACCACCAAGCAGCCCAGGACCACCCCGAGATGAGAAGTCAGCACATGATTTCGTGTCGATTCCATGTACATATTATAGACACCCAAACCCGCATTTTCGCATCTTTGTTATGGCGTCAGGGGAACCATATAGATTCAAATCTCTGTATTATCATTTTGTCGCCTTTTTGGATACCAATGCCATTCATCACCTGTTGGACTTTTTATACCCTTTTACGTTTCTACGATTGTAAGCTTTTACTTGCTTTTCTTTGCTCTTCGTTGCAGATGACCGAAGGTGTGTATGCGTTTATTTTTATTGTTGACAAGTGTATTTTATTGGCCATGTCACGTCATGTCGTAAAGTCTCGTTGCATCGGTTTTTGTCGTTTAGTAAACCTTGTTCATGACCATGACCAAAACAACCTCTGTTCGCCTCTTTGCAAAATTCTTCATTACTCTGTTGTTTTTTTGATGTTAGTTTTGATGCTGTCTACGACAACCAGCCATGCTGCCACGCTGCTCCATTTGAACGCCACGCTGCTTCTGCGGTTTGCAATCCATGTATGCTTCTCGAATGGCCGTCGGAGGGAAATTTGGTAGGGGTCCGGAGAGGAATAAAGAGAGACAATGAAGTATGACCAATGATGGGCTCGATTTATAAAAAGTGAAAGCAGGCAAGAAATAATGATTTTCGAGTCGAGCAAGCACAGGCAATATAAAACACGTATGTGGCAAGCAAAAAGGCGACAAAAAGGCAATGATATAAATGAGAGAGCAAAATCAAAAGCAATAACAAAGATATAGAAACCCCAAAGAAACATGAATGAAAAATGAAAAAATGAAGGGGGAAAAAGGTTACACATAACAGACACAGACACAAAAAAAAGCATGCCCTCTTCTCTTTTGGATCCTCGCCACAATCATAAAAATGACAGTACACCCGATGGCGGAATTCCAACCGGCGAGTACCAAGATAAAGCGGCGAGGGGTTTTCCGGCTTGTCCGGAACCATGGGCATGCGTTGGTAGTCCGGCCTTCGGTCCGAAACCGTGTGAGAGAGCGAGGTCGAGCTAGATGACAAGACCATCAGGTAGTTGTAGTTGCTTGCTGCTTGAGGAAGTACTACAATACAGCCGCCTTGTCATAGCCCGTTCTCGTTCTTTCTCGTCACAGATACTTTGTTCCATTCGTTGTCCGGACAAATACCTACTTGGCGGATACATCAGCGGCAGGCGCCTCGGCATCCGCTGTCTTTGAGGCTTCTGTTGTCTCGGCACCACTGGAACTGTCCTCCACCTTGACTGCGGCGCCATCTGCGGCGCCATCTGCGGCACCCTCGCTCTTCACGTGGCTCTCCTTGGCCTCATCTCTCTCATCGTCCGACGAGGCTGACGCCTTGGAGACCTGGCTATCCAGGTCTTTGTCTTCCCGGTCGAACATCTCCGTATCGTCCGAGTCAGTCAGGACCTCGGAACCGTCGCCCAGGAGGATTATTCTTCCCCGGTTGCCGCCGATGCCAAACGATTGTGACCGGTGGTCAGTCTCAATGTCGTAGCCGCTGTCGCTGTCGTCGAAGTTGTGGTGGACACCCGGGCCGCGAAACTCAGCTGCAGAAAAGAAAAAAAGCAAGAGGTTAGCTCAGAGAATGGGACACCGCGGTGTGTTTGCTTTCAAAGTTCGACAGGTCGCGACTCACCATACTCGGGCGGGGCGCACGGACCATCGCCATCAGCCACCCGCCGGGCGATCTCCTCGTACCACTCCTCCTTTGTCTTGCCACGGAGGATGCCGATAATGGACATGGTCATGTTGTCGCAGCCGACGCCGCCGGTCTCAGAGTTGGAGGCAAGGCAGTTGTCCATCATGTTTTCGCAAATCTTGTCGAGGTCCTGCTTTGCGGCAATGCCGCGTCTGACGAACTCGACAACAGCCTGCGAGGACTGGCAATCCCAGATACCTATTATGACGTGCCTTATTAGCATACTAGCCCTTTTGCGTCTTATTTTAGTTTCCTTTTCTTTTTGCTGCTTTCTGGACCTACCGTCGCAAGCAATGACGAGGAACTCATCGTTGTCGGTAAGGTCGTGGACAGTCACGTCGGGATATGCAGTGACGATCTGAAGCTCGGGAGACAGCTCAGCGCTCTTCTTGAATTCGAAATCGCCAATCGCACGGGACAGGGCAAGGTTGCCGTTGACACGACCAAAGTCGACGAAGCCACCGGCAGCCGTGATGCGTGCCTTCTCACCTTAAAGGGGGGGTAAAAGCAAGCGTTAGCAAGAGCTTTTTGCATGTAGTGCATGGAGAAGAAAATCACTACGGAACATACCGTCATTCTGTGGCTTGTGGTCGAACGACAATGGCTTTGCACGACCCTTGACACCGAGAACAGCTCTGGAATCGCCGGCATTGGCCTGGAAGGAGGGGCCACGGGTCAGCAATCCGCTAGCAGGCCATAGGCGACACTTGGGGAAGAGACATGTAAGAAAGCGACTCACGCAGTAGATCTTGTCGTCGGTGATGAGGCCGACGCAGGCAGTGCAGCCCGATACCTCCTCCTCATACCTAGGGTCTGCAAACGCTGGGTCAGAAATATTGAATCACCAAGACCCTTGGGGCCCGGAACAAGGCGTGCCGTCCCCTCGTCGACACTCCCCTTCTTTTCGTTGGATATATAATTGCATACCGTTTAGGATGGCACGGTCTGTAGCCAAAAAGCCGTCCTTGAGGGCTTGCTCGTAGTTGCTTTTCTTGAAAGACTCCTGTTTGGCGACAATTTTGTGTACGTTCTCTCCAGCGAAGAGGGCTACTTTATCGCCTCCGTGGCCATCGTATACACCGAAGAAGCTGATTTTCGAGGCGTGGGACTTGGCGGCGAGGGGGAAGTTCTGGAGTAGGTCAAGAACTGTGGTGTGGGCGTCTTCCATGCTGATGCGCCAGCCCTGCATGGCCGACACGCCGTAGAGGAGGCGGTCATCTTCGCCCTTGTCGGACGACTATAAGGCACGGTGAAAAAACCAATTGTTAGTCAACAAAGCTCTCCATGTCAACAAGTTTCCGACGCATCCAAAAGACACGCGCGCGCATTGCAAAAGAAGTGAATCGCCTGTGGTCGTTCGTGGTTGTCGGCGGGGTAGTGAGCCGGAGGGGGCGCGTGAGCGTGATAACGGGCGGGGACAGGCGCATGCGTGAGAAAAGCAACCCCAGAGATGGCCCTCAATGACGGGTCAACGACGATATCCGGTCATGGTTCGCACAAATGATGGGGAAATTAAGGCTAACGCGGTCGAAAACGGTCGTCAAGTTGCGATGTCTGTGTGTAAGGACCACGGCGGCAAGGCGTAAAAAGGCGCACGAGGGCACAAACTGAGCGTGGGGAAAGTGGCGGCAGTACGGCATCGGTCGGAATGGGCGAGAAAGAACACATGCAAGAAACGCGCAAATGACGAGTCGTACGGCTGCCTCTGCAACCGAGAATGCCAGAGGTAATGAACTGAACGTACCTTGTCGACGATCGGCTCCGATAGTGTTTGACCCATGGTGGACGGCGCGTTTGTGCGAAATTGAGGAGGATGAAGATGGAGAGAGGGGCTCCTGGGAACTTGGCGAGAACAAAAAAGTAAACTGTGTGCGGGGGAGGTTCGTTGTCCTCCTTGCTTGTGGATGAGCACGGAGGTTGTGGTTGCGGATCGGGGGCCGGAGCAGGAGGAAAGGAGAGAAACGCGTCGCGGAGGCGAGATACGAGGAGGGGTGAGGTTCTGGCTGGCGGAGAGACGGAGGGGTGGACTCGCAGGTTTTGGGTGGACCGCGAGGACGGATGAGGGTTCAAGGAGAAAGGAAGTGCGGTTTTGTGGAGTGGTGTATTTTTTCGGTTTTAATATTAGGAATTTAATGTTGGTCTACCCCTTGTCTAATTTGGTGGACGGTAGCAGGCGAGAAGAGTTTTTCAAGTCCCTCGCGGCTAACAATGACGTTGGGGACTGTGGGCGCGGTGACCCTTGTGGGATTGGCTGGTGTTGTTAGCAGTGTTAGGCTGGCGCTGGGATGGCGAGCGAGCGGGGTCAGCGGACAACGGAGCGAAGGTCAAAATGGTATATCAATGCCGCCCAGAGGGCGAAGACTGTTGAGCTGGATGGAAGCTGTCTGCAGGCTGGGACGAGTCAGAACAAAGCAGGAGAGAAACACAAGAAGGACAAGATGTGACTGAAATGGAACAATCTTGAATGATGAGAACGAGAAGGCCAAGGACGGTGAGGTGTGGAGTGGAGACGAACAGGCAGGTACTAGACCAGTTACACAGGCAGACGGGCTCGCAAAGTATCCCAGGAAGCAGCCGGATGGTTTATGAAGAAAATTAGGGGAAATGGGTCATCGGGGTGATGCTGAACAGCGACCCACAAGAGCGACGGGCTTGTTGAAGACGAGGCTATTGGGGATCCTGGTCTGGCCAGGCCGAGATATGCGGGCGTGGGGCTATGAGACTCGTCTCACGGGACAATGCAGCAGGAGATAGATGACAGCAGATATAAGTTTGTTCAAAAAAGATGAAAAATGTTCTTGCGGGTAGTGCAATTTCGGGGTTCGTTGTGTTGCCGCTTCTTTCAGGTCTCAGCCTGCTCCCATATGGCAGTGTGGATTCGAAAAGTGTCGTGCAGAGGCTCGGTGAGATTCAGTTCTCCTGAGCTGTTGAATGCGAAGTCGAAACAAAAGTGGTTCGAGAAATGTCATCAACTCATGCGTGGATTCGTATAGCGTAGGCTGCAGCAAGCAGCGGTTGGGTGGCAAGGTTGTCTAGATATCATGACAGATATCCTCGGGCACACGGGCTGGTATAGGTCTGACGATGTTCGAGCCTGAGGCCTAGCCAGTGAGCGCAGAGAATGTTGGAGAGGGAGAGTTGAAGCTCTCGTCAGGACAGGAATTGGTAAAGGGGTAAATCCACGATGTGATGCCCCAAATATGTTTTGCGGGGAAGGAGCTACGGAGTGTTTTGTGTTTACAGTTTACATCGCCGGCAACATGCCAAAACAGAAAGCGAGAGCATCAGGAAGGCGCGATGCTGGTCGCGTGTTGGCTCCCGCCCTTTGATACGACACAGAATGAGCTGCCACAATGGTGGGATGGAGGGGTGGACGCACAAGCCAAGCGGCCAGATCTTTCCAATGTTGAGGCATGAGCGGGTGGGTGGCCGCTTCCCTGTGGGGTTCGGCTTGATCTGGACTGGCTTGGTCTTTCTTTTCGCCCTGGAGAAAGTACATCGCATATGCATTGTCCGCCACAGTGACACTATCCAGTACTAGTACATGGTGTATGCGCACGAATACGTTGGTATCTATGTACTAGTACTTTGCAACCGACATCGACGTCGCCCTTCACCGTGTATTATCAATGTTGTGATACCTTCATCCGGAGTGCCCGAAATATAGGACAGATTCTGGTTTTGAATATAATTGTTTGCAAGGGCAGACCAATTCTCTCATTTTTATTATACAAACCGTCGACGGAGCCAGCCTACAAGAAAATATCTCGCGTGCTCGAAAACCCGCACTCGGCCAGACATCCAAATCCCAGACAAGCTTCTTAAACTACGGGCAAGATGTAAAGTTTGGGCCCTCCTTTCCCGAGACTCTAAGTAGGACACTGCTTAGACTATTTGTAACGGGGTCTGCAGGCTTAAGGTGGGGGGACTGTATTGCCAGATGGTGATGTCAACGCAAGCAGCGATGAGACCGAGCTGTACACATGTGCTGTGCACGACCACTGCGCGCGTCTTCGACATCTGAATCTGAAGAGGAGTATACATTCGTCGAAAATTATGGCACTAGAATAAGCCGTACATGTGCGCGGACACCGTCAAGGAGGAGAAGGCAAGCGGCCAGCCAGGTAGTCACATAGTCATGTCCGGTAGACCGGAGAAGGTTTGAAACCAGAGTGTACGCCCTACCACGAAACATGCCAACGGCCCCGGATGTATCAGCTTCTAGCCCGGCGGTAATCCCTTCGTCCACCGATACCATTCAGTAGGTCTATAAACAGCAGCTCCGTGCCTTCGAAGACGGCGTTTTGATAGACACTTTCATTGTCGATGAGATAGCAGCGGTCAGCACAGGCAGTTGGCAAAGGATTGAAAGAACGGATGTGGCGAATTTGCGGTCACATAAAGCGTCGACATACCCTGCTTTACCACAGGGCCATCTGTATCCCTTAGTGATTCTGCCTCGGCGACACGTATTTTGTTCCGAAAGATGGAGGGTCTTGAAAGTGCGCGAGATACAGGGGCCGAGTTCGTGGCTTGGTGACGGTTTCGATAGACACCTGGAGTAAGTGGCCAAAAAAGGAAACAAGCAGGAAAAGGACGGCTCAAGTAGCATTGCATGGTGAGCGCTGTGACAAGAATATACAAAAAAAACCACCTTTCAAATTATTGCATTGGGTGATACTTGCTCAGGTGGGCAAACAAGGCTGCTACGTTGTGCACTGATGTTGAACTCGAAAACTATATATCCAGCACATTTGACCAAAAACGAAGAACTCATGTCAGGTAAAATGGAAGAAGCCATCGGCCAGCTCAAGACGTTTTGAATGACGCCCCCAAAAAGAAGAACCTCTAAGAACACTTGAAGACCCTGAGGAAGTAAAAACACAGAGGGAACGATAACAAGGAAACAGGAAAAAGTCTATAGAAAACGAGCAAAACCAAAGAAACAGCCGTAGAAGATATCGCAATCGACAAAAAGCTCAGAACGACCAAAACCAACTTACTCCCGGGAAATATCACGACCGAACAGCTTCGACTTGAACCAGTCGTTCAGCACCAGCAGACGGTTGCGTGTGCTGAAGACCATGGACAGGTAGGCGGAACGCCAGAAGTAGTAGGTCATCGTTCCACCCGAGGCAACGTTGCCGTTGAACCAGCTGACATCAGCGACAGCCTTCTCGCTGCCAATGTAGGCGAGACTACCCTGGTGCGAGTAGTGGAAGGGCTTGATGTCCTTGACGCGCAAAAGCTTGCGCTCCGTCTCCTCAATCTCGCGGCTGACGGCAGCCGAGTCCACGCCGGGCTTCAAGTTCAGCGACGAGCTCAGGGTCTGAATGCGCTCCTCGAGCGCGGCCGTCTTGGCCATGTTGTTGAACAAGCGGGCAAGGAAGTTGCCCTCCTGCGACGCGACCTGGGCGGTGGGGGCGTAGCCGGCCACGGCGCAGTCGCCGACGGCCCAAATGTCACGGGCGCCCTGCACGACAAGGTACTCGTTGACGGCCAGGCCGCGCCGCGAGTCCTTCTGGGCGGGGATGCTCGACATCATGTCGCGAACGAGCGGGCGCAGGGTGTTACCGGTGGCCCAGACGAGCAAACCGTAGGGGAAGGTGACGCGCTCCTTGGTGCCGTCAGGCTTGGAGACCTCGGCCTCGACAGCCTTCTCGGTCACCTTCTTGACCATGGTCTTGGTGTGGATGGCAATCTCCTCCTCCTTGAATGTGCTCTCGGTGTACTCAATCAGCTGCTTAGAGAAGCTAGGCAGGACGTTGGGAAGGGCCTCGATCAGGGTCACACGGAAGCGGTCGGCAATATCGGGAATCAGCTTGCGAATGTCGTCCTCGAAGAAATCGCGGAGCTCGCCGGCGAACTCGACGCCCGTCGGCCCACCGCCGACGACAACCATGTGCAGCAGGCGGTCAATCTCAGCCTGGGGCTGGTCCTTGAAAGCAGCAGTCTCGACGCAGTCCATGATCTTCTTGCGAATTTGCTGGGCATCGCCAATCTCCTTGAGGAAGCACGAGTTCTCGCGCACGCCGGGTATACCGAACGTGGCGTTCTCAGCACCGACACCAACAACGAGCATGTCGTAGGGGACCTCGGTCTCGCTGGTATCGCCGCGAATGTCGGAGCTGTCGCGGATCTTGACAATCTTGCGGCTGACGTCGACGGAGCTCGCCTCGGCCTCGTAGAAGGTCACAGGTCCCTTCTTGGAGCGGCATATGGTGCGGATGGGCTCCATGATGGAGCGGTGCTCAATCAGGCCAGTGGTGCAGGAAGGAAGCAGAGGGGTGAACAGGAAGTAGTTGCGAGGCGATATGACAACGACGTTGTAGTTTTCGGTGTCGAGCTTCTTGAGCAGAGAGACGGAGCCCCAGCCGGTGCCTATCCCAAGTCAGCGATGCACAATTAGGGCAGGGGCAGAATCAAAGCAAGACAACGCACCCAGAATCACCAGCGTCTTCTTGCTGGGGTCGCGAGCCACCTGCGGCTCAGGGTTGCGATCCTGGTAGACATCGTAGCCGACGTAGACGATGCCGCCCAGCAGAGAGATGTACGTCAACCGCCAAACCCACCGGAAGACAGACCGCACCTTGCTGCGCTTGGGCGCCGGCAGACCATCCCCGGCACCGGGAGCCTCGGACGCATATTGTCTGGCGAACTGGCGCGACAGCGAAGTCCTGGTCTGGGCAGCACCAGCGAAGCGGCCGCGAGTCGCAGCCAAAGATCTTTCCGACCGTAGTAATGGCGATGCGGTGGTCTTCGTGGTTGTGGCTATCTGGCGAACCTGCTGTCTCTGCTGCTGGAGCTGGCTGAGCTTGAGCAGGTGCGCGCTCAGCGGGCGCGAGCTTGCTGGTCGGCTCAGAGCTGGCGCGAGAGACGCCATTTTTCAGATCAATTGGGGACGAAACTGACGATGGAAACTGGCGCTGGGGGAAAGGGAGGGGGGGAGAGAAAGGAGCAGAGAGGGGAAAGAGAATAGTCACTAAGTGATGAGGTAGGACCGGTTGATAAGAAGCAGTTGAAAAGGGGAGCGCGACTGCACCTGCAATCTGAGCCAAGAAAAAAACCACGAAAGCCGGCAGCTGCGACCCAGGAAACAAGAAAACCGCGCTAACAAAAAAAAAAAGTTTATTCGAATGCCAAAGCCTAAAATCCGATCTCAGCTCTGTTTTTGCCTTTTGGTCAGCGAGCAATACGTCCTTGGCCCGACTTCATTCTTTACCTCCGCTTCAGACTCTGGTAGTAGCGCATAGCAATTCGACGGCAGCACCCTGTTCGTATTAGCCCCTTTTATGGATGACCGTGACAGATTTTTCAGAGGGTGTGAATTTTTGAGGTCGATGTCCATGGCGCCTTCCCTTAACCGTTTTCCTCGAGCTTGTGACGTGTGGGCAGGAACGATTGTCTTTTCAGCGATGTTTACACATGGATCAATCTGCGTGTCTTTTTCTGTTTCAGGCAGGCTCCACGCCGCGGCATCCACCAAAGAACCAGTTGCCAACGCACGCAGAAACCCCCATGCGAACAACAGGAAAAAGGCAACATCGATAACAAGGGCTGCGCCAAATGCTTGGGGGCCTATTTTTGTGCAGATGTCACAAGCAAGCGAACAACAGCCGCCTCCGTTGGAGGTCTTGTGGGCGGCCAATCTACTCTGTATTGTTAGCAGCTTCCTTCCGTCTCCCTGCGTACGGGTCCGCGTCGGCACCCATGCACAATTTTAGCTTGTGAAAAATTGGGGAAGGCACCACCCAGCAAGGGAGTCCGAATTTCCGTAAAAATTGCGAATCCGCCGGGAAGGCACGGCCTTGTTTGGCTACTGGCCCAGACCGTTGTCTCCGAATATTCATCGTTCGTTGTGCAACTTAATAGTACTGCACACATGTACACAGGGAAAGCGCAATCCACGGACACACGGGCAAACACCCCTAGTCACGTTCCTTTCCGCCGTGCTGTCTGCGAAAACACCCGAATGAGCCTTCCGTATCTTCACGAGTTTGTTCACAAGCAAGGAAAGATGGACAGAAGGAAAGAGCGAAGCATATGCAAAACATGTGCGGCCCTGGCTCGGGCAGTAAAGAGGAGAGTGGCATGGACATCTGCCAAATTTCACGTGGGGGAGGTGATAAGACTAGGCACGGTAAATCTTCAAACGAGAAAGCGGCTATCGAGCACTAATTGCTCCTCACCGGCCGTCCTCCGAGTCTGTACGATGCGTCCCGACTGCCGCCATCCCACGAACGGGCCTGGGAAGAAAAAAAAATCAATTGAAATACGCGAAATAAAATGGAGTATTGGAACATAAAATATTGGCAGCTGATGGATCCTTTCTTGGCCTTGCCACGACCGGCCTGAACGGTCCTAATATACCGCAATTATGAGAAAATAAATGTCGCTACAAATGAGCGATAAAATAAGAGACAAGCAACCGAGAGAGAGAAACTGACTAATTCCGCGCAGCCGCAACGGTCGCCGCAATTCTCGCTGCGATATCGGGTCAGTCACGCGTCGTTCCGCAGCGGTAGCCCCGGTACGCGCGTTTTGTGCAAAGTAAGGTTCAAATGCGACAATGTACGAGCATTTAGTTTTGCCATGAGAATTGATTCGACATTGTGAAAAGGTCGAGGAATTGGCCAAACCACCGGGTTTCCCAGTGTATACCTCCGCGAGTGAGGCCTTTCTAGTGAGGCTGAAGGCTTGTCCGTTTGTCCTGCCCATGCTTATCGATGGCGGTGATAATTCGCTTTCCATGTACCGTTGAATTGTCCATGAAACAACGACGCTCATCCACCCTTGTTTTTCAGTGTCGACAGAGCCACGTAGCAAAGCTCTATTGTACAATGAAGAACCACCGAGTGAGATTTGTTTAATGTGAATTATATATGAAACTTGTTGTGGTGGTTGAAAAGTTGCATCGAACACAGTCTTGTCATCAAGCTGTATGTTTCCAAGTTGAAGCAATGTGCTCGAAACAGACAAGGGAAACATATGACAAGGCACGACAGACAACGAACTGCATCCACACCTGCAAAAATACCATAACTGCGACTCTAACTTCAATGCTATGATGCAAACAATATCGTATTAATGAGATTGTCGAAAAGCCAAGACAGAATCACGACATTTGGCTCTAGTTTCGTGTCCAAAAGAAGATGGCATGTTGGTGCTGGCCGGGTTCGATAAGCCTTAAGACACATTGCCCCGGACAAGGGACGGCGGGTTTCTGTGGACTTCCCAGGAAGACAGCAATATGTTGTTTGGTGCCTGCCCCGGAATTGGAGTCGTCGATATCGGGGATTGGCACCGTCTCCACCGAACCACAGTGCATTTGACGGTAAAATAAAGACCTTTTGGAACCCAGTCCGGGAAATTGCCCACCGACATAGCTATTTGCCGGGCATTGGTAGATATACCCGGTCTGGCTTGCGTTTAAAACATATACCGCTGAACTATGCCCGGTCTGCCGCTGTCTTCGTACTCGATGAATAAAGTATAACCCGTATATCGTCCGAGATACGCAGAATAAGGGACCGGTACCATATCTGATGACCGGATATTCACTGTCCTTGCAAGACACAAAACATCATGTACCAGGAAGTCCTTTCATAACAAATGCCACATACTCGTACTGTAGCCCGCAAAACGGTAGAATGAATGTGACTGAGCAAATTTCAAAGCTCATCATGCACCTTTATTGGCTGCTAAGGTGAAAGTGATGTGGTGAACTGAGAACAGCCGCCGTGGATGAAAGAAGGACCGGACTTTAACTCTTAAGGGAGCATATAACCGCCCGGTCCAGATTCGGACGCTGTCACGGAATGACTCGGCATATATGTATACTTGTTTTATGTTGTTAATAGGACACTTACGTTTATAAATTGAAACCCCAAGACAGCGAGAAATCGCCGGGCCCCCTTGTATGGGCCTCAGCCACATGCTGAGACATGCCCAGCTAAGTGAGCCTTGCTACACTCAATAGAGAAAACAGCAGAAGAAGGTCGAGGGAGGCTGTTGGACAAACAAATACTTTTGCAGAGAGAGAGAGTGAAACATTGGGTGTTGACGACTTGGGAATGCCGAAAGCACCTTCAACCCAAGTTTGGACCATGCCCTCTTCTCTTGATAACAAATCAAGGGTCATATGAGGAGATGTGATGTACCGGAGCATAGTAAACAGATGGTCCGGATGGCTCTATCTTCTTTTAGGCTTTTCTTTTTCAGTATTCTGAGTCTTGGTTTTCAAAGGAAATGTTTTGGCCGGCCGCTACGATGACCCTTGATGGCGCATGTCGCGGGCTGTATAAATTAATCACGATCCAATCCTCACCCCTACTGCTGCGGTCTCACCTGAACCACTGTTTTCTTCTGCATCTTATTTCTAACTCTGCCTTTAACAATTATCCGTACTCCTGGACCAAAGCTGAGTGTGCTTTTCAAACCTACTGATCGACTGTGCTTCACATCTCTATATCCCTGCTTGAAATTTGAGCATCAGACGCAATCTTTCTCTGTATCTCTCTGTGTCTTCCTCAGACGCAAAAAGATGTGGTACAAGGGAGATCAGCC
Source organism: Sporothrix globosa (assembly GCA_001630435.1). NCBI lineage: Eukaryota > Fungi > Ascomycota > Sordariomycetes > Ophiostomatales > Ophiostomataceae > Sporothrix > Sporothrix globosa. Next base: position 4,230,988 of record LVYW01000003.1, read on the forward strand.
ACCTCTGACAGGGCAGTCCAAGCCCAGACGTGCCAATTCTTGGTACAAGCCATACTGCTGGTTTTGCCTCTTGTACTCTAAAACCATACAGAAGACAAGCCTTCCACAAAAGCGCAAAGAACCTTTGTCATACCATGGGACGGACAGGACCACGCAGTATCTGGAATGAAAGTAAGATACAAATGGCAAAGTAGATGGCCATATCGATCACACAAATACACGGCTTGCCGAATTCCGAAGCTTGGCGTTTTTATCCCCCCACGAAGTAATGACACTTCTCCAGAAGCAAATGCCCCCTTGTTTGGTGTTCTGCGCTTCGTTCCCAATGGTTTTTATAAAGTTCCGCTTAGTCAAATCGTGCATAACGAGATAAAGCATTATGGCCACAATGTCCGGGCGGTTATGAGTCAAAAGTACCGTAAGTTTTCGGTCAACATTGTGTTAATATCGACTTTTCAAAATGGGCAATTTTGCTGCTCGTTCTCGCGACTGTGGAATTGACGCCCTCGTAGTCTCATGTTGTATCGTGAGCTTCATGGATGCGAAGCTGACCATGAAGTACTCCGTAATGCAGGTTCAGATCAGGAAGACGAGACAAGACGATGAGGTGAAGGTATGTGGCTGTGGGGTAGAAGCCACTGGGGTCGTTGTTTCCGCTTTCGGTCTCTTTACTCGGTGGGAGCCGGGAAAGATTGCAAGCAGTTGTGAGGTTTCGGCAGTCGTGGCTGATTGCCAAATTGGGAAACAAACACAGTCATGACTTCCATGACTTCAGCTCCAAACTTGAGGGAAGGAGCATGTCAACCAAACCCAAGATAAGGAAACCGCGACTAAGGAAACCGTGACCATAAATGCTTAATATTAACGATGCAGTTTTGATTAGTCTACACGATTGCACCTGCCGTTATGTTGTTTTATTTGGCCGAAGCTTTCATTCAAGTGAAAATATCGTCGCTTCATGTTCCCGTCCTGCAAACTTGCAAAATACAACAAAGCGTCCGTCGCCCCCTCATTCGCAAACCCCGGTCACATCCAACGCCCAGTTCCAGATGTTCCCCATCCCCTGGCCCTTGGGTCCCTGTCCCGTTTTCCGCAATTGTCCAGCACAACGGGACAGTCCGAGTGCATGGCCCCCTTTCCTGCTGTTGGCCTCTGAAACTTGGCCTGAGACGTCAGCGATCCCCTTTTTGCCAGACCAGACCAGGACGCCACCAGCCCCCAGCGCAATGAACCGTACCACATTGCGTGGTTCGCGACGGGCGCAGTCCTGGTCCGTCCAAGTTGCAGCAGCCATTTGTTGCATCAGAACGTTTTCAAGAGTGACACCTCTGTTCATGCAGCGATCCAAGCCTCCCCGGGCATCGAAACCTGGCAACAGACCATCAGGAGGCCAAGCAGCCAATCAGCTCCGACCTTTGCCATGTGCCTTGTCTTCTTCCTTGTCTTCCCTCACTTTCGTCCCCAATACATAGTCTTTGCTCGCCTTTCTCCTTACCCACGATTGAGTTGCGTGTCGATGAGGCGTCTTGGCCATCTCAATGCTACCCACGACGGCAACTGCGCCTGGTGTCTGGTACTGGCTCGGTGTACTGCGGAAAGGACGGCTGAGAGAGTGAGGAAGATGGAAGCCGAGACATAGACAGGATTTTGTAAGTGGAAGTTGCTCAAGTACGACGGACAAGCTTGTTCACTGATGCTTCCCTACTAACTTCGTCTGCTCGTTTAAAGGCCACAAGTCCAGCCAAGTAAAAGAAGAAGCGTTCGTGGCCGTCGCGGCCTTAACAAGAGCAGTTGCAAAGGAAACAAAAGCGAAACAGACGTGGACTCTTCCCATTCTCCTACGAAAGGTGTCACACAAGGCTATTCCTTACAATTTCATCGGTGCCGTGCCATGCACAAGCGGAGCACGGGAGGATGTTGAACACACCTTCGCACCCGACACTGCTAGCCTGGAACTGGACTGGAACTGAAGTCCAGACCACGACCCCTGCAACGTGCCAACCGCTCCCGCATTTTGGTGCATGTATGACATGCCCACACGTACTACGATACGCCTTTTACTCCACAGCCTGTTACTTGCCCATCTTGCGACACATTTGACGTTCTGCTTCTGCATACGACGCATGGCAGTCAACAAGAAGGACGTGACAGCCGTGGGCTTCACGACGAGCAATGAGGAACATGGGGCATCCCTGCCTACCTAAGTCTATTCTGCTTTTGCACTCATCTGTTGTTCGGCGTCTTTTTTGGTAAAAGTCTTCTTACAGTGATCGCCATGACCATCATGTGGCTCTGCTGGCCCTCGTTGGGCTTGCACATCCGTGAGTTCAGATTCTATGCCGCATGCGAGTGTGAAGTACCGATCGGTCACGCCTTCCACTCTACGTCTCGTCAGTACCGTACAATATCTCCTTGCTCCCGGCTATGTCCATGACAGGTCTCGTGCTAGACATCCCAAGACACCCCGTGTGGTGGACCTCGCTTACACTCTCTCGTACTCCCTCCTCGTCGCTCTCTCATACACGACGGAGTTTCTCTTCCCTCCTTCCACTCCCATTGATCTTCTTTGCCGGGTTAGGGTGATCGCCAAAGCCTGTTACAGTACACAAACCTTCCACCAACATACCTTTCCTGGGGCCGCCTCTTTGTTGTTCCCCTCTGTCCCCCATCTTAGCATTCTTCTTACCGGACCCTCCAACTCTGATTCCTTTTTACGCCGGACCCTGTCTCCTTTTCTTCTTGCCTCTTTCCCTCTTTCACTCCTCTCCTTTTTTCCTCTTCTGCACATTTTCTATTTTGTCCTTTACTTCTTTTACTCATCTTTGTTCCTTTCTGCCTGGTGCCACTTTCTTTCTTTCTTTCCTTCTTTCTTCATTTCTTTCAGCAAGGCCGGCCTTTTTAATATTCTCTTTTTTCCTATTCTTTTCAGAAAAACGCTCCTGGCGAACTTCAGTTTTTGCTCGCTTCGGTTCTTATCTTCGTCTTCTGTCTTCTATTCACTTTTATTATCTCTGGCGTCCACTAGATTTCTTTTCCGATCTGATTTTCGAAGCGACTACTTATACCACCCTGCAGCACTCGAACACAGCCACTTCTTACACCAAGTTTTACTTAGTAAGAATCCGCATCCCGCACATACCCTTCTGTCAACAAGTAGTCGTTGAGATCGTGAGGCATTCAGCTTGTTGAATGCTCCATCCCGAATCGACATTCTGGCGACTTCTCGGCTCGGCTAGGATGCAAAGGGGAGAGGGTATGGCACCATTAGATGCGACAGACGGGCGGCAGATGGAGACTTCCAGCAACCAAAACAATAACAAGCGCGGTACATCGTCAGACTCTTCGTCGAATGTAAAGAACAACCGAGCGGCCCAGGGCGGACAGGCAGATGGAAACCCCAAGGCCTCCACAGATTTCGGAAAAGGAAAGTTCAGTGGTGGCTCTGGCGGTGGCTCTGGCGGGGGCTCTGGCGGTGGCTCTGGTGGTGGTGGTGGTTTTGGCAAAGGGTTCAAGAGCAACGGAAACAGCGACGCCGGGGGTGACAAGACCAGAGGAAACAACGGCGACAGCAGCGACAGTACAAGTAAGGGAGGTAACAGCGGCGGTGGTGATGGTGGTGGTGGTGGCAGCAACAGGGGCGGGGGCAGCAATAAGAACAACAACTTCGGAGGCCAAAGTAGCGGCAACAGCAATGCCAACAATTTTGGCACTGGCAGCAGCGGCAACGACGGCAATGGGAATAGCAACAGCAGTGGAAGCAGAAGCAAGGGCAATAACAATGGGGGTGGAAACACTAATAATGCTGGAGCCGGCGTCGACGACAACAACGGCAACAGCAGTGGAAACGACAGTGGAACTTCCAGCAGTACCGGAAGTGCGACGACCACGGCCGCGGTCGGTAGCGGAGACGTTGGGAGCAGTGACAGCAATGGTGCACAGGAGATTTCGACAGAATCAATCGACGCCACATCTACGCCAACGGATTCACCCGCATCGGAAGCACCATCTACGACAGACGCTCCTACTGTCGTTCTCACAACCTCAACCATTGTGGCAACTGGGCCGGTATGTGCAGCCGGCTGGCATTTGAACTTCACAGAGAGGCAAGAGACACGAGATATTGTGAACAAGGCTAACATGGTGATAGGATGCGATCGTGACCAGTTTTGTACCGTTGATAACGACCGCAGCAACAACTGAGAGCACTGCTACGACTACCCGCAGACCTTTCGCGCCATTTGTCCCCTTTGGGGCCAACTTCCCTGGCTCTGGAAGACCTAATGATAGGAACGGTCCTGACGATAGAAAGCACAGGGGTGTCAACGGGACCACATCAGATGACGACAACAATAATGGCAGAAACGGGAGCGGAAACAACGGCAACAACGGCAGCAACAATAAAGGCAACAACAATAACGGTAACAACAGGGGCAACAACAACAATAACAACAAGGCGTTGGATCCGACGGCCGAGAGGGCATTGATATCTGTTGGCTCCATTGGTATGTTCCCCGTCAATACGAGTCCCAGCTTCATCGTCTTGTGCCTAACCAAACTAGGTGCTTTTATCGTGATTTGCTTTATCGTTTGGCTCGTCTGGAGGTCCTGTAAGAAGCAGAAGCGGGAGAAGTTGCAACGCGGCAATGCCTCAACTTTCCCGTCCCACGATGGACCCTTCTCCACCATTTCCAGACTGCCTCGTCGCATATACGACCGCATTGTCAACAAAATCCCCTTTGCCAGCAGGCAGCACAAAGCATGGCAGACGTTGGAAGAGACAAACACTTCGAACGTGGGGCCCATGGCGGCTAGCAACGCGGCTTCGTCGAATATGACCCGCGCGGGTGAGCCCACCTACCAAGAGAAAGGTGGTGACACGCTGAGGACCTTCGGCTTCGACAGAGACGTCCCACCGGCTATTCCATCCCAGGTCTACTACTCAAGCGGACTGGGCTTGGGTTTGCAGTTCCAGTCTCCGCCAGAGCAGGCCGAGGTCAGCAGCGCCAACAGGATGCAGGCTGGTTTGATGCAGTCGAATGCGGACGCTTCTGCCTTGACACAAAGTCCAGCAGCGTCATTCAGCTCGTCAATGGTATCCGGCCAGCAAGGCATGCCAGTGGCCGTACCTTACGTCTTGAACAACGGAGCTGTCAATACGAGCCAGCCAACTGGCTCTGTGATGGTGGTCGACAAGGCTGGCCAGCAGTACTTGGCGGACGATAATGGCAGCGTGGCGAGCACACTGCGGTCACGCATGCCGGACCCATTCTACAATCAGTCGCAACTTGCACGCCAGCCGTCCGACGCATACGACCCGGCACGGCGGCAAGTCAACCGCGCTTCGGAATTGTCTTCTTTATCATCCGGCTTCGGTGACGGCGAGATCCTGGTGCTGGCATCGGATCAGCAGGCAACACAGCCCGGCCAAATGCCACTGGCTGCCCAGCGTCCGTCACGAGCCTCAACTGGCCCGCCATTGTCTGCATCAGCTGGCGCAGCTGCGCGACTCTCGTGGATGCGCAAACAGCGCATGAGCCGCGAGACAGTCTACACTGAATCCAGTGAGGACCAGCCGGCAAAGTTCCGGTCCGTCAACTCGTGGGTCAAGCAACAGACGGGCCGCGTGAGACGCGGACAAGCTAGCATTGACATGACGACGAGCGCATCTGCCGGTCGCGATGCGGCAAGCGATGTGGCCTTGGTGGTTGGCAATCAACCTGGCATTCCACACCCTATACCCCGTGAGCAGCGGTTGACGATGATGGACGACGGCGAAGAGCCACGGCGGCCGGATACAGTCCCGGGAATTCAAATGGCGTAAGCAAGAGAGGAGGAGGACACAAGCATGATGTGGTGGATATGCCAAACCTGGCTGGAATATCACACAATATACCAGGCGAACGAATGTGATTTCAAATATCTTTTTTTTTTCAATAATATAATTCGTCCACCTTCTTAGAAGTGGCGTTTGTTTCATATTTTCCTTTTTCATTATCTTTCTTTTCATCTCATTTTTTTCTTTTATATTTTTGGTATTTCACACCTTTTGTCATTCATTTTCATGTTCTTCTTTTCCTTCTGGCGTATCACATTTGCAGCAAATTGGAGTTTGGGGACTAGATTGGGGCCTACCTGTCTTACATCCTCGTATACACTCTTTTATTATCCCCAAATTTCCCTCGTTTCCTTCCTACAGTATTTTTTTGGGCCTGGCGCCCAAGAAAGCTCATGTCTGTACAAAACGCCACGCAACTTAGCAGGCGACACCATAGTCGACAAACGTAATGGACAATGAACAGGAACAATCGGCGGCAGCGTAGATCTTCAGTAAGGATGTGTCGCCATGAAGTAAACAGTACATGTCGAATAGAAAATCGATAAATTATACGAGAATAAATGAAATAAACAAATTAAGCAAAACCATATGACTAGGAAATTGTCACCAAAAAAAAAAAAAAAAGCGAAAACAAAACTTTCTGAAAAAAGAAATATTCTCTTTCAACATCAAGTAGACCCGTCGCCCGTCAAACCTTCATTTTCGGTGGTTGTGCTTGCGGTCGCGGCCTTTGGTCTCTTCCATCGCCTGCTTGATGTGGCCGTAGAGCGACTTTCCATCAACAACCAGGTTATGCGACTTCTCTCGTTTCGGCTTCGTGTCTTCCTTCTGCCCGTTTGTAGACAGCGTGGCCGATGCATCTGCACCAAGACCAGCATCACCACTGGACGTAAGAGACGACGTGGCAATGGGTGGCACATAGGACGACGTCGACGACGGGGAGCCACGGGCTGGCAGGACCATCTCCGTGGCCAGTCGCGCTTCAATGTTCAGGCCGAGTAGCTTGGTCTTGCTAATCTTTCTGACTGCCGCGAGGGCATCGCTGTGCGTATTGAACAGCATGAATGCATGCTGGCGGCTTGCGCTTGAGCTTGAGCCTGAGCCCGGGCTCGACGATGGCTGACGTGGAAAACGCACATCTTCTTGAAGCATGTGCCGGCCGCCCACGGCTGAGAGTAGGTAGGATTCGAGCTCTTTGGGGCTCGCATGGCGCGAGAGGTTCTTGACAACGACCTTGACCGTTTTGGACACTTCTTCGCCAGTGGCATGACTGGCCTGGTAATCGTACCCGTACCCGTACCCGTAGTAGCCAGAGCCGGAGTCAACACCGTGTTGGCCACTGCTGATGGGCGTGTGGTGTGGTTGCCACGATCTGGCACTGCTGCCGGCGCCTTCATACTGCTGGTACGAGTTGAAATTCGGGGGCATAGCTGTCACAGTGTGTGACGCTGACTCCGCAGGGTACGGATAGCCCGACGAAGACGAGGCACCGCTGCTATAACCGGAATCATAACCATTGCAGGCGTTGTACTCGACAGGCGCCGAGGTGTTCCCGTTGGCCGGGGTGCAGTAGCCGTAGTAAAAACAGGGAGACACACCGGCATACGGCGATACATTTGGCGCTCCCGCCTCACGACCGATGGTCGACGAGGAGGCGTTGGTTGCCGCGCGCGTCTTCTTCTGGTCCCAGATGTAGACGGACTTGCTGCTGTTTTCAATGGAAGCGGTTAGGATGTACCCCTTGTAGTTCAATCCATTCAAGTGGTCTGCCAAAGAAACCAACATTTGTTAGTGACTTATCGGTTTTGCATCTTATGAATGGCTTAAACTGACTGTAGACTCTGTAAAAGTCTTGTGGGCTGCGGACACGCACCCAGCCTTCGGACGTTCTACCATTGATGAAGCATTTGTCAACGGATGCAACCTCGCGGGAAATAACTTTGAGGTCGGAAAAGTTCATCTCAGGAGGCAACTATCAGTGTGGGTAGAGCAAACATCTGTATTAGCCATAGCTCGTCAATGCGATGGTGAGAAAAGAGAGCGAGTGCGGGTATGAGGATCTGGGGATCAGAGCAATTTCACTCACGTTGGCGACCAAGACATAATAAATGCCGGATACTGCACCCGACTCCACGGCGTGCTGCACAAGCTCGTGCTTGCTTGCTTGATTCATGACTCGCTGTGTCTTTCGAAAGATGGCAGTTGGTCTGCGCTTTTGATGATTAGGTGTGGTTGGGGCAAAGTCAAAATCTAGGTGTGGAAGACTCTGGCACAAAGATGCTTGGTAACCGAAATGGAGGGCAAAGAAAGACGGCTACCGAGACGGTGAGATCTGGTGATGCATTCTGCCATCTCGATTGTACTTGTCTGGTCAAAGCGACGCGGTCATATAAATAAGCCAAACAGCATGCAAAGACAACAGAACAATGCTCCTGGGACGTACGATAACATCATTCAGTGTGCTGCTAGGTGGTATGCCCACCGGCAACTTTACTCGACTCAGGGCGATGTCCTTAACGAACGTCGTTTTCTCTGCCCTGGAGCCTCCGCATGCTGCAGAATAAAAAAGACCGCAATATTCAGTCGAAAATAGGAAAGAAAGCAACCACAAACAGGCTGGCAAGCGACACAACATCACCTCCATGAACATGTATCGTGTGTATGGTGAGTGCAAACGGCGACGATGCCGTCACATTATCCTACCCCCACGAAACATGGATTCTTGGACAGCTAATGGACCAAAACGATGCAAGATTTAAGCGAGGGCAGCCAGAAAGTAATTTGGGCAAGACGCGAAGTCCTATCACCTCGGGCAGGGGACAATTCTGCCGCTTTGAGATATGCCGGCCCGGTCTAGAGCGTCGATGGAGTTAGGAGCGGTGCGCGGCGCCTGTCGAGAATATACTTGACAAATATGAGATGGACGCTGCCGACCGAGGTTCGTTTGCCATTTCGAACCCGGCGCAATCGCGACTGAAGCGTCGCATGCTATGGCGACTGTGAGTGGACAGAACCATCAGGAGCGCATGCATAAAAGAAGTGCGCCGTAAGCATGCTGATGGGCGCGAAAATGACTTCCTACAGAAAAGCTGCAGCCGAGAATCTGTCATCGGCCAGGGCGGAGAGAGACCTAAGATGACTATGCGAAATAGAATTTGTAGTTGATTGTCTGCTGTCAGGCTCGCATGTGGAATTGGAGACGCGACCGTGCAGTACTGCCGTCGAGAACGACCGCCCCGGTGTACTGGCTCTGTCGCTGAATCAGTTTCCCAAATGACCATAGAAGCTGAGACGCAAGCGCTTGCAAGTGGTCGTAAATTTGCTTGCTTCACCAAGCAGCTGTTTTTGGCGTGCACGGAGGCTGAACTTTGGGATTTGCCTTTTCTCTTCTCGAGGTATCTTTCTTGCAGAAATTCAAAGAGTGTAATTTTGGAACGTCGTAGTGTGATGATAGCGGTTACACAACATGTCAATGAAGAGAGGCTTGAACAAACAGAAAGCTCGAGATTTTGGTGACTAACGTTGCCGAGTTCCGGTACCATGTGATCGTTGGGAATGGTTGGTGAATTTTCTTTTCTTTCTTTTTTTGCGTTCAAGTTTTCAGCGCAAGGGATAGGAGGCGTCTGTATGTTGATTGGTTTGATTCAAGCGAGAGAGAATGGCCAGGTTCGTGTTCTATGTCGAAGATGCTGGCCTCCATAACATTTCGGAGGTCAAGGCTGAAGCGGTAATGTTGCCTCAGAGTAGCATCTATCTTCCCTCGCAAAGACTGGCATCCGTTTAGAGATCCTCGCAAAGAATACTCGCATGGGTAACTGTTCGTTTGCACAACGTTTGCGTCGTGTTGTCGAATTGACAGCTGGCACCTCGTGTCGCCCGGTTGGACGTCAGCATCCCCTGGTCATACCACCAGGCGCTAAGAACGGCCGAAAGAACAATGACTTTTTCGAGTAACACGTTTTGGACCCAAAGGACGAGTTATCATAATAGTCTTATTAGGCTTCATGCTTGATGCGGCTCGGGCCATAGGCGGGCGGGGATCCTACAACTGTGTAATAGCTCGTCATTACCCCAAATTCAATATGTTGACCGGTTCAGGAACCTGCGCCGAACTGCTGCAATCTGATTCATCGCATCTATGGGGGTTGATTAAAGTATGGCAATCGAAATGGCCCGTTTTGCGCAACGCTAGACGTGATAGATTAATTTCGCAGCCGTGGGAGCACGAATCTCCCAGTTGAACTGCTGGGTAGACAGTAGATTGATTGCAATCTGTTGTACTCTTCAACCGCCCCCTCTAGCCTGCATAACAGCTATACCAAAAACGACCGTGGCTGGACAGAGTATGGTGATAACCTAGCTGTGTTGTCACTGGTATGGTCACACAGCATCTTCAGACGTGGGCTTGCTTCACCGTGCGTTGTCATCATGGGCCCATATCTCAACTGGAGCAGTAAACATAGGGCGGGCTGAAAAGAGTTGCTGTGGGAGATCCGCGATTGGTCAGTTTATCGAAGGAAAGATGGGCGCAGCGGTGAGAAATACTGGAAGCCGAGAGGACGGGGAAACGGAACCAAAGCGCCTAGTCCTCTCTTTTGTAATGGAAGGTATCATCCAACACACTGGCACCTTCGATTTCCACAGTCGCTGGCACAAGTTCCAAGGGTGACTCCTCTCTCAACCGATCTTCAAGGGCCCATTGCCTATTGGACAAGTAGGTAGGTGCTGCTGGGATGTCGGCCTCTGGCCACGGCACTGAGTCGGTTGCCTTGTACTCATGTTGGTCGCCCTCATCAAGCGCGACAAGAGAAAATTCGTGTCCGTCCGAGTAAAATAGCGAAGGTGGGATACCGTCGACATGTAGCCATGTTAAGCGATGTTTTCTTGTTGGGGCGCCACTTAGTGGAAGGTTGTCTTCCTTAGTTGTGAGAGGATAATAGCGCAAGAAGTCGCCGACTTGAGGAGGCTCATCCTTGAGGGGGTTCCAGACGACACCCAGCCCTCGGTGCTTTTCACCGTCGCATGTGATGAGTAGAGTGGCGGGTGTAGAAGGGTGCCATGTTGCAGCAGACACATTCGCATGGAGCATAAGAACACTGCATAGTTGTCCCGTTTCCGCGCTCCATACCCAGACAGTGGTGGGAGCCTCTTCTAAACGAGTTGCAAGAAGGGCGGATGCACAGTCAAACGCCAACAGCGTGCATCCTGACGAGATTCCAGATGCATCAGTGCTGGTCGAGGCCGAACGGCCCGGGGGCGATACATCCTGCGTTGCTTCGACAAAGCTGTGGCAAATACCGGTGATGGCGGATGGCCCAATCTGTTCCTGCCAAATCTGTATTTTCTGGTTAGCGTTTTTGATTTTTTGCACATTTTTACTAATCCCGAGCACTTCAGCAGGTTACGGACCGACTTACCATGGACGAGGCGCTCGTTCGAGGGCGCAGAGATGTGGGATGAACAAGCCGTTTGTATGTCGTAATAGATGTCATGTCAATCAGTCGAACGGTGCGCGAGACATCACCAACGGCCAAGATTCGAGCGTTTGCTGAATACCGCACCAGCCTGACACCTGACCCAAGTAGATCGTCGGCAATATGTGTATCGATGTGCGTGTCAAAATTGTCGTAACCTCCATCACCGTCATCATTTGATTGTCGAGTGGCTGCCGCAGGGGTAACACCGGTCCAAGTCTTGAAAAGATGGCCGTCAGGTGTATAGAACAAAATTTTGCGGCCGTATGCGGGCGACTCCCACACTGTCAGCCAGTGACCGTCTGGACTCCAGACCAGGCCTTGAGCATCAATGGTGTCGGAGGCCCATGACGCAATGGGAGTTGAAGCCGCCGGGTCGTGCACACTGACCCAGTCTTTACCTGAGGTGCGTGTCAGGAGAGAGAGGTGGTTGCTGTCTGGCCGGAACGAAAATCCACGACTGCAAACCGAAACTGAACTGAAGAGCTTCGGGTTCAAGATCTCGACCGTCTTGCCTGTCAGCAAGCTGAACACGGCAAACTTTATGCCATAAGCGGAACAAAGGCACACTTGGTCGTCGGAAGGACCGAAGCCGACGAAAGCGGGATTGGCAACGACAGGCAGTGAAGGGTTGCGAATCACAGCACGGAATGGCTTTTCTTCACCTCTGGTCGAGGCCAGGACAGCCGCCACCAGAATCTGGTCTGCTGTAGCCACCAGGACACGCTGCGAAGTCGGCGACCATTGGAAGCTGACGATGGCTGAGACAGACAGGTCTGTTGGGAGCTCTACTACACCGGCGAGCTCCTCGAGACGGTCCACGGCCTGGATGTGTATTCCACTGGGAAGCAGCGTGGCAACAAGCCGGCCATCTGGGCTCGGCAGACAGTGCGATGAAGCTGCGGAGCGCGTTAGAAGAAAATCGGCGCATGGGTCCTGACGAGGAAGCCAAGATGATTGGTAATGGCCACGATGGACCTGGAACACCACTCCCTAAAAAGACGATGACGTACCCTTGAACTTTCGAGAGAAGCGCATGGTGGCTGGAGGACGGTGGGCGTGTTTGGAGATTTGGGGTGTTGCGATGGACGCGTCGAGCTCAGATCGTGTCTTGGGCGCGTTGTGCTCATGTGGTACCGCACTAGAAGCTCTCGTACTACTGTGCTGTCGTTATTGATTGACGAGGTTACTCAAGAGAGCTCGATCGGACGTTTAGGATTCAGGGGTAATTTGTTTATCGCAGAGGCTTTGGCTCCTGCCTGAAGAAGCCATTCGCGGGGTTGTGCAGAACGTGCCTTCCTCTGTTTACCATTTGCCATAATGGGACTAGTGTCAAATATCCCCACCAGGTTCGCCGTGTGACATGGGCTTTTGAAAGTTATCGCATCCTGCAGCAATGCATTGGAATGCAGCGAAGGATGCAATGCGGGAAGGAGCTGTCCAGATTGAATTGTCCTTTTGTTTCGAGCCTCCAACGCTCTTTCCGTCGTAGGTCAAAGTCAACAAACATCTGGAGTACAACAAGTTCGACTGGCCTAGTGTGGAGGAGCGCTTGCCGCCGTTATATTTTGCCACCTTACCTGATGAGTAATTCTGACATGTGGGTTCGCTGGTTCTACAGTACGGCGTGCGGAGTAATTATTGCTCAACGCATCTCCACAGAATGCGCGGAGGTGGCCGATACTGCTCAACTCTTCCGCACACACATAAAGACAAGCAACCCCACGATTGCGATGACTGGTCTTGGATAGAAAGCACCCTTAGCATTCGGTGCTTTCATTTTTCTTCTTGCATGCATCCGAGTCCAACCTCTTCTTGCAAGCAAAACACGTCGCCATGCCGTTGAACAAATCGTCGCCGAGCATTGGGTGGCGAATGCTGCGGCTCGCCCCTCCCCCATGCGGCCTCTTGGGGTTCATGCCACTTTCAACAGCCGGCCGGGTCCGGCGGACGATTGCTACACGGGCCACGTCGGCAGCGAACCTGAATGATGGCGTCCCGCCTACCTCTGTTGAAGGCTTCACTGCGGGTCCAGCAACGACTGAGGTGCACAGGCCCGAAAGGGAGCCCGGCCGTCGGCCACGAAAGGAAAAACTGAAACATGCTCGACCGTTTTCCGAATTCCTGACCGATGGCTTTCAGCGCCAGCACGACTACCTGCGCATATCACTGACGGAGCGGTGCAATCTGCGGTGTCTCTACTGCATGCCCGAGGAGGGTGTGGAGCTGTCGCCAGAACGGAACCTGCTGACGACGCCTGAGATTGTGCTGCTGGCCAATGTGTTTGTGGCGCAAGGCGTCAACAAGATCCGCCTCACGGGTGGCGAGCCGACGGTGCGGCGCGATATCTTGCCGCTGATGCGGCAGCTCGGGGCGCTGCAGCGCCTCGGCCTGCGGGAGTTGTGCCTAACGACAAACGGGCTGGCATTGCACCGCAAGCTTGAGGCCATGGTCGAGGCTGGTTTGACGGGCGTCAATCTGAGCCTGGACACGCTCGATCCGATGCAGTTCCGGTTGATGACGCGACGCGACGGGTTCTCGGCGGTGAAGCGGAGCATGGATCGGATTCTGGAGCTCAACAAGGCGGGCGCCGGGATCCGTCTCAAAATCAATTGTGTCGTGATGCGTGGGCTTAACGACAACGAGCTGGGCAAATTTGTAGGGCTGACACGGGACCACGACCTCGAGGTGCGGTTCATCGAGTACATGCCGTTTGACGGCAACCGGTGGAGCACGGGCAAGATGGTCAGCTTCAACGAGATGCTGGAACGCATCGGCGCGGACTACCCGACACTGCAGCGCATGGCGCCGGACGCACACCACAACGGACCGCACGATACGAGCAAGACGTACGAGGTGCCTGGCTTCGCGGGCCGCGTGGGCTTCATCACGAGCATGACGCATAACTTTTGCGGCGGATGCAACCGCCTGCGGATCACGAGCGACGGGAGCCTTAAAGTGTGTCTCTTTGGCAACGCCGAGGTCTCACTACGGGATATTATGCGGCAAGCCAACGGTGGCGAGCCCATCGATGAGGCGGCCATGGCCGAGATGGTGCGTCTTGCTAAAGAGGCATCGTCCGCCGCTACGGCACAAGAACCCAACTTGGACATTCAGCTGAGCGATGTCTTACCAAACGCCTCTGAGCTGCTCGATGTGATTGGCATGGCAGTGAAGCGCAAGAAGGAGCGCCACGCGGGCATCGGCGAGCTAGAGCACATGAAGAACCGGCCGATGATCTTGATAGGTGGGTAGTGCTTTTGCTCCGATGACGAGACGAGCCTCACTTTCATGTATTCAGACAGGCAGGACAGGTGGGTTGAATCTGGGGAGCCGGCATTGCGACATGAAGCTGATTTCAGGATGTGTGATCTCGTAGCTAATGTTGATATAGACCGCAACCGTCATCTACTTCCACTGTCGATGTATAGTGCTGGCCTTGTCCAGAGTTGGGACAGACAGCCAACAAATGGGATGGCCTCATTACCAATTCTCCCACCGCACCTTTCCCATATGACAACTTCGCCGGTAGCACGTTCAATATCTCATAGACGTGTGTATTACTCTACGACTTGCCGACTCGGGCGCGAAAACGATGGGAAGAGCGGAGGCCGGGCGACGTCTCAACGCTTGGTTGAGGAAGAACCCCGTCTGACCCACGTCTCAGCATCGGGGACGGCACACATGGTTCCCGTGGGTGAGAAAGCCGTGACGTCGCGGACGGCAGAGGCGGCTTGCACGGTTCGGTTCTCGAGTCCTGTTGCAGCGGCCTTGGTTCGAGCCAACGATATGGCAAAGGGTGATGTGCTCGGCGTGGCACGGATCGCTGGCATCATGGCGGCTAAGCGGACGGCCGACCTTATTCCGCTGTGCCACCCACTAGCTCTATCGCATGTTGCAGTCGACCTGGCCGTTTCTGGGGTCCATAATAACAACAACAGCGACAACAACGACGACGACGACTACGGGCACGTGGATATACGCACTACCGTGCGGTGTGAAGGCATGACGGGTGTGGAGATGGAGGCTCTGACGGCCGCATCGGTGGCGGCCCTGACAGTATTCGATATGTGCAAGGCGGTGGACAAGGGCATGCGCATCGACGGCCTGCGCGTGGTGCTCAAAGATGGCGGAAAGAGTGGCCGTTGGGAGGAGAAGGGTGCCCAAGAGACAAAAGTACGGTGAGGGAACGTGATCATGGGATGTATGGGACGCAAGGGGGGGAGAACATGCATGGCGTCTGCATGTAAGCGACTCGTCTCTTTTTGTTTTCTTTTTCGTGCCTTGTTATGGCATGGAGGTGTGTCTGTTGGCTTTTTCCTATCTGATAAGAACACAAAACGACCACCGATCTGATCTTATTCCTTTCTCTTAATTTTAAGAACTAAACGACGATAACTCAGGGCCAAATTACCCAAAAGGAGTGATGAATAGAGTCTGGACCGGTCTATGGCTGAGCACAACAGCGACTGCACCCTACTTCGGCTTGCGACGGCTCCTCCAGGCTGTCATGCAGGTAGTTCTAGGCAAGTGCCAGCAAGCCAGGCCCGCTCCTTCCTTCCCATCCGATTTAGTGCAATATGCAGAATGATTCGCAGTTACGAAATCGATGACTGGCATGACCTGTGAAATGTCCTTGGTCATGGCTTGCATGACATGTAGGAGGCAAACCTTGGAGGCTGTGACGATGAAAGTAGCCCTAGGCAGAAATGCCAGGGCCAGTGAGATTCGACGTGTCTTGGAGATGGCAACTGACAAAAGTAATTTTGGTCTTAGGCAGTCTCTACCCTCGGCTCTGATGGTCTTATCATCCCGTAGATCTCGGCACCGCGGAAAACAGCTACAATGACGAGCCTTTCATATCTTGTTTTGCTTTTACCATTTTGGTGTCGGGTTGCCTCGTCGTCGTTGAAGATTGTGTTCGTCGGCCTCCCTACTTCTCTGTGCTTCGCTCTTGCTTTCCTATTTTTTTTTTTCAGGGACCCAAAGGGGTCGCGTGCTCTTTCCCTCAGAATACTGGGGATTTTCCTTCTTTCCTTTGCGATTCTTGTTTTTTATGGAGCACGGAGACGCCTGGAGGGCGCCTGCCAATGCAGGAGGCGGCCGCCTGTTTTACAGCTTTTCCGTGGTGGCAGGTTCCGCGCCTGCCTTTCTCGCCGAGGCCGATGATGCTCCACTGTCGTTGAGGATCTACCTTCTACAAAACAAGGACAAACCCAGGAGATTGTTGAGTCTTGCTTTCTCTTTCTTGTTCTGTTACCATTTCCGAATAAACAAACAGCCGAGTGGAACTGCCTCGGCGCGCGATTCGTCGCCGTCTTTTGTTACGTCGCCTTTCTCGTCTCTTCCCAAGGTTGCCTCTGATCGGGTCTATCCTGATGACTGCTCTTGGTCAAGAATATTCTGTGCTTTACTCTGGGAGACTGCTTACGATGTCCAGGGTGCTCTCTCCGGCCCTGCAGCTGTGCATTTTTTTGCTCGTTTGTTTTGCGTTGTAATTACAAGTACGACATGCTCCCCGTAGTTATCGTCGTTTCTTCCTCGCATGTCTTGCCCCCTTGTGTTTTCATATTTCCTCGGCGCCCAGAGTTGCCACCTGCCAGCGCCGGCGAGTCCCACAGCCTCTTAATTTAGCGGCGGGAGAACCGTGGGAAGGTTCGCATGGAGCCCATTCGACGGCTGCGAGACAGACTTTCAAAAGCAATTCTCGCTCATAGACCCGACAGCCCGTAGCGTGGGACGCAGAGCAAACTATTAGCTAATGGGCTGCCCGTTTAGGCAAGGAAAGGAGTCCTGAAGCTACTGTACCTGGCGCTGGACCAGGTTCTGGGTTTTATTTTGAGTATTTTACGATGGATCGGCTTGTCTCTTGTAGCAGTTTCTCCATTAAAATAGTGTGCTGCGATGTACTCAGTAATTACAGTGTCAACAGTTGGCACTTTGAGGTAGACATTACAGCGAACGAGTCGCGAGACATATTTTGCACATCCTCGTTTGGTTCGTATACGAGGATTGTGGCTCTTTTTCAGCGAGTTTTATTGACTGTCGGTCTTGGAGGGTGCCTTGGAGCCTTGGGCCTGTATCATCTTGGATCTTGGACCTTGGATGCGTCTTGTTTTTGCGTCTCCAGCAGTCTTCCGACCAACGTTTCTTACTTGTTTTTGTTGTTGGGACAATTCTCCCCGATTGGAGGTGTATGAGTTGTTGTCATCCACCTTACGAGATGAAATTGAAAACCGCAATATCAAACAATATCGAGAGCGGCCCTCGTTGGCCGTTCGCGGCAGACTATCGCCAAATCAGTTGTATAGCGTACGACTTACAACCTATGTCCCTTCCCTTTCCATCTGTCGGGCAGTACTTCTTCGACACGACAGCACTCTATTTCATATACCTTGTGCGACGGACGGGCCGCCTGGGGCCTGGGATAATACTCTCCTGAAATGACCTGTCGTGGGCCGAGCTGTTCGGTGTAGATGGCTGTGGCACACTACACGAGGAGACTAGTTCCTAATTGCAGAGATGACGGATGTCGTACTCTACACAGATGCCATTGGCTTTGGACGTCACCGGTCGAGAAAACCGACAACAATGGTGCCTTCCCTCTCCGTCCCTCCGTCCCCTACTGTCTATCTTTGCCTGTTGGAGTAGCTGCGGAGGGACTTGGGACTTCTCCGTCGCAAGGCAATTTTTATTTGTGGTGCTGTGTGTCTCATCGTGTCGTCGCTTTTTGCTGGTCTTGTTTCGTTAAACGTGCTGGTGTGCTTTTCAGACCGTTTTTTCTTCTTCTTTTCCTTCTGCTCTTGGCCTTGTCCTTGGCCCATAAAATAATGGGCCCACCTATTCACGACAGGGGTAGTGTGGGCCAAACTTTGCCGGGTTGAGAAGTATGTCGTAAAAAACGGCATCAGGGTTGTACTTTCAAAGAACCAATCACAGGCCAGTGATAAGAGCTACTTTGACAGACCAATCACAAACCTTGCCTGCCACATCTTGACAAAAAGGCTAGGGAGGGACTTTTTGACTTTTGGGCAGGAGGAAAGAGCGACCCGTCCGATCAACAACGGTCTTCTGTTCCACCAAAATAGAAGGGGCGTCGCGTGCGACAGAAATTGGAATGCCCCAGATGAAACAAAATGTACGGAATGGCAAGACTTACGACGTCTGTGGTGGATTTTTTTTTGATCGCGTGGCGGTGGCGGCGGTGCTGTCAATCGAAAACACACTTCGTAGATGTCGCACGTCGTAGGTGAGACGCTGTACGACATATATCGTAGTCGCCTCCCATACCACGAGTGCTTTCGCCGTTCTGAGTAAGTCGACCCGACAGAATCAGTGTAAGGTGGTTGGTCGTTGCGGGACTGGCAGGAATGGTGGCCACCGTAGGCAGGACAAAAAGAGGGCCTATTGGCACGTGAGAGGTGGATAGCTGAACCAGGTACTTATTCCGTACTGCAGAGGACAAAAGCACAGGCACAGTCTGCAGCACTGACACGTAAGATACTTTGGATTTTAAGCGGGTCTGTTAAGGCAGTGCTGTACCATGTGAGTACCCTGTGGGGTCCACTGATACGACGGAGGTACTTTTAGGCAAGCGTGACTCGCCAAGTGCACCAGCAAATAAGGACCCAGATATTGGTCCTGCCGGCCGGTTGCTGGCGGCCCAATGAGCGGAGAGGCGAAGAAAAGTAGGAAACAGCGATTTGACAAAACGACGAATGAAAGACTTTGAGAATGGGCGAAAAAAAGAAGAACGGCAATTTGCATCCCGTAATTACAAAACCTCTACGACGTACCGGTGAGCGGCCTATGTGGTGTGATTACCGAACGGCTCCGTACGTCGTAAGATGCGTTAATATATAAAATACGGAGTACGACAGCAGCACAGCGACAGCGACAGTGACATGGAAATGCCCTCATTGGATTTGATCGGGCGGCGTTGATCGACAGGATACGCTGACGTTGAAGCCCCGCTGGCAAACGCCGTTATCGAAAATGGCAGCCCAATCTAATCTGCCTCTATCTCCATCTTTATTTAACAGGCCACCACAAGTACTCCGTATATTGCTATGTCCTGACACTACGAAGTTCACATTCAGGTACGAGCCTGAACTATCCACATCGTATTATTATTCCGCAGCCGTGACCGCTGTCATTTGCAAAGGACGAGTGCAGGCGACGCCTGAGTAAGGTACGTCGCAAGGTCACGATACGTTAAGATGCATTCGTTGGGGCAACTGTTCACACTTACACCCTCTCTTTCCTTTGTCGGATTGACGATGTGCCAATGCCGATGCAACGCACCTTCCTCGCAATGGCCTCTTCGTAGCTCCGTTCTTCCACTTGTCTCCGCATTGTAAGTCGAGACCTCGTGATGGTTGGACGTGCTTTTATGCCAAACACGCTGGCGGCTGCTACGATGCGCCAACCGTCCTGAAGAATAGAGATGAAGAATAGAGAGATTAGCACAGAAAGAGACAGGTCAGGTCGTTAGGGCACTTGTGGTATTGCAGGCCCGACAGTTGGGAAAATGGCACCTTGTGTGCAACTGCTCCTTCCTCACCCCCTCCTTCCTTCTTCAAACGACGTAGCAACAGCAAAGGCGGTGAGAGAGCGGGAAGGAGGAAACGTATCTCAGGTCGCAACCTCCAAGAGACAAACAGAGGATATGTACGACATAACTATCCATCTTCCACTTTCGGATGCGCAGCATGAAAGTCTGGGGCCCAGTAACGAAACAAGCTGTTGCTTGTATTCCATTGTCTCTTGCCTTCTTGTTCTCTAAAACAGACAAGAAGCACGGTCGCCAGAATCGCACAATCTCACGATAAGACAAGAGCAAAGCAAAAAAAAAAAAAAAAAAAAAGAGGACTGGAGAGTCGATTTAGAATGCGCGCCGGCATGCGCTTCGAATGGTCATCACAGCCTCGAGCGAGTCTTTGACCAAAATACGAGCCGTCGCCTGTGCCAGTCAGCGAGCGCCCTTTCGGGGTTTGTGCGCAAGGAGTCGAAATTTCGACTCTCGCCACATAGCCTCGCCGGCACTCGTTTTTTCCGCCAAGTAATTATGCCCCCTTGCCAAAACGAAGACGTCGAAGCGGTGCTTGCCGTTCTCAATATCATACCGCTCGTGCAGATCCACCAGCTTTGTAGTCCGTATTCCGTCGTTCCAGTCTTTCGATCGTCAGCGGCCACCTCTTTTTTCCTCTTCTTTCCTCTCCCTCTGGCGCCACTCAGTCATCACCATGTTGTCTATCTTCTCTGGTCCTGGTAGTCAATCAAGTCGATATCTTGATGTATTGACGTCTGGACATCCAGATGTTCTGATGTACCCCGTATTCGTCTGCCATCTTGAAACCATGCATCTGCTGTAGACATCAACCTCCCCCCCCCCTTTCCCACCGCTCTTTGCTTTTGGGGGGTTGTTAGATCCGCATTAATCCCACCCAGTTGCTCTCCGGCTTTCGTAGAGATGCCCCCATGCCTCAAGAGAGCAGTTGCGGACATCGTCGAGGCCAAGTCTGCGGATCGCAGTGGAAGTCCACTGTGGAGCCCAGTCTACTATACAGCCTGCAATCCCCGCTGATCCCTGCAAACCACTACCGCCGTGTGCGCCTGCAACGTCTTCACCGGCCTGGGCTTGGGGGGCAATGGCTGGTGTTGCGCGTGCCTGGGTTTGTGCTGTCCAATTGTCGAAACGCTGTTCATGATTAAGTTGTATCTCCGGAGTTGTATCGTCTCCGGAGTCTGTGCTGAGTACGAAGCAGTTGCCAAATTTGACGATAAGGTTTTTGTTTGCATTCTTGAACACCACTCGCACCTGCTTATCTCCTTCTGGTTTGCCCTTGCTTATTCCTTTTCCTCTCCCATGACTTCACCTTTCATCATTTGCAAACGCACAGGTCACGCAGGGCTACGCGACATGTGCGCTCTCCAAGGGCCGTCACACTCTATTTATCAACCCAGTCGCCGACGACATCGCCCTAGCGCCTGTTGGTTGTTGGTTCGCCTCCCAACCTTTGGAACTCTATCCCCCGGTGTGCCAGTGCCTTTTCTGATCCGTCGTAGCCCACTGTATCTTATGGCCGCTGGCCTCTCGCAGCCATCGGACCACTGGTCGCACTTTCCTTCTTAGCCTCTTAGCCTCGATCGTTCGCAGACAGAAGGCGCCCCACTGCAACTGAGCGCCGCGCCTAGGCTCTAAAAGCCTCGCGGCTGTCCAATTGCCGCTCTTGCAGTTCGTTTGACCGAGCCACCAGAAAAGGAACGAAGCGTGTGCAGCCCACAGCCTAAGGCCTCTCGCTCTTTCCCGTTTGCCCCCTTCGTCTCGCCTGTCGCTCGTCTCGCCTCTGGCTGTTGCCTTTCTCGTTATCAGACGTCGCTAGTGCCCACCACCACGACCTACCCACGCTACTGCTTGGTGGTCGCACTTTCCTTGTCCGTCCGGAGTGCTTTATTTGGTGTCCTTCCCCATATGTAAAAGTATCGTTGCCCCCCCATATGGCCTCGCTTTCCACACTTTCCCTCTCCTTCCGCTTCCTTTCTCTCTATTTTCCTCCCTCTTTTATGTTGTTTCTCATCCTTTCTTTATTTACGTTCACGATTTTAGACTCTACCCTTTGAATTCTTCTTCACGATACCTTCAGCATCTGTCCTCGAGAGAGAACAGAAAAGCAACAGAATAAGCAACCGGGCTTGTCTGTTTTCTTCCTACTCGCGCAATCTTCGAATCGGCGCTTATCGTCTGTGTCTCTCACCCCAACAACTACTACTTATCTTCACCGCCAACGAACCCGAGAGAGGTGTTTTACTTTTTCGTCGTCTTGTCTTGTTGAGCATCCTCGCTCTTCTTCACCCCCGACTCTACGGAATCCTCTGTCACGCCAGCACGATCTGCAACACTTCGTCGGCGGCACTTCACCTGGAGCGCACGCGATCTTCCCCATCTTCCAGTGGGACGTACGTCTTTTCAGCTCTTCCTTCTCCCCTCGTAGTATCTTCCGAGCGGGCATATGACCATGGCCGCCGACTTCATAATGCCACGCATTCCTACGGCGTCGCGCGACGCCTTCTACACGCAGCCTCACCAACGCCATCCGCAAGAGCAGATCTCGGCCTTCAACCAGCAGCACTACGCCTACGCCGCCGTCGCTGCCGCAAATACCGCCGCAACCGCTTCCAACCTTGCGTCGCAGTACAATCCCCAGATCTCGCCCTTGAGCACGTCGAATAGCAGCTCGCCCACCTCGCCCAAGCCCGCCAACAGCAACAATATCAACGGCAACTACCACACCCGCCAGGTCCGCCCACTCTACATCCCGGCCGTCCTGCGGCGAAACGAGCACCCGTCGCGCGAGGGCCAGGCCAAGGCTGGCGACGCACCCGACCACAGCAGCGGCGACAGCAGCGCCGTGGGCGACGGCTCCGAGGACGACGACGACCAGGACGACGATAGCCAGACCAGCCGCCGCAGCGGGGGCATGCGCTCCAGCGGCAGCTTCATCAGCCTCCCGGGCCTCGGTGCCTTTGGTATCGGTTTGCTGAGCCGCCGCTCCACCAACGACAGCGGCAAGTGTGTCGACACCAAGTGGAACCTCGACCAGTTCCCGGACGTCAATGGCTTTCCCTCGCGGAGCCACTGGAAGGTGTGTGATTGATGACTCCATGAACATGGCTGTTTATGAGGGCAGTACCTCATTGTACGGGTTTACGGTGTCAGTTATTAACTTGGTTAGCCGGACCCTGAGTCGACCATGTGCGACGAGCCGACGTGCAAGAAGTCGTTCAACTACTTCACCCGCCGCCACCACTGCCGCCGCTGCGGCAACATCTTTTGCGACTTCCACTCCGCCTTTGAGATCCCGCTTGACGAGCAGGCCAACTACAATCCCAAGGGCTCGTCCAATCGCGCCTGTGCGTACTGCTTTCGCGAGTTCAAGGCCTGGCGCACACGCACCAACAGCAGCGACCTCTCAAGCGCCTCGTCTGGCACCACGACGCCGGCTACTGTCAACACCAACGCCAACAAGAAGGCCGCCACGGCTCCTACGAGCCCGGTCGTGGCTCTTCGCCAGCCCGGTGCGCCCGGGACCCCGACGGTGGCCAAGGTTCCCGATGTCGCCCAGAGCGTCCCCGGTGACTGGAACTGGAGCACCTTCTAGAAAACTGTGACGACACACGCAAACGACCCCTTTTCATACGAGAACCAATTTTCGATTCGACGCACATGTTCTTTCTATCGCCATAGATTATGGTCCCCTTTTACGTTGCAGAAAGACAAGGCTGCCAGGAGTGTACTCCGTACTGTACCTCCCTTTCAGTCTTATCTTTTGTATGTACTTGTTTGTTTTTATTTCGCTTTACGAGCCTTCTTTTTCGACTTTGTCGACTTTTGCATCATGGCGTCACTTGGGATTTTACCTTATTTGTTCCTTTGTTTTTATATACCCAACCTCACCTACCTACCTCACGACGCGACACTACAGATCGACACACACCACCGATCTCTCTCATTCTTCTCATACGACTCTTTTTTACAGTCGGGTTAATCGAAGCATTGCATTGCTTCGGCTTTGCTTGCTTTCTTTTCGCATTGCGAGCAGGCATTAGTTTGTTTCTTGCCCTCCGTTTAAGTTGGGATATCTTGCTATTTGTTTCTGGCGCACTTCAGAAGGGTGAGCTTGCTTTTAATATTTCTTGGTTCTTTTGCGCAATAGACACAACAGTGAGAACTTGAGGTATCGGTTTGAGCCTCTCGTTCTTAATTTTAGATGGACAATCGGTCGCTCTATTTCATGACCACCTTGGTAGCAACTGCACAATAGACTTTTGGGGCTTTGGAAACCCCTTTGATTTTTCTATATTTCCCTGTCCGTAATAGCACCTACCTATCATTTTGCTTGTGCTGGTGACCATATATGTATCATAAAATGTTTGACGCCGGTTCGACATGATAAAATTACACAGATAGCTCGATTAGAATATAGATGATGAAATACGACGTAAAATTTACTGTGAAAGATATGCAACATCGAAGGAACCTAAAAAACAAATCCCAATGTGTGAGCGCCATAAAGAATGCAGGGATCGTACGCCCCCCAAGAAACAAAAAGAAGCCAATCCGTTTGAGACCAGTAACACACATCGACCAAATGAGCCACAATCCTCACAACCTTTACCCCTGTCCATCGTCCATTGGGGCCCGGACCGCCCCCCGATAGCTCACATCGTCCTCGCTGCTTCCACTCCAGCCTATGCGCTCCCGCACGGATCCCGCGCCGTACAGCGCCTCCAGCAGCCGGCCCTTTTGGCGAGCACGGACCTCGGAGAGGTACGCGCCGACGTCTTCGAGCCCGCGGATCTGTTCGTCCAGTGTCAGCGTACTGCTGTTGACCGACCGCACGAGCGGGCTGACGAGTTTGCGCCGCAGACTCTCGAGGCTCGTCTTCAGCGCCAACAAGCGGTGATTGTGCTCGACGAGCACGCCCTTGTTGCGCACCGTCTTCTCGCGCACGTCGCGTAGTAGCTCACGGTTCTGCTCGTACTTGGCCGTGGCGGCGGCGCTGGGGCCGAGGATGCGCGTCCAGAGACCCGCCAACAGATCCGCATGGCGCTCGTCCTGGACACTGGCCTCGCGCGCGACGGTGCGCACAAGGTTGAGAAACTGGCGGTCGATGTTTTCAAAAAGCGCAAAGAGGGCCAGGCTGTGCTGCAGTTCGGTTGCGACTGCCTCTTCGAGCACCAAAAGGAACTCGTGGAACGTGCGGTGCAGCGTAGCACGTGTGCGCTGCGGGCCGGACATGCCAAACAGCGTCGTGGCCACGGCGCCCACAGCCGTGGGCGATCCCGTTGCGACGTTTTCAAACAGGCCCGTGCAGGCGAGCAGGTTGTACACGTTGTCGTACGCAGCGACCAAGGGCTTCACGAGGAAAAGAGTAGGCGACGACGACGTCGGCGGTTCCTGCAGGCGACCAAGCTCCCGTCGTGCCCATTCCATAACAATCAAAATGCCATCAATATCGCCATCGATATTTGCGAAGAAGCGGGTCAGTTCCATTGCCAGTGCCCGGAGGGTGTCACTGAGCTCGTCGAGCTCTTGGACGATAATAGGTGCCGATGTGAGGTTGCTCAAGCGGACGCTTTCGCCTAAATCCCACACGGCCACACCGGTGGCTTCCAAGTCGTGCACTTGAGCCACGCCATTTTCTGAATAGTAGATGAGCGGCTCAAAAGATCGTGCAACACCTGCCACCTTGACGAGATCGGGTACAGTGCGAAAGCCAGACGCGTATGACAATGCGCGCATTGCAGCAATCGACAAAATACCAACCACGACTGACAGGAGAATGTGCGCCCAAGATCGTGTCGCAAAATAGATTCTGCCGCGCACATAACCGACAGCAGTATGGAGAAGCTTGGTGTGGTGTTTCACCTCTGAGCGAACTGCAAATCGAATATAGTTGTCGGACGTCTCATGTTGGCCGTTTAGGAACTCTAAACCAGTCCTCTCCTCCTGTATGGATTGCATAGCCTTGAGCCGCATGCCATCCATCCGACTGAGCGGGCTTGGGTAGACGGGCTCCGGTTCGGGGCTTCGTTCCTTATCAGGGCTCATGCTGCCAGGTAGTCGTGTGCGCATAGCGCGTTCCAGCACGGTATCGTCCGCATAGGCGCCACCATCGTTGTCAAAGATGTCATCGTCGACGGGTCCAAGCATGTCGTCTACCATGGCGTCCTCTTCACTATCAAACCCAGGACTTGACGCCCGCGACGAGGCAAATGTACGGCCCAGCCTGGACTCTTTCCGCCTTTGAAACTGCTGAAGGTGTGATGTGAAGGCATGTGGGGATATAGACGGGTGTGGTACTGAGTTCTGCTGCTGTTGCTGTTGCTGTTGCTGTTGCTGTTGCTGTTGCTGGTAGTGTAGCTGGTCGTCCGTCTCTCTCAATGGCGTCGTCAGAGTGGGTGAGCCGAGGATGTTGTCACTTTTGCGCCAGAAGCCTGAGCTACGGTCGCCGTTTTCGAGGCGGCGCCACGCCGGAGGGCTGTATCCACCACCGCCAGATGCTGAATCCTCCACGCTGTCGTTTCCCTCGCTGTCGGTTTCGAGGAAGCCGGTGTGGGTCGACGGTTCTCCGAACGTCTGAGGGAGTTGCGGGTTCTCTTTCTGCAAGACGTGTTGCGGGTGTGTGGGATGTGACTGGTGTTCGCGGTGGGTAGAGATGGACGGTGTCAACAGTCGGTTGTTGGCCGGGTCGAAGCCGGGATGTGATGAGTCCCAAGACACCAGAGGAGAGCCAATTCGGGGCATGGTCGTTTGCGTCGAAGTCGATGGGCTGTCGGCCTCGCTCTTCCCTGTCGCTGTTGTCCTGCAATTGACAATATTGGTCAAGTACGCCCACGTTGTTGTGGTGACTACTATGAGCCACCAGCTTGGCTGATTCCGCTGGTGTCTCCGCGGTGGTCTTCCTGCTGGTATATGTGGTTTTTGGAGGTGTCAAGCACTTGCTGCGGCTTCCCGGACTGGTATTTTCCTTCTCCCGTTCCTTAGCCCGTTGTCTCTCTCTCGAATCTCTAGCGGATGACCTTTCGCGGTCACTCCCGCTGCTCTTTTTCTTACGGAAAAATCCGGAGAAGTGCTCTTTCTCACGATCGCTGCACTCCTCGACGTACCCGCCCAGTAGAGGTCGGAATGGCGGAGGCGGTAATGGTGGTAGTTGACGATGTTGCCAATCAACAACGACAGATTCTTTATCACGCCACTGTCGAGTATCGAAGTAATCGTCGGTGCCGTCGCCGAGATCGTTGGCAATGCGCTGGCGTCTGTGTTGGACGGTGTCTATATCGTCGTTGCCTTTATGACGCCGGCCGAAGCGGAAGAGATGGGGTAAAGGCAAGGACGGCAGCCGTGGCAGATATAGCGAGAGAAAGACAAGGGCCAAGGTCAAGGCGGCCAAGAACGTGCTGGGGGCAATATTGATGCTCAGCAGCGAGACGTTGTTGTGGACAGTAAAGAGTGGCTGCATGAAGGGGGCAGGGGACGAGGCAAAGGGGAGAGAAAACATAAAAAATAACAAGAAGTAAATATGACGGGGGTAGAGATAGAAAGAAAGACGACAGTAGAAATGGCAAAATAGGAAAGGGAGAGGAAAGGCCGGCTGGACCAAAGAAACCCGGGTTCAGAAAGCGGCTGACGATGGGGAAGACAAAAGAAGAGAAAAGCCAACGGTAAGGAGGAAGAAGGTGACCGTCGTAGAGAACAGTGGGCAACGGAAGGGAGTGTCAAAAGGGGGCAAGTGGAAAAGAATAAACAAGAACGAGGTCAGACACCAACTTGACGGAGTGCGCAAAGGTAGCTGAAAGGTTACCGGCGCTTAGGAAGGCGATTGACGAGGTGGACCTGGATACAGATGTTGAGGACACCGTTCTGTACGGAAGAGGCTAGGATCGATAGGTTCGCTGGGTTTGCTGGATAGTCGAGGCTTTCTTGTCAAGATTCAGTGTCTTTTGTGATGTCTTGTCGTCTCATCGACTTGTCGTTTTCTGGTCTGGCGCAACACTGTTTTTGTTTGTCGTACTCGACAGTGTGGGAAATCGAGAGGCTGGGATGGCGCTGGTGAGACAACAGGGATCCTCTTTTTTTTTATCGCTGTAGGGTACGCCGAAGCTTCTCATGCAGCAACCGACAGGGCCAGGCCGCGGACGGGCCACACGTCTTCCTGCAGGCCGCACAAGTGGCGACCGGTCGTCCAATCAACGAGAAAGCACTTTGGGGCGACCGAAGAGGATCTCGACGATGAGATGGAAAAGGTTGGAACTGTTCTGGTTCGGCCGTGCGATATGCCGACGAGGTGGCCGCTTCAACACGTTTCTTCGGGTGCTTTTGTTCCTCGGGTCGACGCATCGGGCGGTATCAATGAACAAGATCAGTGGAGAGATGATATCTCGGCTGTAGATGTTTGAGGTGATATGCCCGTTTATTTCTCCCGTGATGTTATGCAGCGACAGTTCACAAATGCGGTTGCCGGGTCCTTCTGCCTGGCTGGACTGGATTTGCCCCTCGACATGGCCATACATTCCAGAGAAGCAGGTACGAACCCCGCATCCTACACACACTGGAAACTTCCCAACCACGCTCCATCGCGCCTGCTGCGTTTTGCCGATATCATTACGGACGGCTCGTGCTACTATGGATAACGATCACCCCTTCTCTTTTTGAAACTGCTTTGTTAAAGTGCCTGCATGAACAGCCCTCGACTCCCAGATATGGCAGTCGCTGCCTAGTTAGGCCCCACACAACAAGCGTGGGCAGTGGTGGTATTGGTCAAAAGAGGAAACAGAATGTGCGCCAAAGCAACACTAAACAACATAAACAAAGCGGCTGGGAAAACACACTAAAGGCCCCCAAGAGCCACTAAACGTTCATTGCTAGGCCCCTGTCAGCCTACCAAAAACCACTTAACGCGTCTCGCTTCAGTTACTTGACGCGTTTTCAGCGCCTCTCGCAAAACAAACAAGAAAAGGGCTCTCGGAGCCTGGCTGTCTGATTGGCTCCAGTCATGGGTTACGTGACGCACGCTAACCCATTCATATCCGATGTCCTCTGACTTACGTTTACGGAGACGATATCGCCACCACTCTGTCCTTGTCGGCCTACCAATGGCATGCAATTCGTCTTTCACTTCGTCGGGCGAGTTACTCCCGAGACACGAAAACATAAATACGTCCGCGTTGTTGTCTAGTTTGATCGACTGTGGAACGACCAGTTGAAAGGGAGGAAATGATGGCGAGATTGCCACAAGGCCGTTTAAACGTGGATTTCATTATCGCTAACTGTGCATGACTATTTTTTTTGGTCCAGTACTGTCTGGGCTCGGGATATAATAGCAATAGTGACGAAAACAAAGGAGCAACAACGTGTGCTTCGACCCGAAAGAAGTTAAATCTGACAAGAGATTCAGGAAAGACATTGGAAGCGAGGAGGAAAGAAGATCGGTTCGACAATCGCTGACCATGAAGGAGAAAGAAAAATACAGAACGCCTCAACAGAGAAAACAAATGATCGAAAAAATAACGCCGCCGGCAAAGCGAACTGGGCAACAGAGCAACTAGTCAATCTTTGCATTGGCCAGGCTCCTGGCTGTTGGGTTGCTGAGGTTGTTGACTTGGTTAAAGGCCGTCCGCTTGTACTTGCTCTGCTTCCGGAGCCGCTTGCGGGCGACCATCACCGGCACAGAGCTCTTCGTCACCAAGTAGTTGGAAAAGGAGCCGAGAATCACACTGTTGTTGTTGTTAGTCATTAATACTAAGAAGCCAAAATCGAGTCAAGAAAGAGGAAGAAAGAGGCTGAAGCTTACCCCTTCAGAGCACTGCGGCCACGGCTGCCAAGAATGACCAGTGTCGGGTCCACCAAGTCAATCACCTCGGTGAGCAGGTGGCGCGGCGTCTTGCAGTGGAGAACCTCGACAATCACGCGCACCTGCAGCCTTGTTTTCCGCAGAAGTCTAGCGATTCTATCGGTTATGTCCTGAACGGCGCGGTGACGTTCCTCCTCGGCTCGAGATCGCTGCGGTGCCGGCGAGGCAGATGCTCCTGTGCCGAGCGTACTGCCATCATTGTTTCGCAGGATAAGCGACGGCCGAGCCGACGCGGGCGGGGCCGCTACACTAAGGACCGCCGACGACGCCGTTGCCGTCGCAAGTGCTGAGAGAGAGTGCATCTCGGGGAGCCGTCCCGTCGCAGTCGTGGCGGAGACTGCCTGTGCCTGCTCCCGCGTCGTCTTCGGTTCGTCTTGTAGGTCGGCTCCGCCGGGAATCCCTGTCTCCTCGTCCACACAATATATGGCCACCAAGGTATCACCGTCGCGGAGAACGGTACCGATGGCCCACTCCAGAGCATGTGTCGACTCATCGCTGAGGTCTGTCGCCACGACGTACTTGCGGACGCGGCGATGTTCATCGTCGCCAGCTTCCTTTTGGACCTTGGCAAAATCCCCGCGGTAGATGATCCGGATCGACCGCTGGGTTGCTGGCGTCGACATAATGGGCGTCATCGACAGTGTCAGCTTCTGGGCACTCTTGATGTCGGTGTATTCAGCTTCGTTGTCAGAGTCCCACCGCGTGCGGGATTCGGAGCGCGACGCATCGAAGCTGTTGGCTGGATGGACACCAGACTTGCTCTTGACTTTGTCACCCGATGAGTTGGTGATAACAATTTCCGGTTCCAGAAGAGACCTATACGGTTGTGTGCTTGCCACGTGAATACCTAAAAGGAGGGGGAATACGGTGAGCAAGGTGTGGCTGACGATGTACGAATTGGTGATGATGGGATGGGGAGGAGGGGGGTATCCCGAAGTAGTTTTGTGTAGTGACTTACGTTCTTCCTCGGCCGCGGCCAGTAAACTCAAGGTTTGGCGGCCCGATTTGCGAGAATCGACAGGTGACTCGGACGGTTGCGGGCTCTTTTCGTCTGTAAAGCTTCTAGCTGTCTTACGGCCACGCTCGCCTTCCTCGTCCGACGACGAACTGTGATTGTCCTCGCTACTGTCTTCGAGGAGCTCCTCTCCATCGGGGCTCATATAATCCTTTGCCAAGCGACCACTGCCGTTCGTACTCGAGCCTCGCATGGGAAGCTCGCTGAGGCTGCCACCGCCGGAGCGCCGAATGTTGAAATCAGAAAGCCGCCGGTATGCATTTTGCATGTCGTAGCCTTGGCTGTCGGCGAGAAACGCGGCGCCGGCCGGACTGAGAGCACGCGTATTGATGCCTGTGTGTGGAGATTTGGTGCGCACGCCAAGACGGTTGTGCGGTGATTGGGACTTGTGGCTGGGGCCCTTACTACGAGCACCGCCTGCAGCGCTGCGTCCATGAAGTGGGAGTGAATGGCCAGGCAGTTTGAGGTTGCTCACGTCGGTGCCACGCATGACCTCGGCCATACTGGTCCCACGTTTGGAGCCTGAACCAGCCGCATGCGAGCTCGACATCCCCGAGCGTTTAGTTAACATGGGGCTCTCACGGTTGGTGATGATGTCAGCGAACTGGTAATTAGCCGTGGGGTCAGCGCGGTCTAACCTTCCCAGGTGGGCCCGGGGCCCAAAGCTGACAGGATGGCCTGCGGCGTCGGACATGCTTCTCGGGTGGTGTACGCTGCCACCGCCGCCGCCGCTGCCACTGCTGTTTTGGCGATGGTGGCTCGCGGGCAGCGGGTGTGGCTCCGTCGGTGAGCTCTGGGCGCTAAAGACAGGTTGGATGGTGGGCATTGGCGGGCTGTCAACATCCAGCATGCTACGGATGGGCACGGGTGGAGGTCGAACGGGGTCGATGTCCAGCATGCTCCGTATCTGTTGCACTTGCGGACGCGGGGAGCTCTGGGGAGACGCATTGGACGCTCCTGCGGCCGACGCATTGGACGTCTCGGGAGGGGCCTCGAGGTCGTCGTAATCGAGAATGCTCTGCATGGGAGAGCGCATGGGCGAGCGGGGATTGTTCGAGTATGGGGATGTGGACCTACCCGCGCTCGCAATGCTCGACGACCGGCGGCTGCGTTCGGAGCGGGAACCGAGCAGAGCCAAGACCTCAAGGCGTTCCTCGTCCATCACAGCCTCCATTGACATAGGTTTGTGCGCCATAGTAGCAACTGATGCGTAGGTGATTCGGCTGTGTATAGGTAAATAACCAATAAGGAGATATTCGAAGTCAGAATCGCGATTGTAACTGCCGAGGCGATGAGTGCTGCAGCGACGAGTAGTGGCGTAGTTCGATTCGTGATCGCAACAACGTAGATTCCGAGGACGAGGGCGACAGTCTCGTCTCGAGAGATTGAGACGCTATGATGCAGCCAGCAGAAAACTAAAACTGGCAAACACAAATGCTCTGTTTTACAATTAAACAGTCGAGATGCTCGTGGTGAGGGGGAAGCAAAGAAAGCTGAAGAGCTGGGCAGCACGTGGCGGGGCGAGACACACGCCAGGCCAGCCACGAGCAAAACTGGTACAGTCAGGGTAGGGCAGGGGAGGAGAAGGCCACGTCTTGGCAGCTTGGCAGCTTGGCAGGATGCTTGACAGTAACCGGCAAAGTGACTCGGAGCCGCTGCACAAGGGCTTGTCAAACGGACAATACAGGGCAGCTCGTCGAGCAGATGGTGAAGAGACGCACAGATGGGTGCTCAAGAGTTGGCGCGTGTCGAGATATGTCGTGTGCGCGCTTCGGAGTGCGCGAATGATGTGATGTGATGGTGGGAACACAAAGTATAAAATGGCGGCTGAGATGCAAGTTAGATGTGGAATCGTTCGGCGGCGTGCGAGCGAGAAGATCTATCGCGGGATGATGGTCGGGGGCAGTAGAGAGAAGACGGCCTGGAGCATCCGCATCGTGTATCGAAAAGGGCCACGAGGTGTGTTGTTGTTGTGTCAGTCGAGTCGTCGTCGTCAGTCGATCGCGTGCGCACAGCTCGTGGAGGTTGGCAGGTGTATGTTGCAGTTTACAAGCTTTGCAGAATGCGCGCAGACCTCTGAGACCGTGACAATGTTGTACAGGATTGAGGCTGAGGCAGAGGGGGAGAGACAGGGCACGGGGTTGTGAGGAAGACAAAAAGTAGACGAGTCTCGAGCCTCAACCAGTTTTCCTCGTATGGGGTTTTGCTTCTTAGGCCGTAAGGCGGTGGGGTGGCGACAAAACAATGATGCGTTGGAAGCTGCCGAGTGCCCACAGGTTGATGACAACAACAGTGTTGTGTGCGAGAGAGGATGCGAACAAAAGAGAATGCGAATGAAGATGGTGAAGAGAAAGGGAGAGAAAGGGAGAGGAAAGGACTGAGAGCCGCGATGTGGTACGCACTTGGGCAGAGAGCAACAGAGCCTGATTCGAAGCTCGAGAGGGCAGGAGCCGTTACCTCCCCACTTTAGATAAAACAAGCGTGGCTCCTGCCGCCGCCGTCAGGTCCAGGAAGCTTGTGAAGATCGTTTCCAGAGGTCGCGGGCCAGTCGCAGCTTCCGTTCCAAGACAATCAAGGAGACAGAATGAAGATGTACTGCAAGGAAAGTGCATGGAGAGAAAAGGGAAAGAAGGTGGGAGACATGGGAGAAAAGAAGGAAAGAAGCAGCAGAGAGAATGGGACGGTGAGGGGGACAAGCTTCCTGATAGCGACGATAACCCAGTAGAGAACGCAATAGTGGGCGCGCCAAGCACCGACCTCGTTCTGGGCCTTTGCCCTGTGATGCACGGGGCGTAAAGTTCCGCCCTAGCAGTGGTTCTCCGCAAAAGTTGGCCTGCACAGCCCTCTGAAGGTAGACCATGTATGGAGTAATTACGTGAAAGTAAGATATGTATACGACATTGAAATTGCGCCGTAGGAGAGGATTGAATGGTGCACGCGTGTCTTTCGCATCCAGGCCATTTAGCGGGCGACGTAGTGGTTGCGCCTACCCAATTTAGAGTGCTGAGCCATGCCGTACCGCCCCTCCTCGTCGCAGCGGTGTTCTTATGCATCCGCCAAAAGTCCCAATTGCCAGTTTCCAGTGGGGGTGCTGGGCGATGGGGCCTGCCCTTGCTCGCTGAGTCCATGCTTTGTCTGTCCAGTAATTACGAAGTATGTTGTAGTCTAAGTCCAATAAGGCGAGGCCGCACCCCACTAAAGAGCCAAAATAGGGCCCATACGGAAGCACAGTCATATCCCCCGCCCACTAGAAGTTGTCTAACGACTGCTATCGATAGACCGGTCACATTGTCCACTGATACTGCGTGACCGTTTAGTGGGTTGCAGGCGCAGAAAATTGGTCCCTTCCTTCTTTTTGTTCTTTTTTTTTTGTCTTTCTTTCTTTCTCTCGTCTTGCACATGTTGGCGTGCTCTTGCCGCCTTGGCTGCTGTCGCCGTGACCGACGTCGTATTAAATCTGCATCGACTTGATTCTCAGTCCAGGCGTGCCTCCGGTCTTCCAATCGCATGCCAGACGCGGTAATTACTCCGTGCCTTGTTGGCGATGGCTGCCGAGCATGCATATGTATGCTGCAGCGATATGCGTCACCAACAAATAGTCAACAATGGAGCGACGAATCGCACAATCGGCAAATCCGGACTACAAAAGGTTCATCTTCCTAGTATACTATGATAACCTTCAATGGCTTCATCAAATCCGTGAGAAATCTGCCCTGGCTAGCAACTGAGTGGCCGATGTCTGGTGTGCTCACCTAGCGTCGGCCGCCGCAACGACCTTCCCTTGGGACAGCGTGATCTGTCTTGCGACGGCGTTTGTGATTGGTGAGATGTTGCTATTTTCGAGATTGGTTTTCACACTTGACTGTTTTACACGCCCACGTGCAAACGGATGTCTGGGTCTTTGGATGCCTGGATTGTTTGTCTCGTCTCGTTAGCGTTACACAAACCGCCTGCTTTTGCATATCCCACCGATTCTCGACGGCGTCAGTAGGCACATGGCGAACACGATACATCTGGTTGGCGTTTGGTCTTGCAATCTCCTCATTCGAGACGTCTCGGCTCCGGCCAGGGCCGCGTTCTGCCTGCAGAACAGGATGTCTACGTCGTACAAGACGCCACAGTTGGACACCCGTTGGGACCGGCATATGCACAAGAGTAAGGATATGGCAGATCTGTCTTTGTTCTTCGTCTAATGGGTCGGTACGTAGTACGTAGTATAGTTACAGAATAGATGCATCGGGATATGCACCAGCATTTGCTTCAAAATATGACACTACCGCAATCCCACCCTTTTCGGTGTGCGGCTGCATATGCGACATAAAAAAGAAAAAAACGCTCGCTGTGCCCGCTCGGCTCCTCGGCCAGCAAACAAAACACGTTGCCAGTCGCCGGCTTATAACTTGCTCTCCGGCTGCAGGAGAGACAGCTTCTCCCGCAGCGACTCCTCGGCCTCCTTGGCAATCCGCTTTACTAGCACATCGCACGTCGGGATGTCGTGGATCAGGCCAATGACCTGGCCGGCCGTCCAGACGCCGTAGTTGGGGTCGCCGTTGATAAACACCTGGCGGCCGCGCGCGCCGCTCACAAACGGCGCAATCTCGGAGAACTCGCCCGACTTGCTCTCGCGCTCGACCTTGAGGGCCTCCTCCGTCACCTTGTTGCGGTACAGCCGCGTGGTGTTGCGCCACCGGCGCAGCACCAGGGCGGTGTCGGTCTCCTGCGCCCGGACAATCTCCTCCTTGATGTTGTGGTGGATCGGCGACTCGACGGTGCACATGAAGCGCGTGCCCATGTTGATGCCGCAGGCGCCGAGGCACAGTGCGGCCGCCAGGCCCTGGCCGTCAGCAAAGCCGCCCGAGGCCAAAAAGGGGATCTTGAGTGTCTGCCGCGCACGGCTCAGCAGAATGAAGTTGGTAATGTCGGACTCGCCGACGTGGCCGGCGCACTCGAAGCCGTCAATCGACAGGAAATCGACGCCCAGCTTGACGGCGCTGAGGGCGTGGCGGATGGTCGTGCACTTGTGCACGATGATGATGCCGGCCTTCTTGAGCATCGCGATGACGGGGCCGGGGCTGTTGCCGGCGGTCTCGACAACCTTGATGCCCTCGTCAATGACCGTCTGGGCATACGCCGCGTAGTTGGGCGGGACAAGCGACGGCAGCAGGGTGATGTTGACGCCAAAAGGCCTGTTGGTCATGGTGCGGCAGCGGCGGATCTCGTCGCGGAGCTCCTCGGGCGTCTTGAAGATGAGAGCCGTGATAATACCGAGACCGCCGGCGTTGGACACGGCGGACGCCAGCTCGGCGTACCCTGGAGAATGTTAGCTGTTTGTGTCCGAGCATGAGTGTCGGGGCCGTGACGTCGTCGCGTCGTCGCACCGTTCGTTGCGACGACATTTCGCGATTTTGCCGCTGTCACATGTAAAATGGCAGGCCGCTCGCAGAGAATCGGAGAAAGAGAATGTTCACGTACCGACGTGCATCATACCGCCCTGGACGACGGGGACTGTATCGCAAAGAAGAGCATCGAGTCAGCATTTAATTTTTTGATCGTGTCTTTGTCTTGGATTCAGACAAATGGAGGGACACTGTCCAAGGGAAGCATACCGGTAATCCCCAGCCGTCTAGTGAGCTCAGTGTTGAACGGCATTGTGGCGGTACGCAAAAGTGTGGAGGAGTGGTCGGATGGGAGGAATTGGTGGAACGAAGAAAACGAGAACAAAAGTCCGTCAAAGGAGAAAACAAGAAAGAAGAGAAAGTGATGCGTCGTGAGAGATAAAATAAAATGCGCCCAGACGACAAAACTAGGAGGCGCGGAAAGAGTGGAAGGCAGACGTTTGTTCCTGCCTCGTCGTTCCTCCACAAAGAGCGAAATGGGCGTCGCTAATGACTCGCATGGCCAGTCTCAGCGGACTGCGGACGGTATGCTGGTCGTTGTGGAGGAGGGGCCACTCGGCTGATGGCGAACATACCGAGGTCCAGGTGCCTGAAGCTGCGGAGAAGACACGCAAATAGGAGGGCCAAGCAGGCGAGGAAAGTACCCACTTTTTTCTCCAACCGTCGGCATGGGACTGTAGGTGCCCGTGACGACAAAGGTTGCTATTGTTGGAGGATCTTGCCACTGTTAACAGGTGGATGGGCTGGGACTAAGCCGAAGATGCTCACCATCTTCCCGGCCAAGAAAAAAAAAAAAAGAAACAAGAAGACATTGCATCCTCTTTAATTTTGTATATTCTTTCCGTATAATAGGTCTCCTATTCGACAAGTTGCGGTGATGTCTTCACGTGGATGATTTCCCTCCAGCGGTACATCTGTCTCGTCGTATCCTAGTTTCTCTTTTCTTCTTTGTTTAGCACTTCAGTTTTCGCCTCTTTATCAGCCGCTCTGTCCATCTATTTTCTTTCAAGTTGAATCGACCTGCATTCTTTGACCAGAAACGAGAGGAGATGTGTAGAACCAACAAAATTTTGCTAATAGGAATATGGATCTTGTGAGATAAGACGTGTCTCGGATGAAGGTGTAAGAGATTATTCTATGGCACAATATACCAGATAGCTTATACAGAGTATACGCTTGAATCAAGCATAGAAATTCTCTATATTTTGCGCGAGAGAAAGGATATGTTTTACAAAAGAAGAGAGACCCTTCCAATTTGCCCCTGAGACGTGATTTCTCGTCCGCAACCTCCCAGGCGAAGAAAATATCAATCATCCGTCTCAACTCGGCCGGGGCAGGATAAAACTTCGGTACCTATTCATTACTCTTGTAGTTGTGTCAAACCAACGATATATTGCCTGCGTATCGCGCCAGCTGCAAAGTCATATGAGTTTCTTGGGCTCTTAATAGCAAAAAAAAAAAAAAAAAAAAAAAAAAAAAAAAAAAAAAAAAAAAAAAAAAATTATGGGATTTCCTACCCGCCCGCAGGACGCCGTAGCTTTGCTTTTTGTCTGGGCTATTTTGTGTTAAAATGAGAACAAAAAAAAGACAAGGGCAAAAAGGCTACGACAAGGCCACTCTCAAAAGTTTCACAGGAATTCTCACTCCCTCAGACTACAGCCTTGTGGTGGCCAGAGTTACATAACTGTACTTTGTAATTAAGCCGTAACTTTGTTATCATCAAGACACAAGAAGGGTATGGCCTCTGGGAAGCTGTGGGGCTTGCCGCTCATGGCCTTCCCACCGACATTTTGAAACCAGGTGACCAGGTCAGCTATCACTGCCATAAGCGCGCAACGAAGCAACACTATCTCTTTTGGGTACGACAAGCGGCTCCGTTAACGAGTGCTTCTAATCGAATCATTCAGTTACTTTATGAGACTCCATTTCTGTGTTTATATCACGGGTCTTCAAGTACTGAAATTGTTGAAAAGCGCCTGTCGAAACAAGACGCTGGTTTTGGTCCCCACCAGAACGGGCCGACGCGAAATAAGGGTTGCATCAAGGGACAGAAGAAGGAGGGCTACCGTACGGCGGCCGGTAAACAGGCCGTGCAATTGCACTTTCTGCGCCACAACAACGACGCCCAATGAGAGCGGACGTAGAACCGCCCCGGATGCAGTTTCTTTGTTCAGCTGTACAGCGAGAAGAAGAGGGTGTCGTTGCAACCCGAGATCCAAAGGCTGCAGCTGGTCAGGGAGAACAGCGCTGACCAAAGAGGAGACTTGAGAGACAAGACCACGTTGAGCAATTATACCGTAGGTGTTGACGCGGATGTCAAAGTCGTGAATGGCGTGACCCAAAGACAGACCTCTCGTCTTTACCTTCTCCTCCTTCTTCTACTTCTTCTTATTTTATTTCACAATAGCATGTATTGGCGTCGGAGGTTTGTGGCTTAAATACCTCTCTTTAGCCAAACACTGCGTCTTTATTTGTTTCGTCGCCACATCATTCTCACAATTTACAACTTGGATATTATTATGCCATGGACGATCCCGATATCATTTTTTACCTCTACCCCAAAGACGGCAAGGGCGGGGTGAAGGCATCCGCCGCCATCTCCCGAATGAAGAATATGTCAAAATATTTGCCGAGTCGCCGCAACAACGCTATAGCCGACAGCCAGAAGAGGGAGTCAACGGAACAGCCCGAGGAGGATGAAGAGCTTGAGGGCAGCCCTTTCCTAGAAGTACGGTTCAGCCACGGTGCACGGAGTCGACTAGGTGTGGTGGTCGGCTGCGATCTCAACGCCGACTTGTGTCTTCCAAATCAGGCCGGCATCGGTCGATTCCATCTTGCCTTTACGTTCGATGGCCAAAACCGACTTATAGCCAGGGATCTAGGGTCCTTGAACGGGACACGGGTCGTCTACGATGGCGAGGTGGGAGAGCGCAAGTCGAATTTCGACTGGCTTTTACAAGGTCCTGGCATCCTCGACGACAAAAGCCCAGTTCTCGATCTTAAAAAAGACGTCCAATTCAAGGTTGTCGTTCCCCTCCGCGATACCACGTCCTCGGACTACATCGACAGGGTATCAAAGTTTCGCAACGGCACAGCTGATCCCGAGAATCTCTTCGAATCACTTGTTCTACAAAGCTGCCAAAGCACTGCACTCCCTTCTTTAGCACGTACGCCATTTAGCTCCTCGCGCACCATTCTCTATAAGAAGATAGTTGGCACGGGAGCCTTTGGTGTGGTCACATACGTTTGGAACGTGACGACTGGCGAGGAATACGTAACGAAGGAACCCAAGGAGGTGCATATCAAAGCCGGCCAAGTCGATATGGACTCTTGGAAAAAGGAGGGGCAGATTATGGGGAGTATCTCTCATGTAAGTACTGCGGTAGTGCTGCGCACAAGTGCCTGCAGGAGGCTCATATAAATGGTTTCTATGTCGTGCTAATATTCTAAATACACTAGG
This sequence comes from Sporothrix globosa, assembly GCA_001630435.1. Lineage (NCBI taxonomy): Eukaryota > Fungi > Ascomycota > Sordariomycetes > Ophiostomatales > Ophiostomataceae > Sporothrix > Sporothrix globosa. The sequence continues at coordinate 4,270,585 of LVYW01000003.1, forward strand.
ATCACATTGTGGCATTCCTCGGAGCTACTTACTCACCTCATCCTCTGCTGAGGTTCAAGTATGTTCCTGGGGGCGACCTCGAGAAGTACGATGATCTGTCTACGTCCGAAAATACCCAAGTCCTCTGCCAACTGCTCTCTGCCCTTCGATATCTCCATGCGCTCGAACCACCTGTCGCACACCGCGATATAAAGCCGGCCAATATCCTGGTGCATTACCGACGCCCCGGCGGTATCCATGTTAAGTTTGCCGACTTCGGCTTGGCCAAGGCGGCGGACTACCTACAGACATTCTGCGGTACCTTGCTCTGGGCCGCTCCTGAGATCTACAAGGCTTCGAATCCACGTGCAACTTCGAAGGACAAGTATGACGTGGCTGTCGACATTTATTCCTGCGGCGTCGTGGTCGCCTTCAAGGAATGCGGGCTCCCATTGTATAAAGATTACTATCGAAATAGTGCTACCGATTGGGGAGACGCGGTGTTGATGCACGTCAGACGGCATGCGGAGAAAGGCAACGACCTTCTGTCATTCCTCCTCGACACAATGCTCGTGATAGACCCTCGGGAGCGGAAGACGGCACCATACTGCCACGATGGGGCTCTTCGGCTCTTGCGTCGCATCTCAAACTGCCACACCAACCAGCCGACGTCTCTGGATGCAGACGAAAGTGGCTGGAACTACGAGGACGGCGAGGACAGTGGTACAGATACGCCAACGCCTTCGATCCTCGACAAGGAGAGTATCTCGCTGCACCAAGGAGTGGATAGAGCCTCTACGATACACCCCAATGTGAGGATCACATCTCCCAATTCATCTCTAATTGGCCAGCTGGGCTACGGCGGTTCGAGCTTGATCGACTCCATTGTCAACCCGACAGTATCCCAGACAGTCAACAGCTCAGATCGCAGTTTAGATACGGGAGCTCCTGCCACTCAGCTGCGTCAAGGGCTGGGCAACTCTCTCGCCATACCACCACAAGGAACATTGTTGGGCGGCGAGCCAATACGTTTTGAACCCGGGCGCCACGATGCTGCGGCGGTGGAGGATGGAGACGCCCAGGCCGACGATGTCTCTTCCCTGGTTCACTACCACCTCGGCCGCGCCGTTCAAGATGAGGCTCAAAAGATCGCACAGACATCAACAGTGGGAGTTGCAGCGCCTCAGTCGGCGCGCAAACGGTCGTACTCTGGAAATGGGACCACTCTGCCGACAGTCCACCAGTCGCTCACCTATCCGGCTTCAAGAGGCGAGGCCACGCAAGGCACATCTTCAAGGATGCTGCAACCAGTAAACGGAGATAAGCGGCCACGGTTGTTAATGAATTAGGAGGGTAACATTAAGCAGATAATAGAAATCTTGCATTCCGTATATCGTAGGTAACATTGGTGATGTTGTGAATCCTGTCTTGCAAACACTGACTGTTGTATTGGTGTGTGAAATATATCCTAACCCATTGTTACGGGCCGGGCCTTCAGTAGCGTGATCGGCCTAAGCTGGCCAATCAGGCGTCAGTGTCTGTAAAATTAGTTTCTTTGGCCTCTCAACCGCCCTGTTGCTGGAAGAGCTATTTAAAGTGGGGCAGGGCGGTAGCGTGGCTGCGTGGCCAGCCCAAACCAAACAGAGATAGCCCCATGTTGTGGACTCGTGTTGTTATATTGTCAATATCAGTCTTGCGTCCTCTTGCGCGATGTTGCCCTCGCTCATTCATTCACCCCTTTTGCGATCTCTCCCATATTATCCCTCGTCCCAGCTGCGCCCCACGCGACACCGTCTATTCAGGCTCAAAATGTCACTTAATGAGCCTCACGGCCATGTTTTCCCGGCTGCAGAGCTTCTGGAAGTCGAAATGAGCCAGCTTATCGAGTACATTAAGAGCAGCCGCGCCGCTGACGGGGGATTTGACATCTCAAACATTACTGGCATGGACAAGCTCTCCGACAGGCAAAGCGACGAGCTATTGCGTAGGCTGAGGTGAGAAGCGCTTCTACTCTTTCTCTTTCTCTTTCTCCTACGGAGTATTACTACTAGTTCGTACACACTTGCCCATCTCATGGACGCCACTAATGCATGATTGTTGGCAGGGATGCTGGCGATGCTGCGACCGCCACATCGCAACTGATTAATGTGAGCGCGCTATTTTCCCGTCTGAACAACTTGAACGTGAACCCAGACGGGTTTGTGGAACGAGGGCCTCTACGCCCACCTCCCGAGTCTATTGGAGGCTCTCCTACTCCGCCGGATATGACTGGGGAGATGGACTTTGAGATTGCAAGCTACCATGTGCTCCTCGAAAGGGGCGGCCGGGCGGTCTGCTCGATCGAGACGCTGTCGCAGATCCTGGCCGACTCTGGCTCTGCAGCGAGCATTACCGCCATTCTGCCCTGGTTTACCGATTCAGACTCCACAAACCGAATCGGACAGATAGAAACGGTGTTCTCGAGGCAACTTGACCGTTGGTGGGACTTTCAAAAGTGGCAGTGTAGCCAGCGCGGGGACTCCAAAGGCGATACAGGATTCGCTGTCTACCTCGAGGCACAACGGAGCATGTGCGAGCGGTTGGAATCTTTCCGGGAGATGGACGACCCCTTGTTCGAAGAGGATATGAGACGGTTATGGCAGGAGAAGCCAGACCTCCGGCAATGCGGCGAAGACCAAAGTTTCTCCGAGTACACCGCGGCTCTCAAGAGACGCCTAGCACCTCACAACTTGAGCCGGTCCGTGCAACTCAGAAAGGACCCTCTCCAGCAAACGGAGTGGACGACATGGCTCGAATATCTCAACTTTGAACAGTGGTGGCTCGAGAAATACACCAGAACATTGGAGGCCAAGGAGTCACGATACAACCAAGCCTGGAAGAAGCTCCTCCAGGTCGTACTGTCTTTACCAAAGGGAGTGATAGACTTTGCGCCGAAGGGAGTGCTGGGCTTTGCATTCACGATAGACACAAGTGGCACAAAAGACCGACAACACTCGGTACCCGAGGATGACCGTGTCCTAAGGGCTCCAGGATTTGCGACGAACCAGCAGCGGCGCAGCATAAACGAAACTATCGGCGATTTCATCCGAGAGACAATACCATATCGGCGCACAGAGGCGATTGTCCGTCGCCAACGGCGGCGAGTGCAGTGGGTTATCAGTGAAGCACGTTTGATGGAGGCTGAAATGTCCAAGAAAAAGACGACGAAGCAGGACGTCGGAGTCGGGCACAAAAGACGGCGTGGTGACGTTGAACACCAAGACCAGAATGAGGACCAGGATCAAGAACAAGGTCAGGTTATAGCCACCGAGCGACGGTCTAAACGGATAAGAACGGGTGACAGCAGAGATCATGCCGCCTTGGACGCGAGCACAGCAGGGCCTCGTCGAAGTATGCGCCTGCGCTCTTAACCTACTTCGTCCATCCGATGTCTTAATTTGAGAGCATTCGAGAGAGGGTTGTCAGCCAGAACTAGCGGCGATGATGTCCTCATAGAGTGGGCTATTGCAGTGGGACCGGGACATCAGACCAAAGAGGCAAACTCAGCGTTTCCTAGCTTTACCCCAGATACTAACTTGATTAGTATTTAGCAAAAGGAGCTACTGTTTAACTTCCGAGGCCATAAAATGCGCCGCTTTGGACGACGGCCGGCCGTAGACGGCATCGCCGGTCAGTTGATGGGACGATGATGCTCCACTCTGTTCCTTTGCATGTAGCCTCGAAGTCTCGTCCGTAGAAATAGATCCTTCAATACCGTCGTACTCTGCAGAAGGTCTTGTTATCTATTTCCTTTGTGAACTTGCTCGGCATGCGTTTTGCCTGCCATCTTTCGATGCACGGAACACAAATGTTCATCCTACTCGGGCTTGCCCTTCTTGCTTCAGCTTGTCATTCGTTGCGTTCTTATACTTTTGATGCTGTTTTATTTTGCCCCCCTAGACTCTCTCTCCTGCTGTGTGATAAAGGTTGGGCGATTTTGTTCGACTTCGTGGCACGGTCTTGCGGCCTCTGATCGTTCGCTGCTTTGTCCATCCATTGTCTTTTCATGCATTCGCTAGACCTCCCAGACCGTCTCGTCTCCGTAATGTGCGCCTGACTCGATATAGGGAAGCGGAACAGTAGATCACGGGTAAATGGTGGTGCAACACAGCAAGCTGGTTGGACTGCACACGTCGTCTGCGGTTCCCTTACTGTCTTTTCTCCGCTGTCCGTCCATCCCGCATTGTCTGAGTTCGGGCAGTCTCTCGGCAGCCAGGCGAGCCAAGCTGCGTTCCTTCGTCCTGTGAAAGTTCCGATGTAGAGGCCAGCTGACATTTATCTTCTTGTTCCTTCTTGTGTAAAATATCTGGCTTCTCGAACGTTTCTGTGCGTCCCTGACCCGGCCCCTGTCCCTGTCCCTGCTAGTATGAGCTGGCGCTGCTGTTGTCATGCTCTCATCACTCACCTCTCATGGCCGTGCATGCGTATGTGTGATGCTTTTGATCGAGAAGAAAGACGTGCTGTGCTTGTTCGAGATAGCATCAATTGGCCGTAGGTATCACTGTTGTGCAACTTGGTCTAAGAGGCGAAGGCACGACAGGCCGCCTGCACACATTTTTGTGCATCTGGATAGAAACGTTATTCGCACCTGCCAAGTCCAGAGATCTGTCGCCTGCTTCTTCTTCATGTCCACAACTCTCTGGTCGTGACTTCCTCTACTTGTCAGGTCGCACCTGCCTCTTCTCGTCTCCTTCCCTATCTGGCATTGCCGTATTTGTTCTCCCATACATTGCATTTCTGCTGTGTCCCAAATTTTTGTGCTTCCCAACATTTTCATCCTGTCTTCATCATCTCTTGTCTTCATCTGCACTCAGAACGAACCCGCCCTGGATCCCGTTTTTGACCCACCGCACCACCCATCGTTTTCCATGCCACCTTGCCCCCAGAAGAATATGGCTACGAATATGCTGCCTTCCGCTCTCGTGATGCAGCGATACGCCGTTTCCTTTCTTTCTGGCCGCCCCTCCTTTCTTCTCCTTTGTCTTCCGTTGTCTTCCTTTGTTTAACTAATACGCAATCGCCCCTCTCCCACTCTTGTGTTGCCTTCAATTGGCCTTGATGCACACGAGGATTCGTGCTCCCAACACGATTTCGAGCCACACCGGCATCTCGTCATGACAATGTGTGTGTTTGTCCAGCGATTCGAAGCAGTATGCACATACTTCGAGTACCTAATTGCTGAACTAATCACCCTTGCAGGAGTAGTGTAGAGGCAGCCTTTTGACTAACAAATAATAGAAGGCCCAAATTCGACTCCTTGTCCCACTCGGGACGATCCTTCGGCACGAACAGCGCCAGCTGGACCATCCGTTCTCTCTGCTAGCTGTTGGTCGTTGTTGGACATCATTCCGCCAAGCGTAATGCATAAAATACCTCCATGCTTGGTGCGCCCTTTGTTCTTCGGCTAGTGGAATCTTCTTTTGGGTTTCAACGACCTGCAGGTCATACAATGGAGAGACCATTGTCTATATCGGTGCCTGCCTCGCCACAGCGGAACTATTCCTTTGTCACGGCCGTTCGCCAGCAAAACATTCAACGTACGCAAGTCATGGCCAATGAACTGTTATGGTTATTTGGCAGCCCCAAAAGCGGGCGTGCAGGAGTGACTTGCTGGCAGGGCTGACCTCAAACAATGACCTGTCTTGCCCGATGTCGTCTAGATGCATAAGGGGCGGCTGTCCCAGGCCGACATGTAAATGTGCAAGTTCCGGCGTTTTATATCATTTTATTTTGACCTGATCGCGGCCTTACGAAACGGGCCGTTTTAGCACCAGGGCGCAACAAAAACTGCGGTGAGTTTTTGCATCGTGTCGATTCTGCTCCTGAACGCCAACGCAAATACACTTTCCTCCTGTTTGAGAAATAATCCGTACCTAACACCAAGCCAGGTTCCGCATCCGCAGCCGTCAAACAAATATCTCTGTAGTCCACATTGGACAGCGTCATACCCAGAGCATTATCCGCTACACAGCAACCCTTCAAACTAATCAACCCAGTGACGGGCTGCGCGGACTGAGCGGCGGCTCCCGCTCTTGGCTAGCCCGTCTTCTTCGCACATCACAAGGTTCTTACTCCTTTAGTTAACATCTCTGCCTTCGCTTTCGACAATGGTTCATATCCTTCCGACGTTTCAGGTCTGTTCCTTCTTTTTGACGATTTCGCCTTATTTTATTTATTTATTTTTTCTTTTGCTTTCCATTTCCAGTCAATCTGTTTTCCGTCTATCCGGCAATAAGGTCGTGAGATAAATTTCCGTCGGACTCACAAAACATGAAAAAAATTCGACAATCGACAAGCTGGCCCAGCTGGCCTACCAGTTATGCAAGGCATCGCCACAATCCTCGACGCCAGACCACTGTTGTCAATCTTATGCAACGTCCACGTCACTCGAACAAAAAATAAAAAACCAACGCATGGCATGAATACAAGGCTCACAGAATCGACCGCTGAGACTTCAGAAAAGGGTGTGGTGAGGTAGAAAAGCCACTGCTGTCTTGCATGCCACTACGATATGCATCCCAGCATGCGCCCTCCCTCACCCCGCCAATTGCTGGTTGTTGCATCACCGCCCTTGCTTGCCATTCCAGGATATTTCCACCCCACAGGCTATTTATATGATCCTGTGTCTCAAAGACACTTGTCTGGCAACCCGACATACTAGAAACTGTCTATGAGTTGGTGCCTTTCATTCGATAATACCCGGCTAACTGCAGAAAATGTACAGAATATTAAGAGGCGACAATATCTGCCCAACGGTAGGGCGTAGCCGGACATAAACCCGATGGGATGGCACGGGGGCCGGGAGAGTTGTATTTATTCTCTTTGGTTGTGGTGCCTTACATTTGCAGAATAAGATGGGGTGCGTTGTTGTTACTGCATCCCCGTCGTGGAATCCACCCCCATCATCGACCTCACGGCCAATTACCCGCAAACGATAGGCAGCTTCGATCGAAACCGAATCGAAGGGTGGGGTTTGCGGTGCCTGAGCAGGCGCTCTCCAGATTTGGTCCCAGGGTTATTGCCTTCCAGCTGACAGTGCGAGGACTCCAGCCCTGACCTGACTACTGCTCACGCAGTACACTGGCTGGCAAAATGGCATCATCAACGACCATTCTCCACTCGTTGACGAGCAGTGAGCAGCAAGCAGCGAGCAACAAAGAGCTGTGTTGCTAGCGACATTGCACTACATGTGACCAATGCAAGCATGCGCTTGGCTTGCCGAGATAAAAGGCATTTTACTGCCACAACCTACACTGCAACTGCAGCATTGACAAAAGGCACCAAAACGTCCAGCTGATCACTGCTTCCTGCATACGGCTCTCAACCATCGCGTTCCGTTGTATGCGAGTAGCCTAACAGCAGCGGCATCGTTTTATTTGTTTGTACACCCATGTCATTGACTTGCCGTGAGGAGAAAGACTTCCAGTGTCCCTTGCCTTCGCTTCCACAGAACACAAGCAGTGACTGTTGGCGTTTGTGTGCACGGCTATTGACATGTTTTGTCCGCCTTCCAATGCCGTTTGGCTCCCTTTGTTACACGAAATGTCAACAGAAAGGGAACAAGACAACCGTTTTCAGCTTAAGACACTCACGGAAAGAATAGGAAATTTCGTCTGTACATTCGTTTATTTCGTAAAACACGACGGATGCGAGTTCATTTCATGGCGAGCAACACGAGTTTGCGTGCCTATTGTTCTGGAAGACAGCCCAGCACCCATCCCGTCCCCTATTCAGTCAAAATTTACCGCATCGAGAAACAAGCCCGTATCTCAAGCGCACGGTCTCCAGATTTGCTTCTAGAAGGACAGCAAAAGCCGTGCGCGCGCAAAGTTTGGGCTCGGCCCACGGTAATGGCACGCTGGAGGGTTTTTTGAGGAGGTGTCTCTCTCAAACAGAACCATCCTCCCGTCTCTAGTCAAGTGTCAAAAACACTCCTACAAGGGTTAGTAGACAAGGGGTGTGCTTGCAGCTGCAGGAAGAGTAGGGGATGGGGCAGAGAGAAAAAAAACATTGTCGAGGAGAAGAAACAAAAAAAGAAGACTAGGGAAAGCGAACTGTGAGAAGAAGAGCCAAAAAGAAAACAAAAGCCCAAGTACCGTTCATCTGGCCAAGTGCGTCAGCCCGGCATAAACGCAGGTCTTGTCTGCCAACAGACACCCCTCCCTCGCCGGCCTGGCCACCTCTTGAACACAACATCTCTTTGGTAACCTTTGTTGCTGCCCGTTCCCGAGAGAATACAAACAAACAGGGCGAGGAAAACGCATCAAAACCACAACCCGAAAAGTTTCAAACAATTCACCAAACGTCACTCACAAAATCTCCACTGCAGCACTGGGCACTAAACGGCTGCCACGACAGTCGACTTGCTTGGATGTGTCTCTGACGGACACTGTGAACCCAAGGGCTGCCTCGCTCAAGAAGTATATAGACCCATCGTCGACCTTCACCTCTCTTCGTGCCAACTCTCAATTCGGCAAACTGAACCGTTTCTATTATAAAACATCTCTACTTTCATCCTTCTTTCGTCTTATCCTACCCAGTTCTTGTCTTTGCCTCTCTTTATCTAGTCCTTTCATTCACACGACAAACTCTTCATCTCCTTTGTTCACGGCTCCATTTTGTCTACGCATTTTGATCTCTTTCAATCACCAGCCCCAACCATGCCCAGCTCCTCTTCTCCCTTCTCTGGGTCGTCCAAGAAGGCCAACATTTCGGCGTGGCAAGAGAGACTCATCGGTAAGTAGTCAGGTAATCCATAAAGGGGAACGACAATTCTGATGTTTCGGTACTATTCGATGAGCACCCTTCCTTCCTACACCCATCTACTGAGCAATATTCTCCGGCGCGGCACAAAGCCAGATCTAACCAACTCCAATAGAGGCCTGCCGCGATTGCAATATCGACCCCCCAGATTTCCAGGTCGTTTCCGATCAGCGAGGTATGTGCCACCCACAAATGCTACCGGAGAAACGGTCAAGCCGTCGCTCTCTCAGCCTCCAACATCCCCAAACCCGTTATGTGGCTAACCCGCATGATTTTTTTTCTGTCTTCATTACCCGCGAATATAGGAGGACGCACTGCCTGGTCAAGTCGGGTGTCCGTCTACGGATACGTCTTCGCGGCGCGGTATTGGTACGATGGTAAGAACGTCAACAATGCAAAGGAAGATGCTGCTGAGATGGCACTGGCCTGGCTGACGGGGGGATCCAACCCGAGCTCCCCGTCGACTTCCCGTTCCGGGTGGTAATCTGATGCCAGTAACGCATATGCACACGCCAGTGTATTGGCTACGAAGCGCTGAATAGCAACTGGTAGAGGCGTTTGAAACCTCTGTTCCAGTTTGTCACGTTCACAACACTTGTCTCTCTTCTGAGATTGCAGATTTTCGGGTACTTTTCTGTTATCTCCACGCTCTCCTTTCCTCTTATTTCTCTTCTATTGTGTCGTTCTCCATTGTTTTCGGTCTTGCTATTTTGCTGGGGTTGGCCCATTGGATCTTCGTGTGCTATATTTCTTTCTAATTTTTCTTGCTTTGTCTTGCTACCTCGGTTTTCTTCCACTACTTCCCTCTTTGGAATTTGATCTTTTTCATTTCGTCAGATCACTTACGATATAAGACGCCTTCCATCTTGGAGTTTGGGGATGCTGAATTTGGAAAATGGGGCTACCACATGGTCATAAAATGGGAAACGGCGCAGAATGTTGCAGTGACTTGTCTGCATGACCAAGCAAAGACAAGGACATGGCACCATACAAGTCCTATTGTCGAGGTCTTATTTGCATTTTTTATCTTTCATGTTGCCCTATTATTATATTATTATTTTGTCTTTGTTATTCTCAAAGCTCAAAGCATTTGCGTTCGGACCTTTTCTCCTCGCACCCACCGCTTTAGGGGTTTATTGAACTACGAGCCGTCACTCGACATGGCACCCGACTTTATCGAAATTCGGCCCTTGGACTATAGATAGATGCCTTTTATTTTTTTTATTTTATTTTTTTATTTTTTTATTTATTTTTTGGATACGTCTTTGTGGTGCTTTATTTTGTAGTTGTAAGGAGATTATTTTTATTTTTATTTTATTTCTTTATTTTCCGAAAAAGGAGACAAACGAGAGCGCTTTGGCAACTAACAACGAATCAAGAACACAATACCGACTAACGGAAACAGGGCGAGAATGGGTTGGCAGCGAGCTCGGACGCACCCAGAAAATTGAAAAAAAAAAAGAAAAAAAAAGAAAGAACAAAAACAAAAGGGGGAACATGACGACTACCAAACTAAAACCAACAATCGTGAGACACCGCTAATGTGCAAAAACAACCGAACTACACGAGAGATCTAACCACAGAACAAGCCGTGCATATGTTTAAGGAGCGGTGAGTGGGCGGCAACGCACGCTGTGTCTTCCGAGCCCACTCCATCCCTGGTCCAACCCCCCATGCCCACATGTTCGTGGTTTGTTTGGTAATGCTTTTCTCAGGTGAATCAAGTTGCATTGGGGGTCGTGTTTTTGACCGTTTGAATCTCAACCTCTCTTTCTTGTGAGACACTGCAACTGAGTTTTCAAGCAAATTCTCTTCGTCTCGGCTTTCCCTTCAATTTTTTTTGATTTCTCAATTCTGTCTTGCCTTTTCTTTTTCGCCCCTTCTTTTTGCTAACGCCCCCTGAAAAATTCAACGAAGGTCTAGCACTCAACAAACGGCGTGGCACAGACAGGCTTCTGCTTGTCTCACGCCGGTTCGAGCAGGAGCAGGCCTCAGCGACGGTTCTCCCTTGTCTTATCATACCCTGCCGTCATATGACTTATTTCACTTTGACGTTCGCCTTACACCGTGCTATCCGACCGTCGCAACCCAGAGCCGCCATGACCCTCACGCTACGGCAGCACGCCTGCTTTCCCCCGTGTTCGCGTTGTTTGGTATTCGGCTGGCATCTCACCGAGGATGTCGATCCCTTCTTTCTTCCTTCGTTCTCCCTTCGTTGACTATGCAACCCGCCCCAGTCCGAGGCCGCATGGGTCCCCCAGCACTTTGTCTTTCTATTCCTTGTTTCTTTTTCTTTTCTTTTTTTTCTTTCTTTACATTTTCTCCCGGGCATGAGGTTTTCTTGACTTGTCTTTGGTGCAAGTGGGGTGAACAGTGGATACGTTTCTCTTTTACGACCAGGCCTACGTCGAACAAGAAAGTGCATCTCGCAATGTCGCTCTCACAAACGTTTAGCAGCTGCTACTGTAATGTTGAAATGATTGCAGACGGGGAACGCTTCCGTCCAGACCTGGCCCTTAATTTTCTTTTGCGTTGGTCTTGGTTCCTCCCCACCAATTATGAGAAACAAGAAGAAGTACAGCAAAAGGCGTGGGATAGCGTGAAATTATGCAAGACAAGAGGCAAACATGGTGAGAAGGATGGCCAACATGGGAGACTAGCTTGTCGACCCCCATGCCGGACACCGATGTCCAAAGCACCAGGTAATGATGTCTCTTTACTTATTTTTTGTCTCCTGTCCTAGGCTTTTCCATCTCTTTCTCTAACCTCATCCCAGGTGTAGACATCGCTGTTGCCTTTTTGCGTGCTCGGTCGCCCCCCCCGCTATTCCGGTGCAGCTGAGCAGTATCACGAGACCAGTGGGGCCAGTACGGGGGAGGATACAGGATGCAACCACAGTCCCAAGCAAAGCACCACACGCCTGGCGCGGTACATACAAGACAACAATCGAAAAAAAGGAAGCAAACATTCAGAGATAGGAAGAAACGAAAAATAAAAAGAAAGATAGAAAGACATCCGGGCACTCGGACGGGCCGAAGACGTCGAGAAGAAGCACGGCGCCCTTTCTTGCAAACAGAAATCCTAAGAAAACTAAGCCGGCCATTGCCTGTTTAGGGACACTTGGCGATGCATGACCCCCAACCTTGCTTTCTTTTGTTTCGGCCTCCCTCTACCAACCGTTTGCCTTTCCCCAGCTCGGCATGCTGGGTACGTTTTTGTTTTGCAAAGCCCTTCAAATACGCCCAACTAGCAATCCTTTTTTTGTTGACCAAGTATCTTGCGCGCCTGTCCTCGCATCACGACCCAAGCCACACACTCTCTTTCCCTTACAGTGCACGTGGACACTTGTCTGAGGAGCGGTTTCCTCTCACGGGGTCTCCCAGCCACGGGGGCACTGCATGGTGGTCTGGTATGCACGATGAGCGACACCCACGTATCAGGCACAACCTCCTCGCATCCCGCATGCTACTTTGCTGCATCGGCATGGCAAGGCCCGTCGGGCATCCTAACCTGGTACATTATCGATAATGTAATACATGTACTCCATATGAGCCAAAGGCCCAGTTTTTGCTTGCAGGCTTTTTGGTTTAGCCAGGCCGTCGGGCGCGTTCAAGTCGAAGGCCCCTGCCGTTTCAACAGCCATCCGGTCACGATGTACGGCTATGACGATATTGCTGCCGCCGCTTTCGACAAAGACCTGGGTCTTGTGACGCAGTGCAGGTAGTATTGAGGTAGGGAGTGAGAAGCGCACTGGAGGGCACATGACAAGAAGTCCTATTTATGGGAGTCACGTTGCTGTTCGGGTAGGTTCAAGACCACCGGGAATGCAGAAAACAGAAGGCTCGCCTATTCCTTCCGTTTGGGTTTTGCATACGGGCCCCATTTTGTGACGCCTGTGATACCGTATGCTGAGGACTTGCCGCTTGAAGACAGACAGTGCTTATATAAGAAGAGCAGGTGCTTCAAATACGCGCAGGGAAAGAGCGTTGGACGCTAGATCGAGCCCTGAACCCCTCTGTTTGGTAATACACGAGCTGGGCTATAAACAAACCGAAGCACCAGTACGGCGTACATAAATGTCATGCGTAGGCGAAGCGCATCCAGTCGTATCACAAGGGGGAGCGCGCAAAAGGTAACAGGCGTTGATGAGTCCGACAAGACACGGCATGTCGTTGTACGGAACGTCAATTAGAGGCCCCAGGCGCTTCAGCAGAGGAAACGGGTAGGCCCGCCGCCTAAAAGACTTCCAGTGTAAGAGCCAATTGGCCAATCAGAGAGAACGCAGCACAGAGGCAATTGAGCCCCACCCGGACTAATAGGTGTTCCGGGTGGAAAGAGCGCTGGAGATGGGCCCTGCCAGAGCCAGCCAGGCCTCAGTGCCAGCGCCATAGAAAAAATAAATAGGAAAATAAATTTTCGGTCGCGCGACTGCATCGAACCTCGGAGGCCGCGACATCACGACATCACGACGACACGCCCACACGCCCACACGCCGATACACCGCACCGGCAACTGGCATCCCCGACTGTTCGGTGTATTTACTTTCTACCTTTTGCCGTCGTACGCACTCAATTGACGCGGAACAAGGCAACACACACTTCACGCCATGTCCTCCTCCCGGATGGCACCGCTTTGGTGGAGCTCCAGCCAGTGCCTTGCTCTCCGGCCACGGGCAACGGCATCAACGGCTACTCTTTCGAGATATATGGCTGCAGATGCACGAACACGACCACAGCTGGCTGCAAACCGGAGAACGGCGGTCGTCCCGTCGGCCGTGCGTGGCTTTGCCGACATTGCAACGACACCAGGGAGCAACAACAACACCAACACCACACACGACGTTGAGGCCGGCGGCTTATCACAAAAACAAGCATTAGACCCGTCAGGGTCTAGGACGGAAGCGAACGATGTAGAAGAGCCCCAGCTGGCGAACGCGAAGCGTGAGGCCATCAGCCAGTTTGAACGCTTGGTAAAGGGTTTTGCACCATTCGAACCCTCTGTCGACGGCCACAAGTTCGGCCTGACGACAAACGCAACACGGGCGGCAACGCTCAACCAGGAGGCGTTCGAGGAGGGAGACGTGACGCTGGCAGACGGCGAGGCGCTGCCCCGCGTCGGCAGGCTGCAGAAGCGTCACGATCCGGTCGTGGCGCAGGCCACACGTCTGATGATGCGCGACGGCAAGCTCGCCAAAGCCCAGAGAGTGAGTCCCCGGTCTGGCTTTCTTTTCTTTCACATCTGCCGAGATCCAACTACTGACCGCACAACCACAACCCAGAACATGGCCCTTGTCCTCAACTACTTGCGCACGGCGCCGCCGCCCAAGTTTGACCCCGGCTTCCCGCTCATGCCCGGCCACCCGCCCGCCGACGCGCTGCCCCTCGACCCCGTCCGCTACCTCAACGTCGTGGTCGACTCCGTCGCGCCCCTGATCCGCATCATGCACCTGGCCGGCCAGGCCGGTGGTGGCCGCGCTCTGCCTGTGCCCGTCCCTCTCAACGAGCGCCAGCGACGCCGCACCGCCTTTTCCTGGATCCTCGAGAACGCCAGCAAGCGGCCGTCGCGCGGCAGCGGTCGCAATACGTTTGCGCACCGCGTGGCCGAAGAGATTATTGCCGTCGCCGAGGGCCGGTCCAGTGTGTGGGAGAAGCGGAAGCTGGTGCACAAGCTAGGCACGGCGGCGCGTGTCAACGTCCAGGCCCTGACGAAGAAGAAGAAGAAATTCTAAACAGGTTGAACATAAGCGGATGGGAAGAGGACGAGAAGAGGACGGAAAGGCGTCTCCCAATCTACCCCTTGTATTATTGTACCAAGTCTGTGCGTTTTCTGTGGCAGAATGCCAGCGAATAAAATGAAAATCGTGTATATATAATAATAAAAAGAACTTATATTCATTATGCATTGTGCGTGTGAAGTGTACGTTGTTCATCAATACCATGGAAGTCCACATTGTTATGGTCACCAGAGTACAGTAATGCTTCGACACAATGTATCAAATTGTAGGATGCAATTTCTAAAAAAAGGCTCGTGGACCTAAACAAGTACTCATACAAGATAAATATAAACAATAGACCGATCATGCATAACATGAGCCCCGTCCTTTTATTTAGCCCCAATCCGAATCCGTACTATTCTATTCTGCAAAAGCAGACAGATCCCTTACTCGGCAACCCAGACGGCGGCCATGCCCATACCCGTGCCAACGCACATGCTGGTCACGCCAATCTTCTGGTTCGTCCGGCGCAGCTGGTACAGCAGCGTCGAGACCTGGCGGGCACCCGTGCAGCCCAGCGGGTGACCGAATGCAATGGCACCGCCCAGCGGGTTGATCTTCTCCGTCGGCAGGCCCAGCTCGTTGGCGCACCACAGGCACTGGCTGGCAAAGGCCTCGTTGATCTCGTACACGTCAACGTCTTCCTTGGTGATCTTGGCCAGCTCCAGCGCCTTGGGGATCGCCTTCCACGGGCCGACACCCATCAGCAAAGGCGGCACGCCCACGACCGAGGCGGCCACGAACTTGCCCAGAATTGGCTGGCCCAGCTTCTCGGCCGTCGAGCGGCGCATCAGCAGGACCGCCGCGGCACCGTCCGAGATCTGCGACGCGTTGCCGGCGTGGATGCTGCCGTCCTTGGCAAACGAGGCGCGGATCTTGCCCAGCGACTCGGCCGTGACACCAGGGCGCACGCCGTCGTCGCGGTCGACCGTGATCGTCTTGGTCTCGCCCGACTTGGGGTCCTCCCACTGCACCGTCTGGGGCGCGAGCTCGTCCTTGAACAGGCCGGCCTCCTGGGCCTTGGCGGCCTTCTGGTACGACGCGGCCGCAAAGGCATCCTGCGACGCGCGCGAGATGTGGCGGTCCTGCGCCATCTGCTCCGACAGCTGGCCCATGCCGACCTTGCAGTTGGCCGACTCGGGGTGGCTCTCGAGCAGCTCCGAGAACTCGGACACGGCCGCCGGGCCGTACTGTGTGCTCATGCTCTCGACACCGGCACCGATGCCAATGTCAATCATGCCCGTGCGGATCTGGTTGGCAATGTCGACGCAGGCCTGCAGGCCCGACGAGCACTGGCGGTTGAGCGTGCGCGCCGCCGTGGACGTGGGGAAGCCGGCAACCAGCACGGCCGCGCGCATCTCCGTGGCACCGCCACCGGGGGCCAGGACCGTGCCGACAGCCACGTCCTCCACCAGGGCAGGGTCGATCTTGGAGCGGTCCAGCAGCGACTTGAGCGCGCCGGCCATCAGGTCCGAGGCCTGCGTGTCCTTGAAGCCGCCCTTGCCGCCCTTGGTGAAGGGCGTGCGCAGAGCAGCGGTGACGACGACGTCGTCGGGGTTCTTCTCGAGAAGCTTGGCCTTGCCGCCGGCAGAGCCGCCGGACAGCTGGTTGGAGATGGAGGAGAGACGGTCGAGGGCTGGATGAGGCGCAAAAGACGTCAGTTAGCTAGTGGCAAAGACAGAGAAAGGCAGACAAGACTTACCACCCATTGTGAATGTGTAGAGGATTGTAGAGGTCGAAAAGAAATTGAGGAGATGCAAAAAGGGTATCAAAGATGCAAAAGATACGAGATGTGGTGATGGATAGTGAAGTAGAAGGAAGAAGAGAACGAGGGAAGGAAGAATAAGACGAGAATAAAAGAAGGAAACAAAAAGAGACAATGGCAAACTGTTTTGTAATCCCCCTGGAGCGGACGAGGACTTGTGAACGGATCGAGTCAAGACAGCGCCAGTCTCTCCAAAGCTTTCTCCATAATAAAGCGAGGATGGTGCTGTCGAAAACGGGCGAGCCGAGGCATCCTCGCCCCTCCCATCGTTCTTTCCCCCGAGTCCAGCACTGGCCAGTGCACCTGCGTCACCATTTTTCTGGTCCTTTCTGTGCCTTCCCCAATGAGCCTCCAAGTCCGGGGATCCGCCCCCAGGCCGACTCGTTTCCCCCAAGAAAAACCGCTAGTGCGTGGCGCTAGAAACCACCTGCACCTGCCCACGTATTTGTTTGGGGGGTGTGACGGTCGCACTTTCACATGTTTTCGGGATTGCACCTGCCAAAGTTTTGGCGCTGCTGTGCCGCTTTCGCCCAAAGCCAAAGGCAGGAACGCAGATATGCATTAAAGCGACCTTCTGTGTCTTACTCTCTGCTTGCGGACACCCTCTGGCCCTTCTGCCGCCGTCTGGAATGCCGCACAACACTTCCAGTACTGATTTCCGTGAAACACAGTTGTCTCACTACAACGGCGTGTTCATTAGCCTTTGGGATCGTAGGCTCGTAGGGAAGACGTTGACAATCAACGATGTATTTGTGATCCGTCATAACGTCGCACCGGATCTCACTGTCATCTCACCCTATGCTTATGCTTGGTCGTGGTGAGGAGCGCATGTGATCACTACCGTTTAGCTCTGTGGCGATGTTCGCTGCTCTTTGTAGCCACCTGATTAATATGCATGTATGCGAGTTTCTGCGCATGCTGGACGACTGCTGGAACTCGGCTGCTCACAAGGTAATTTATTACGTCGTAGGCGTTATGCCAAGGCCGCTCAAGTCACCATCTCCGTGGTAATCCTTACGTCGGTTTCGCCCGAGGCTTGACTTGATTAGACAAATTCGTTTTCATACCACAAACAAGCCCGTGTAAACCAAGAGAGCTGGACAGCATATTGATAAATAAAGTGATCGACAAGGTCATGTAAGTGAAGATTCTTTTATTTTGTTATGACAGGGGCTGTTTAATCCAAGATGGTGTCGAGTTGTGAATTCCTGAACGCCTTTGCCGTTTTCCATATCCTTTTTCTGGTCAATATTTCGATAATATTCTTGACATCTTTTACTTCCACATATCCGTACGATTCCGTAACGGCCTTGTAATAATAACAGCAGCTACTAAAGAGGCTCGAATCGAAGATGGAGTTGCTCGGCTCCCGGTTCAACTTCCCTGTATCACAAACATGGTTAGCTGCGAATTACTATGGCTATCAGAAACAAGTCCAACTTACTCTGCGTCATCGGGGTCCATGCTACTGTCGTCCAAGACATGCGTCTTGAAGCGACTGTAGATCGCGGCAATGATGGATTTGATTTCTGCACGGCGTTAGCCTTGTCGACACCCAGAAACACCACTTAGCTGGTCCCTTCGACACTCACCCTGCATGGCAAAATGGGACCCGATGCACATTCGCCCACCAGACCCAAAGGCCCAAAACTGCCGATTGCGCTCGTTTCTCTCCTTATCATCCGCACCGGTCCACCGAGTGTAGTCCCAGGTCTCCGGGTCGGGAAAAACGGACGTCTCGCGGTGCAGTGTATGTGCAAGGGCGGCAATGCGGACGCCTCCCGGAAGTCGATACGGGCCCAGCTGGCAGCCGGACGTGGGTGTCTGACGGGGCAGCGGACCTTCGAACGGCGCATATAGCCGCAGTGTCTCCATAATGACGGCATGCAAGACGGGCAAACCATCAAGTGTCCTGGCATCCGGGAGGAACGGCGAGCCGGAACCGTCGTCTGCCTTGAGCTGCAAAAGCTCTGTCCGCAAAAGGTCTTGCACATTCTGGTGAACAGACAGCTTCCACGACAGATAGGCGAGCGTGCTGGCGGTTGTTTCCTGGCCGGCAATGATGTGGTCGTACACCTCCGACTGGGCCGACAGACGGGGATTCTGAAGAACAGTATTGTAGAGGACGGACTCTGCGCCGTGTGCAGTATTCTCGCGCTCAACGGCAGACAGAAACGACTTTACTACCGTAGGCTCGTTCTCCGGTAACAGTTGGTCGTCTCCACCGTCCACCGGTGGACCGTCCAGCCGCGCGGCCGTCGTCTCGAACAGCGTCTGGTTCCAGTCGGCAAGCTCGTTGGTGGCCCGAACCGCTGACCGCAGCAATGGAAAGATGCCGCATGTTGCGACAATCCGTGAGAGCGCAGGGAGCTCCTGTTGGAAAAAGAAAGCACTGAACCGTGTCAGATACGTCTGGATCCAATGGCCATGGGCGGCTGGGTTGCGCAAGAAATCGGTGCCGCCGCGGAGGCCATATATGTATGATGTGATGAAGTCCATGCTCGTCGCCTGGAACAACTGGAACATCTCGACACCCTTGGGCTCTTGGCCCGCTTTAGCGGAATCCGCCAAGATGGGCAACAGCCGGTCGAGCAGGATGGCACGAGCTTGGCCAGCAGCGGCCGGCGATGCCTGGAGGAACGATTTCGAGTAGACGTGCGAGACCATGCGCTTCCGCATGGCATGCTCCTTGACGGGGATGACCGAGAACATGCAAGGGACGCTGTGCACGAGTTAAAAGCGTGCTCTCTCGGTGTATCAACTGAGTACATGGTACTGTAAAAAAGAAAAAAATATCGTACCCATAGTTGTCAAATATGCCGTACCACTTCGTCCTGTTGAAAGGGCCGGTGTAGACGGTCTTGACATAGTCGATGCTGTCGATGCTCACATCGTTCGGACCGAGCCGCACGACAGGTCCAAACTTCTTGTGGGCTTCCGCGAGGGTCTCGGTTTCGGCATCCTTGTAGCGGACGGAGAGAATCCACAACGACGAGAAGGGAGCCGACCAGTGTGCATTGGGGATCTGGTTCAACGGGCTGCCAACGCGTGGGAAGACGACAAACCGGGAAATGACAATGGCAGCCAGCGTAAACAATGCCCATGGCAGCAGAGACATCCCAGGCGTCGAGGAGAAGAGTGCCGACGAGGTCTCCATGGTGGTGCGCGAGGCGAGGTGGGTCGCTCAAAACGGGCCTAGCCAATGCAACTTTAGGCGAGGCTCTCTCCAATGGTCCCAAGATGGCATGCAAATGCACCTAGGGCGAAGCAAGGCTGGCGATGATTCGAAATTGTGGATGGATGGATGGAACGGTGGAGCAGATTCACTGTTCCATAAGTCCAGTGACAAGTCACGCTTTATGTTGCAGTCAGAGGTCGATCCGCTCCTTCCTTGCCCTGTGACACATCTTGTCAGCAATACGTCGCTATTCTGCCGACTCGCATAACATCGCCAGGTTGGGAAGGAGCTGGACGTTATGGGGTTCTCAGACAAAATGCAATCGCCTAGTGTTCTTGCCCCAGGTAGCCCTACTGCTTCTACGTGCCTTGGGGCCCACTTGCCGTTACAGCAAGCCTCGCTGACTCGAATATTGTGCAGCGCCTCAACGCTAAGGTGTTAGTGAAGAGTCACCCCTGAAAGGATCTACTCTGGACCAGGCAGCCAAACTGGCTCTTTCCTTCAGTGGCACATGTAATTGGAGGAAAGTGCAATGAAGATATAGCACGCGATCTTGCCACTCTTCTTCACTCAGAGACAGCTTCTTCTCTCTCCATCAACAACAAACACATCAACAAGCACCCAAGCACCAATCTACGGTTATTTTCTCGGCATTTATGCTAGCGCTAGCCAAAATGGCTCTCTTTCGCTAGTTTGCAACGTGCAGTTTTGCATAATTTAAATTCCATTTTTTATTTGTTACACGGAACATGGCCAGTCATCGAGCAGCTCTCGACCGGCTGCCAGATGACGTTCTGTTTCTTATTCTCGAGAACCTCGACACGGCGCGAGATCAGGCCAGCCTGAGTGGGACATGCCGCAAGATCCATGGCTTCATGCAGAGCGAAGGCTGGCGGGCCTTCACACGCCGTTGCTTCCCTGGTGTTTTCTCGGCCGAGCTCCAGGGTCAAGCCGGCGCCAACGGCTCCAACGGCACCAACACTGTCGGCTACAGGAGCCAGATTGACGCCAACATGGGCGACGGCAGCGATGGCGAGCCCGGGTGGAGCGCCCTGGCCGAGTCTCTGACATGGCAAAGCCGAGCCTGGGACCGCCGGGCCTTGGCCTTCCAGGCCTTGATTCCAAAACAGGACCACATTCCTCGCCACAAGCGGCCGCGGCCCTACATGCCGTCCCTGGCTGTCCACTTCCAGGTGGACCTGGCTGAGAGCGGCAAGCAGCTTCGATTGGGCGTGAATGGCGAAGAGATGCTGGTCATCGGCGCCGGCGAGGACATTGTCGCCCGTTTCCGCAAACGAAGACGGGAGGCCAAGACCGACATCGAAGCTAATGACAGCGTGCCCGTGGACCTGGTCATGCATGTTTTCGACGGCCAGGCAGCTGGCTATCGGCCGGGCTTCGACGACGTGCGAGCAGTGTCTGTGGTTGAGAATGCCATGGGCATGCCGCGTCGACGAGGCATTCTTGCTGGTCGAGACAATGGTGATGTCTCATTGCTGTCTGCGGAACCAGATCAGACCTTTGGCCGGCTCCTGGCCAAGTTCGTGCCGGACGTCGACACCAAAGTGGACCAGACCCGCATCTACAGCATCGACGTGTCGACCAACCCTCGCCATGCAGCCGCTTTTGGGAGTAGTCTTCCTGGTGGCCTTGCAGCGGTGACGACACCCTCTGACATCTTGTTTTATCCAATGCCGCAGCCAAAGAGTACGCCGGATTCCTCCGGGGATCAAGTGGCTGACTCGCCGGCAACGATACACCCTGTTTCTGCGTTTCCCTTGGACAAGGTCGGCCTTTATCACAATGGCATCCGCCAACCTTTCAATGCTCGATGGATGGAGGCCGGAGGGACGCTTGCCGTTGCTATGGGCGCCGGGGCGAACCCACTGCGATATCTCACTGCGACGCCGACTGGTCCGGTTGAGCTGACGTCGGCGTACACAATGCCTGATCTCATGGAGCACTACAGCCTGAAGGACACCACCCTTGTGATCCCGACGTCGCTCACACCAGTGCCGTATTCATCCATCACTGGCGGAAACGGGCATCTCACGCTGAGTGGCTGGCGTGATGGAACATGCCGCCTGCAGGACCTGCGCACAGCCAGCCCCTACGACATGATATATCAAGACAATGTACTCGGTTCCCAGGAATCTGCACAGGCGATGCTGATTTGGGGCACCGATCGCTTCATCACGGGCAACCAGAACTCGGCAGGCCTCAAGGTCTTTGACCTGCGCTGGCCGCGCCGGTACTACCACACCGATGCTCTTCCCTGCTCACAGTCGCTTCCGTTTCCCACACCTCCGATGCCCACCGGCGCACCTAGGTCGATGAACATGTCTGGGCTGTCACTCGCCGATGGAACCGGTTCTTCACATCCAAACACGGGGCCATTGCCGTACTTTTTGCCGCCCGAGCTGCGTACTGCCCAGAACTGGCCGCCACCGGCACCGGACTTGCCACTACACCTATGCCACACGAAGCGTTGTGATGTGCTGCGGTCGATTCGTTGCCGCTGGCACACGGCCTCTCGCGACTTGTTTTACCGGTCGAGTGCGTCGCTGTTTTTGCAACGCTCGCTTGAGGCCCACAATGTCACGGCCACGGGCGTGTTCGCACTCGTACGTGCATCCTCGTCCGACATGGCACCGTCCAATTTCTACGCCGGGCTCAAAAACTGCGTCGTCGAGTCGTATCTGCACGAGCAGGTTGTCGGCGTCGAGTCGCCTCGCTATTCGGGTCCCCGTGGCGGGCAATCGGGTCAAATGCGGACGGCCATCTGGACGGACGGTGGCGGCGCTCCGTATTTCGGCTACCGAGAGCCCACGTCGGGTTCGATAACGACGGCAGTGAAAAGCAGTATTGGCAAGGGGGCTAATAACGCCAATGGCAAAACTGGTGGCGGTGGCGACCAAGCCCTCTACCAGACGTATGACCTGGATGTGGCACTCATGGAAACGGGCGATAGCATGGCCCGTCCCAACATTGAAAGCGGACCGATGTGGCTGCCACGCTTCCGCAACCGCAAACACGAGTTTCAGCGTGTGCCTCGGTTCCTCTTTGACACGACGACCAAGGAGGACATGCGCGGGTACGACAAGCGCGGCATCGATGCTGCCGCGCGCTTGGACGAGACGAGGCGGATCAAGAAATGGAACCATCGCTTTGGCCGCAAGGATGTCTCCGAGGACACAGTGTCGTTCCGCGACCGTTACCAGCACCGCCTTGACTTTGGCCTCCAAGACAATGTTGATTTTCAATAGGATGCAGACCGTGGTCCCGCTGCAAGCAAACAGGTATACAAGTCTGTCTAATACCGACAGTTTCGTTTAAATTGTGGACTTTAGAATAGATTTGTTTTCGGAAAAGATGAAGGGCGGGAAACTGAAGAATCCACTAGACAGAGCACAAATATCATAATATGTACAAACATGATTGGAAATGTCATAAAACCATTGATCGTTTTCAATTACAATTTTTTTTTTAAAATCCCGGCACACGTGTTCCAACGCCCTTTTCGCGGGCAAAGTCAATCAGCCGCAAGCCGACGCTGAGGTCCATGAGACCGAGCCCCACGCTCTTGTAGATGACGTTGCCTCGCTGCAACCAGCGCGCCGACTGGTCCTCCTTCTTCTTGCGCCGGTCGACGGACGCCTGGCTCGAGCTGCGTCGGTGGTGCCGCGGTGTCAGACTGGACAGCAGGCCGCCACTGCCCTTGCGTGCGGGTGACGCCGACCGGCTGTGGCTGCCGCCGCCGCCGCTGCCACTGGCTGCTGCTGTGGGTGTTGTCGGGCTCGCAAGGGAGTCGGCGGTGCTGGGAGCGTGGGAGGTCGTAATCTTCGGCGTGCTCTCCTGGCTGCTGCCGTAGACGGACGACATGGCCGGCCCGTTGAGGCTGAGCTTCTCGAATTCGCTTGATGTCGTGCTGAAGGTGCTCGCACTCGACAGGCTTTGGATGTCCTCGGACGAGTCGTCGTCCTGCAGCGTGACACGCGACAACATGACCAGCTCGCCGAGCTCGACGAGGTGGCGCGGGCCGAGCCCAGCTTCGGCGATCTCGCCGGCCTCCTTGAGCGCGCCGTCGAGCGTGTCCACGACGATGACGCCGCCCTCGACGGCGTGCTTGTGGTAATGCACGTGGGTCTTGTCGGGCGTTTTGGTGGCTTGGCGCAGCAGCTCGGCCGGCAGCTCGCGCATCTCGTGCGTGTACGAGCCAATGGCCACAATCAGGCGGCCGCGGCGGCGGCCCTCGTGGTTGGTCAGGACATGGTGGTCAAACAGAGGTTCGGTCGAGGGCGTGCAGCAGAAAATGACGTCGGAGCTGCGCAGGTTCTCGGACAGGAGACGTCCGTAGTCGTTGTAGCCCGTGGTGAGGATGCTGAACTTGGTGTCGGAGGCCCAGCCCTCACGCTCCTTGACGGCCGTGGCCATCTTGTAGAAGCGGGCAACAAAGGAGCGCGACGAGTCGAAGCGGCGGCTGATAATGTTGACGTGGCGGATCGTGTCGCCGCGCAGCAGCAACGCCAGGCGGACGTGCCAGTAGGCCTGCTCGCCACAGCCAAAGACGGTGATGTTCTTGACGGTGTCGCGGCGCAGAAGCAGACAGGCCGAGGCCAGTGCCGTGCGGAAGGCCGTCAGCGTGCTGGCGTGCAGAATGCCAATGGGGTTGCCCGTCTCGGAGTAGAGCGTAAGGGCGCCAGTCGGCCGGATGTTGGCCTTGGCCTGCGTGCCCACTGGTGGTGGCAGCGTGTCCTTCCTTGCTTTGGAGAGAGTAATCACTATATCGACGGACATTTATGTCAGCATGAAAAAAAAAAAAAAAAAAATTTATTGGCTAGACAAAGACTGTCGTCTCGACAAAGCCAATCTCCCGCCTACCCTTCATGCCCAGTCCCTCTGTGCTGCACGACGGCATAAACAGCGTTGTGCAGCCGGTGACTGGCGACGTCACGGACGTCCGCGGCGGCTGCTGGATGTCGCCATCCTGGACGCTCTGGGTGCCGGTCGAGTACTCGTAGAGGGCCTGCTTCAGGACGCTGCGGAACGACTCCAGCTCGTCGAAGGTGAGGTAGTTGAGAAGCTCGGCAATCTCGTCGTCCTTGAGAATCGTGAGCGACATGGTGGCGTGCCGGTGCTATCGTGCTTGTGTCTGCCGTCGTGGAACGGTAGATACAGCTGCAACTGGTGATGATCGACCCAAGGCCGTTGTCTGCCGATCGGCTTATATACGTGCAACGTGCACAGGGCTGCAAGAATCTAGCCCTTGGGCAAACAGGCCGCGTGTCAGAAAGTATAACGGGTGAGCGGAGTTGTCGGAGTCGGGCAGTCGGAGCAGAATCGGCGAAGGTACTTTTCAAATAAAAAAGTCGGGAGAAAAGCCGAGATCAGATGGATGCTCTGTTCTCGCTGCAACTGCAATCGTATATCAACAGGGGAACAGTAGAGAGACGCCTGGAAAATGCCAAATCGAAGGGTAAACTGAGATGTTCGAAGCCGTGTTCTGCCCCTCTGGTGTTGTCGCGTGTGGACAAATGAGAGAAGTGAGTGCGTCACCAATACGTGAACCGTTTTGGTTTCTTTATGGATTTTCGCCACACGGGAATTAGCTCTCTGTTATACGGAGTTGATGGTGGGCTGCAGAGGATGACGCAGGCGCTAAACTGGCCCTATGTTTTGACAAGTCTGGCAGGCGCAAGTATGCAAACTGCGTGTACTTGCCTCGCATGGTGGGGTTGTGACGTGACAGGAAGGGCCAAGCGGCGGGGAGGACTGTGAAGGAAGGAATGGAGAGAAAAAACTGCTCCGCGGAATGGAAGGAGCAAGGGAACTTCAATTGTACGTGAATGAGAGTGCAGGATCGATCAAGAAAGTCAAACTGGTAAAACAAAGCAGGAGCCTGCCAACCAGATCAAGAAGGAGAGGTGGGAGCGATTTCGTTAGTGGGGTATCATCAGTTTGTCAAGGAAGGCGGCACATGAGTGAGCTCTGGCCGTATATGCAAGCTGAAGGAAGCAACCGGGAGAACATCCTAGTACACGAGAAAGATCGCAAGCAAAAGGTAAAAAATAAACAGCAAAAGACGGCGTCTGGTGACCGACACTGCAAGCCGAGACCACTGGCAGTGAACAAAACGGCGGCTCTTACATCGTATGGCTTCGACCTGGAAGTAAACATCAACGCCGACGTCGACGAAATGCAAAAGCAACCAAGTTCAATCACATATGCTCTCCTCAACTCTACCTAGAGTGCTAGGAAAGAATGTCTACCGAAGAACCGGGAGAAACAAAAGACGGAAAATAGAACGATAAGAACAGAGACGACCGCCAAATCGCTTCGCTGCACATGATATATAGAAGGGCCTCGATCTCGTTGCACAGGATGAATGATGCTTCACTCCGATAAAACAGAAAAGCAGTGCAAGAGAACAGAGAAGAACGCAAAATCGTACAAGACATAAGAAATCAACATGACGACAAAATCACAAGAACCGAACCCCAACCCGGCCACCATATAATATTTATGCTCTATCCACCCCAACTCTACTCCGGTAACGGGGACGCCAGACGGCGGAGACCGACCGAAACCGCAAGTCAACGCCACCAAGAAGACTCCGAAACGGACCAAAACACAGACGGGGGCACTGCATCATCGGATGGCCATGGAGGCGTTGCCGGCACGGAAGACCAGCATGCCGTGGTTGCCACGCACCACCTCTTCGCCGCCAAAGATGCCCGCGCTCTTGCCGGTGCCGTAGCCCAGGTCACGCACGCGGCCGCTGGGCAGATCGAACAGGCAGCCGTGGACCTCGAGTCCGCGCTCCCTGATGGCCTCCTGGATGACGACATTGGCCAGCAGCACCTTGACACCGGCCTCGACGTTGAGCTCGGCCATGCGCACGGCGCGGGCCTTGTCGTCGCGGATGGCCGCCAGCTCCTCGGAGTGGGCAGAACGCAATGCTTTGAGCGGCGTCAGCCACGTGTCGAGCACGCCACCGACACGGGAGTCGCTGAGCGCAGCAACGGAGCCGCCGCAGCTCGAGTGGCCGCACAGGATCACGTATTTCACTTTGAGGTGGACGACGGCGAACTCGATGACGGCGGATGTATTGATGTCGGTCGGCGAGATGATGTTGGCGATGTTGCGGTGCACAAAGACGTCGCCGGGTTGCAGGCCGAGGATGGTCGTCTCGGGACACCGCGAGTCGGAACAGCCCAGCCAGACTGGAAGACGTGGGGTTAGTACGCAGTCTCCCGCCCGTTTTGCCCTTTTGTTTTCCAGCGACTGCTTCCAGCGAAAGCTTATTGTCAACAACTTACGAATCTTTGGCGACTGTCCACTGGCCAAGTTGGGAAAGAAGCTCGGGTTTTGGTGCGCCTTGTAACTAGCCCAGGCTGCGTTGGAGCTTAATGCATAGCTGAACGAGCTCTCTGGAAAGACCAGTCAGTATGAGACGCTTGGTGAGAGTCGGTTCTGGATCGTGTAACATACGCTTGCTGTCCGCCATTGTGAGGTGTGAGGTAAAAGTCGAAGCCTTGACTGGTCCGAAGTGACCGAGGTCGGTGGAATTGCAGTCGTAATGTGTTGTCCAATATTATCGAGTAGGCGAAAATGGCATCGGAAAGAGGAGACGTGGTTGAGATGAGGGTGATAAGGAGGGTTGAAAAGGCCAGCTCTGCCTGTACTACGTAGAAATTGATGAATAAAGGGAGAAATAAAATAAAAAAGAGAACAAAAAGATGGGAAATATAAAATGTGAAAGGGGAAATAAAGGGAAAGAGAGCAAAACTCACCCCACCGGAGCAATGCAGGACCAAGACCTCGTGGGTGAGGCGAGCAAGGGGGCGGTGGGCGTGCGTGAAACAAATAAGGCTAAAAAGGCAAACAGACAAAAGGAAACGGCGGGATGAGGCAGACCAAGAGAAGGACTCCTCCGTAGAAAAGGGAACTGGGTCAGAAATGGGCAGGTGATGCCACACGCAGGTAGAGGAATTAACAAATGCGGCGACACAACCAGACGAGACGTACGGGATTGTGAAAATGGCAACACAGATCTCGTCGACAGTCAAAGGAGGTGCCAGGACAGAGTAACTCCGTTGGACGAGGGTGTGTACGAGGGTGTGTACGAGGGTGACAGGGTGCGAGGGATTTTGAGAACAGACACGGGGGTGTCATGTATGTAAGTGCTGTGTTGGGGGGGAGGGGTGTATTGGAAAGCAGCGGTCGATCCGACTGGTCCTTTTCTTCTTCTTTTCTTCACGGTGCTCTATATCCTTCGTTCCTTTTTATTTCGTTGTCTTGGGAGTGGTGCTTGACCAAAATTCCTGTGTTTACCTGAATTTGTTGACAGTATCTTTTTGTTCTTGTTCGCGCAGTTTTTGTTTTCTCGTCTCGAATATCAGAGTTTTATTTATTTATTTACGTGGCCATTCTCATGCCCGTCTGGAAGATGAGTGCCGCATCTTATGCAGGTTGTTACCCGCTCGTATGAGATAACGCGACGGTTAGTCCAGGAGTGAGGGTGGATGAGAAGGCGAAAGTAAAAGAATAACAACAAATTATCAGAAAGGTGCGGAACGACGAGCGCAAAAGCCGGTGTGCCGTGGAAATGTATTTGCGCGAGATGGCGAGCTGCTTTCAGAGCTCGGTGAATTTAAAGAGGCATGAAAAACAGGGCACTGCGTTGTCAGACGAAAAGAGCATGGCAAAGATAGAATAAATGCTCGTTATTTTTCTGCCTCGAGGTTGAATTTAGGTTGCCCTTTGGTGTCGCTATGAGCTGTAGATTTAAGGAAGGTGCAAGCGGTGCACATCGAGAAGGAGCAATGGGGAAGGGGAGATTTGCTGCATTCGGTTTAAATGGAATCAAATTTTGGCGAGAAATCGTATGATGCGACTGAGATAGACAGCACAATAGCCACACACAGCACGCGTGGGCAGGGCAGCTTGATCACAGATGTAATGGAGACGTGTGGAGAGAAGAGAGCCCGGAAGAGGGAAGGAGAAGGCGAACGAAAAGAACGACGAAGCTTAGGAGAAAGGAAGCAGAGCTGTAGTACTGGTTCCTGGCAAGGGCGTCTTCACAGATATGGGATACCACGATGTGAACGATATGGTATCATCGGATGCAGGCGCCACTGTCCTCGCAAATTACGGCGCGGAGATGCTCTGTGCTCCTGTTTGTAGCAGTGCTTCCGAGGCCAGCTGGGAGGACTGGTCGGTGAAACAGACGATTTAGGTCTGCTACGTCCCGTTGTCCTGTCATCCCCGTCGGTCTATGACACGCTGAGGACGGGGATGGCAGTCCCTGGTCGGTGTGCATCACACGCAAAGAGGCAGAATTAGATACTACGGCAGCAGCAGCTGAAACTCGTCTGTGTCCATCATGTCCGGGGTAATCGTCAACAACGAGAAACTGCACGTATCGCAAATCTCCTATTCTTATTAGCTTGTGACGATCCCCCTTTCATTGCGGCCGGCCGGAGAAAGACATCTGTTGAAAAGGTGGCGAGTCTGGCCACGCCACGAAAGTGCATTGGCGTTACGGGGACGTCACATAACAGAAGACAGAAGACAACGGCGACATATCTCCCCTCTAAAGTAAACACTACACAATGTGATGCAAGGCGTGCTTGGCGAGCTTGCCGCAAGTGGGACAAGACGACACAGGGACATCTCTAGGGACGTCTCTCTTAGTAGGTCGCAATCATAAGTCTTAGCTGCTTTACCGCTTCCGGGGGAAAGAGCAACAGCCAAGTCGGTTCTGTTTTTCATTGTTGCCCTTCTAGGCGCCAGATAATAGAATATGGAGTCACACAGCCCAATGAGGGAGCGCACCAGCGGGGCAAAGAGGGGAGAGGCGGCAGATTTCTGTTGAGGTTGAGGAATGAGATGGTCTGGGGCACTGGTCGCAGTGGGTAAGATGCTCTCGCCAACCTCACGAGGGTGAGTGCACGTCCTTGTAATACCATGCAGCGCACTCTGTGCTGTAACCCAAGGCAGGTATCCCAGTGCAGCAAGGAGAAGATGTGGCTACTACATGTCTCTCAATTTAAACAGCACCTCAGAAGTGACAAACAACAGAAGAAGACCAGCAGGACATGGACAAAGAAGAAATAGCAACCGCCAACAACTGGAGACGAGCAAGTCGTCAAATTCAACAGTCCGGTTTCTCCTGTCTCATTTTTGTGACACCCTGCCGTCGATCGGTTGGTTTCCCTCACACTGTTCCGTACTCCGGCCTCTGTGTCCGTTACAGAGCCCAGGGAACTATCTGTGCACTTGTGCCATTTGGTCCGCCCTTGTCGCATTTCTCAGCTTTCCCCTTTTCGAAACAGGGCATTCTCACTGAATTCGCATCCCAGGGCACCATATCCAAGAACAAGGCAGCAGCTACGCAGCGCACTGACATGGGCTCTTTCCACTTACAATATACAACTTCACTCCCCACGCCAAGTCTCCACCGTATTTGGCACTATCGTCTTTCTTGACGGCAATCACTCATTTGTCCACTTACCCCCACCGTGCCCTTGCCATTTGCAACTTAATTGTTGACTGTCCGTGCTATTTCTAGATGTCACCTGACATTTGCACGTCGTACTCCGTATGGAGTACCGGAGGTACGGATTGCAGAGATTCCACTTTCTTGTGCATTGCTTATTCCACCGCTGGATGCATCAGATTCACCCATGAACCCAACGCGGCCAGGCACACACCAACACCCTCCTGTTTGGGACATCAGTGAAGGGCCTACCTCATATCCCTGCACTCGCCCTCCTCGTCAGACACTTAAGGCACCACCCTTCCTCAAATCTGGAGTACACTCCGTCCCTATTATCTGGTCTCTGTTATCGGGTCCCACAGAAGTTTGTGGCTCAAGCTCTAGAATGCACAGGGGCAGATACGGCAGCACAGGGTGCAGAAGAGATAAGCACATGCCACTCATAAACATTTTCTTGTCTCTCTCGGACGGACAGTAATCCTTCCATCCGGTATCGAGACTGACAGCCTGAAGGGCGCCGACCATGGGTCCACGACGCACGTCAAACGGCTTGGCAATTGACTTTTGTCGTTCTTTTGTACGGAGTGCGACTGCGACATACAGCACTACGTCGTATTTATCCTCGTCTACTTTATACATTGTGCAATTCGATTTGGTTGCGTCACATATCACACATGGCGCGAGTACGAACAAATGGTAACGTCTATGACTTCTTTTCTCTTTTTTCGTTTGTCCTTTTGCAATTTTTATTTTGCTTTTCTGCCTATAAAATAGTGTTTTGGTGACCAGGACGCCAGGTGGTCCCGATGTGGGAACAGCACCGCTCGCATGCGAAACAAGGAAAACGAGGAAAGAGAAAATAAGAAGATTCGCCACAGAAACGTCAAAAAGAGGCGAGGTGTGAGAGACCAACACAAGGCTAGCCTCGCGCTTACACCTTGATGGCGGACTCCAAAGCCTTGCGCTTCTTCTCGGTGCGCTTGTTGGCCTTGTCGCCCATGATACCACCACCCCACCGCTTGCGGGCCTCCTCGTTCTTCTCCAGGTAGCCCTCCTTGACGGCCGAGACGAGCTTGCTCAGCTCGGTCTTGTCCTCGGAGCGGACCTCGGTCAGGGCCAGGACGGCGGCCGTCTTCTTGTGGACGACGGTGCCGAGGCGGGCCTTGCCCTTGATGATGGCGTAGGGGACACCCATCTTGCGGCACAGAGCCGGCAGGAAGACGACGAGCTCAATGGGGTCGACGTCGTTGGGGATCAGGACGAGAGAGGCCTTCTTGTTCTCGACGAGGCCGACAACGTGGTTCAGGCCGTACTTGACGGTGTAGGGCTTCTTGCTGACGTCCTCCTTCTTCTTGCCCTCCTTGATCGCGGTGGCCTCCTTCAGCAGGCGCTCCTTCTTCTCGGCCTTGGTCTCAGGGCGGTACTTGTTGAGCAGCTTCAGGGCCTGGGCGGCGGTGTTGCGGTCCAGGACGTGCTGGAACTGGGCCAGTGCTGGGGGCACCTTGAGGCGCAGGCCGAGGATCTTCTTCTGGCGCTGCTGGCGGACGTACTCGGGCCACTTCACCATGCGCGACAGGTTGCGGCGGGGCTGGATGTCCTGGCCGATGCCGTAGTTCTTGGGGCGCTTCTCAATGAGAGGGTTCTGCAGCGAAAGGGTCAGACAGGTGTCGGTGAGGATGAAGAGGTGTCAGGCGTGGGGAGAGAGTACGAACCTTGGGAGCCTTCTTGCCAGCGCGGGACTGGGGGAAGGGGGCCGGAGCGGCCTTCTTGCCGGTAGCTTTCGGTGCCTATCATTGAGAAAAAAAGATCAGCATGTCTGATCTTTTTTAAACTCTAGTAGAGCATCGGACCTGTATGCGAAGCGACAGAGGACGTAGAGAGACATGAGTGTGAAAAGGGGACGAGGCCGGCGTTTCTGCTCAGCCAACTTCCTCTTCACTTCAGATCCTCGCCATTCATGTCGCCGCATCATGAGGTCGAGAGGCTCAGGCCAATTCATCACCGGATTATGTCGCCACCGCTCTCATGCCTGTCCATTGTTCTCTTCCTCTTTCGAGACGAAGTGAGGTAATGGCAAGGCCGAAGAGAGGAAGCTCGACAACCAAGCGGAAATGTAGTTTGCTCAGGCTGGTTGAACTGAATCACTCAGCCTGGCCGTTCTGCACAGTGAAGTGCATACTAGGCAGAAGCAATGTTCGCAGAAAACGACCGAAGCCATCAAAGTCAAATGCTTACCATTGTGTCGAGATGTTGTCGTGCTGTCGTTGGTGATGAGAGACGTGGAGAGAAAAGAGGAAAGGGAAAAAAACAAGCCTCGAAACTTCGAAAAGATTTCCCTAATAGTCGAACCCAACCCATTAAAAAAAGTACGCTAGTGGAACCAAAAATGTCGTGCGTGAACAAAAACTAGGGTTGGAGGGGCAGAACGGTACGGAAAAATTAGTCTGATCGGAAAATCTGTGCTCTGTTCGGAAAAACTTTTCATGAGGCTAAAGTGGCTTCCTTTACGCCTTCCCTTTTCGGGCTTACAACATAAACATAAAGTGGGTCCCTTCTGAGCCTGGTGCATCCCAACATCGAACGAAAGCCTGCAAAAGGCTGATTGGTCAGTCGGTTGACGGTTCTTCTTGGCCCAAGGCTGCAGTCACAAACCAAGCTTCCACCTGCAGACTTCTTGCTTTGTCCGTTGACTCGTTTATTTCTTATGATTTTCATAACGGTTTCGCGGTCGCACAGATACAAAAGTCAACAGCTATTGTTCATCCTCCACCATGGCCCCTGCGCTATGTGTGCTCTGCAAGACGGAGCGTGCGCTCATCAAGCGGCCCAAGAACCACCAAAAGCTGTGCAAGACGTGCTTCATCGCCGTTTTTGAAGACGAGGTCCACCATACGATCACCTCGTCGGGCCTATTTTTCCCGGGCGAACGCGTTGCGATTGGCGCGTCCGGCGGCAAGGACTCGACCGTACTGGCTTCGGTTCTCAAGACGCTCAACGAGCGCCACAAGTATGGCCTGGACCTCGTTCTGCTCAGCATCGACGAGGGTATCAAGGGCTACCGCGACGACTCGCTCGAGACGGTCAAGCGAAATGCCGTGCAGTACGAAATGCCACTGAAGATTGTGGGCTACGACGAGCTGTACGGTTGGACCATGGACCAGGTCGTCGAGACCATTGGTAAGAAGGGCAACTGCACCTACTGCGGAGTCTTCCGGCGTCAGGCTCTTGACCGCGGCGCCAAGCTGCTCGAGATCAAGCACGTCGTCACGGGACACAACGCGGACGACGTCGCCGAGACGGTGCTGATGAACCTGCTGCGGGGCGACCTGCCGCGTTTGTCCCGAAGCACAAGCATTGTGACGGGCGGCGACCGTGCCGACGTCGACGTGAAGCGCAGCAAGCCGCTCAAGTACGCGTACGAGAAGGAGATTGTGCTCTATGCGCATCACAAGAAGCTGGACTACTTCAGCACCGAGTGCATCTACAGCCCGGAAGCATTTCGCGGCAGCGCGCGCAGCCTCATCAAGAACCTTGAACGGGTACGCCCGAGCGCCATACTGGACATTGTGCGTAGTGGCGAGGACATGGCCCGCCTGGTACCCGGCGCAGCACCCACTGCATCCTCCTGTTCCTGCTCCGGGTCAGCGGGCAAGACAGGAAAGACAACAGCAACAGCAAGCAAGGCCGCGGCAGGTGCACTACCATTACCAGTCGACGACGGCACCGACGGCGGGGGTGGAGCAGGCGGGTGCGGCTCACAGGGCGGCCGCTCGTCGGGCAACGAGCTGGCAGCGATGGAGGCACAACTCAAAAGCAACGCGGCCGCCGAGTCACTTGAGACCGACATGGCCTCTCTGTTCCTAGCCCGGAAACAGCAGCAGCTTGACGAGGGACAAGTGCCAGCAAATAAGACGAAAACCGCAGCACCGACGGCACCGACGGTACCGACAACACCAGCGGCAACGTCAAGGCCTAATCAGCCACAAGGCAGAAACGCAGTCGCCAAGCAGGTTCTCGGAACGTGCGTAATGTGCGGCTACATGTCTAGCCAGACCATGTGCCAGGCGTGCACATTGCTGGAAGGCCTGAACAAGAACCGGCCACAGGTCCAGATATAGGTCCTGCATCGTCGGTGTTTTTTCGTTCCTGGCGATCCCATCCCATTTCTTTCACAGCACATAGACTGTATAGACTTTTACGACGCAATGACACTTTTTGAGATAACCCATATAAATAGAACTAAGTTTGTTGTTTTATATACTGGTGGTGCAATCCAATTCGATTGCCAAACTGTGGTTGGACGTGCGTCCGTCATGGTGAGGTGTTTTCTGATTCGCGACCCAGAGCGGACAGCACTTCCTTCCCGCACGGTGATAAGACCATACATTCAAAGCATCCTCCAACCCGTCACATCGTCGCTCTTTGCCTCTTATGAGAAGCGCTTCTCCAACTGCAGACACATTGGTTAGCTCCTAGTAAACAGATTTTGAAACATGAGTCGGGCAGCATCGGGCAGCATCAGTTGACGTACTCTCCACGGGTTGTTCACTTCGAAGCCTGGCGGCGCCAATGGGTTGTCTGTCTGTCCTCGTAACAGGCCTGTGAGTCTCCGGTCGCGGTCCATCACTACGAACACGATGTTGTTAGTCCACGTGCGATTCGAGATGCCATGCGAGCTGCGTTTGTCCGTCGATCGGGTCCTTTGCAGATACGCACTTTGCTGCAATAGTAGTTAGCATCCTGAGTCCAGCATCATGTTAAATCTCTTGTCCAAATTCGGCTCAAACTCACTCTGTCCCACTGGTCAGTCGACCGCCGCGCCCGCTTGCCGCCGTTCTGCATGTGCCGGATCTTGGACAGACCGGCGCCTGAAACGCCAAACATCTAGAATTGAGCAAAGGTATTGTCATTAGCAACCTGTCCTAGGCTGGTACCCGCATAGTCCCCCGCATCGTCGTCATGCAATCTTCGTCTGGTGGTCGGGTCGGCTGCTTACGACAATCATGATCCCGTACGGGATCAGGGTCTCGAAGGGAACAGGCATTGTGGGCGGCGGTGATGCGATAAAGCTCGCTACTGGCTTTCGATTGAATTGGT
Source organism: Sporothrix globosa (assembly GCA_001630435.1). NCBI lineage: Eukaryota > Fungi > Ascomycota > Sordariomycetes > Ophiostomatales > Ophiostomataceae > Sporothrix > Sporothrix globosa. The sequence continues at coordinate 4,305,680 of LVYW01000003.1, forward strand.
GGGTTCGCAGTCGGAGGTTTGGCCGTCGAATCCGAAACCTGGGATCGTGGTCGTTCGCTTGGTCGTGAGGTTCGGCTAAGATCTCGAATTGAGGGAATGATCAATTGCCTGCCTCCCACTGGAGCAGCAAGAATTTGCGGCCTAAGGCCAAAATATACGCGGGCATTCTCAGAGACAGCAGGTGCCGTCGCCCATAATTATAAAAAAGTGGAGACCTGTTGAGGGCTGTGGAATTTGCGGCCAGGTCACGCTGGGTTACATAATATAACTAGCGAACCAGGTGGCGCACGGTGGACGCGGAGAAGGGGGGGGAGCTGTTCGCCAAAGGGGCAGGAGCGGAGGAACACATACAAACCGGCGATCGTGCAAGCCAAAACAACCTCCTTGCGGCCACTGAACAACCCCGTTTCGACGCGTCCTTTATCATCAACGCCGCGTTTTTCGCTGTACCAGAACCTCTACTGCGACCAGCATCCTTAATAGAGCGCGTTCGGAACCTTTTTGGCCGACAATCTGCGCCGGCGCAACCTGCAACGCGGGTCTCCATCCCTGCATCGAAAAGTGTTGCCACCTCCACTTCTCCTTCACCTCACTACGATTTTGCTGCCGACGACAGCATCCTTTTGCACCTCTTTTGCTATCAGCATTGCGTACCCAGAAACACCACCTTTGGATGCCACGTCCTGTTTCCTGTGGCTCACTTCCCTGCAATGCCCACGCCGGCGCTTCGTCGACCAGCGAACTTGACGGCAATCTGGAGACAGTAACGCATTTTATTCCCGCCTTTATACCTCGTCTCCCTCATCTCAATACTGTACTCCGTACAACATTCCCATTTTCGGACCTCGCGCACACATACGGACCGCGCCGGGGCGGTGGATGACCCGCCGAGAAGGGGACATTCGCGGCCATGGCGAGCGAGCAACTTATTCAGGAGGAGCTTCAAAGCAGCGCGGCCGTCTCCGAGCCAAGTGCATCGTCGCACATGGACGATGACGAGAGCACCGGAACGCTCGACCGCGCTGCTCAACTTGGCATGACAAACGGCATGAAGAGCGACACCACGGCCGGTGACGGCGAACGTTACACAGGAGAGGAAAGCGAGGAGTTGGAGGAGGAGGCGGATGCCGAAGGGGAAGAAGACGATGAATTCCACGACGATGCAGACGACTACGAGTCCGAAGGCGCCGGCGAGGACGTCGACGACGAGCTGGACGAGGACGACACAATACTGCCGACAGCAGCAGGACGACGACGCCTTCGTGTCAAAGACGATGACGGCGAAGACGACGGAGAGGAGGACGATGAAGACGATGCCGAAGGTGAAGACGACAGCGATGGAGGCCGCGACGAGGACGAGGCGTCGGGCGACGATGCTGTTGGCGACGCCGAGGGCGTAGGTGCGGTTAAGATTCGGCCTGGTGAAACAGAGGACGACGACGACGACGAAAGCGAAGCCAGCGCTGCTTCCGGCGAGTCCAGTGACGAAGAGTGGGAGGAGCAGGCACAGAACGCCGATGACGATGACGATGAAGATGTAGAAGAGGAGGAGGAGGAGGAGGAAGAGGCTGGAGACGAGGACGAAGGCGAAAGCCAAGTCGGCGCCGCAGAACATGTCTATGACGACGATGACGAAGATGAGGAGGGGGCGGCGTTCAACTATCACTTGGACTGCCTGTACTGCAGGCGAGGCTATGGCAAACCCAGAAAGAACGACCCGAATCTCTGGACGTGCCCAACGTGTACAAACAGGGGTAAGTCTGGCCAGAGACGCATGCAAAGAATGGGGAAATGGATATGGTGCTAACTCGCATCCCCAGCGCATTTGGAGTGCTCCTACCAACATCAGGCGTCCGACGGGTTTACTACAGACCGTACGTATTCCTCAGCGAATTATGTTTGCTGCGCAGTGAAAACTATTCCCTTTCTTTTCCGTTTGCTGACATGCACAAATAGAGCCATGGAGATGTCCGGATTGTGTTGCGAAAACCCGCACAGAAGCAGGAGACGCTACTGGCGAGACGATGGACGTTGATGGCGACGGAACTCTCCAAACGACAAACGGAGCCGACGTCGTGACTGGGACACCTCCAAAGACAACAATACTTGCGACACTCAAAACCAACACGCCAAGGTCGTCGCCAGCATTGCGTGGCTTAGGCGCAAATACAGGCTCTGTCTCGGAGGACCAGGCAGACGGTGCACTGCGCTCGTTGCGGAAACGGCGAACATCGCCGGTTGAGAGTGCTGGCAGCGGCATGTCCCTGCGCAAGCGCCGGAAGAATGTCACAGCAGATTTGAGCATTGACGGATTTACCGATATCCACAATTCGACTGTGCCGAACTCGGCCCGCTCCCTACGGATAAAGCCGCCTGCCGCGTCGCAAGTTTCAGTTGTGAAGAAGACACGAGGCAGTCTCATTCTCAAGATCAATGTGGCACCTGTCGACCTGCGCAGGATCACAGTCAAGAAGCGCAAATACACAAAGCGCGGGACAGCGCCACCAAGGATCAGCAAAAAAGAAAAGAAACGACTTGAACAGTTGGCAGCGGAAAACGGACTGCCGGTCGGCAGCGATGCTCTTCCTGTCATGCCGTCGACCACCGCATACACGCAGCCGTTCTACTCCTTCTTTGACAAGGACACAGACGAACAAAAGGGTAAGCCGTACGGTGGTATTCTCACCGAGGCCGAGGCGGACACGTCCAAAACATTCCCCACTCCCGACGACCGGCGGCGGTTTGACGATGCGAAGCAAAAGGCCGAGGAGGAGTGGCGGGCGCGGCTGCTTGTCATGCAGGCCGAGGCCGAGGCAACCCAGCCACCCAAAAAAAAGAAGGCCGCAGGCCCTGCCAGCCAGATTGAGTGCATCGAGTTTGGCGGGTGGGAAATCGACACGTGGTATGCGGCACCGTATCCCGAAGAGTACAGCCGCAACCGTGTACTCTACATTTGCGAGTTCTGTCTCAAGTACATGAACTCGGACTACGTGGCGTGGCGGCACAAGCTCAAGTGCCCGGCCAAGCACCCACCGGGCGACGAGATCTACCGGCACGAGTCCATCTCGTTTTTTGAGGTGGACGGGCGGAAGAACCCGGTGTACTGCCAGAACCTGTGCTTGCTGGCCAAGTTGTTCCTTGGGTCCAAGACTCTCTACTACGACGTGGAGCCGTTTTTGTTCTATGTGCTCTGCGAGTACGACGAGTTTGGGTACCACTTTGTGGGGTATTTTTCCAAAGAGAAGCGCGCCAGCAGCCAAAACAATGTCAGCTGTATCCTGACGCTGCCCATCCACCAGCGCAAGGGCTACGGCAACTTGCTCATTGACTTTTCGTACCTGCTTACGCGGGTGGAGGAGAAGACGGGCTCGCCCGAGAAGCCCCTGTCCGACATGGGCCTGGTCTCGTACCGGAACTACTGGCGCCTTGTCATGTGCCGGTACCTGTTGGACGCGATGACAGCCAGCAGGGGCGCCAAGCTCGGTCTGTCGATCAAGCAGATCTCGGACGACACCGGCATGACGGCCGACGACGTGATCTCGGCCCTCGAGGGCCTGCGGTGTCTCGTGCGCGACCCACAGACGGGTCTCTACGCGTTCCGGGTGGACGTGACCTACTGCCGCGAGTATGTGGCCAAATGGGAGTCCAAAAAGTACGTAACGCTCAACCCGGCGGCGCTGACGTGGACGCCCTATGTGATGGGTCGTGGTAACGCCACAAACTTTGAGCTGGGGCCTGCGCTCACGGCCATTGCACCGCGCGAAGAGGACGACGAGCAAAAATCGGGCGAGCAGTTTGTGGCTCGCCTCGCCAACAGCGACAGCATCTCCACGCAAGGCGGTCTCACAAATGGCGTTGCCGCGGACGGTGCTGCCACGACCACAGCTACAGAGGACAACAAGGCGCTGGCCTCGACCGCCATGGTCCTCGAGTCCACGGAGCCCAACGACAAGGACGGCATTGTCCCCGAGACGAAAGACGAGGCGGATACAAAGACAAACGGCGACCACAGCGCGGCATCTGCGGCCACTTCAAGCAAAACCCTCGAAGCCGACGCCGATGCCGAAGCCGACGCCGATGCCGATGTCGAACCTCCAGTCGCCAACATTATGAGCGACATTAAGTCCGAGGACAAGGACGATGACGACAGTGAGAGCGACGAAGTTGTCGGCAGTAAAAACCGTGCCACGACGGCGATCAACGGCATGGCGACGCACGCAGCCCACCAAAACCACGGCGCAGCACCAGCGCCGTCCGTGGCGGGCACAGCCAATGGCTCACAAAAGCAGGATGAGAGTGGCAATGGCGGTGATTGGGCGGCAGCGTACAGCTCGGTCCCGACAACGCGGTTTGTCGTGTTCCCGCCGGTATCGGCGCGCCGTTTGACAGGCTATCCACGGGCACCGATCGGTCGGCCACCAGGCGCCCGTACAGGCAGCGGCAACCGCGCACGGAGTCGCCACAGCACCACGGGCCACGTCCGGCGGGCTGTGGTTAGCGCGTCGCGGCCCAAGGCACCGAGCTCGTCCAAGAAAAAGACGGGCGGCACGGGCCGTGGACCTGGTCGCTGGCCCAAGGGCACCAAGAAGAGCGACTATGGAAATGCCGAAAGTGGGCCGGGCCTGCCGCCGGCCTGGCTTGCCCGCAAGATTGCAGCAGCGGAGTCGCACAAGACAGGCTCGGGCTCGGGCGATGCAGTCAATGGCGACCCCAAACACGAGGTTGAGGCGCATGATGCCACGGCCTCTGCAACCGCCGACGATGAACATCCGCCGCCACCCCTCACGCCGAGCCGCCAACCCGCCGCTAGTAGCGACCATCACGACGACGACGACGACGAGGCCGATGCCGAAGGCGAAGACGACGACGAGCACACCGTGGCGGACACCGTGCAGGTGCACACGCCGACGCTGCCGTCGCGACTGGCGGACAAGCGCGGTGGCCTAAACGGTGCCGTGTTGGCATCCGGGACTCGAGGCCGGTCGTCACCGCGGCTGGGCAAGATCAAGGCTGCAGCGTTGCACGACGGCGGCGAAGCTGATACGGTGATGGTGGATGTTGGAGAGACATAAACAGCGATCAGACTCGGTGTACTGATGCTTCATTTTTTTTTTTTTTTTTAAAAAAACCCCTTTTCAGGAAGATGTACATTTTAGTTTCCAGTTGGGCAGCATGGCGTTCAGACGTTTTGCATTTCTTGTGTGTCGATTATTTCTATGTATTGGAGTCCTGTTTTTTGTTTCTATTATTTTCTTCCCCTTTTTCCCATTGTTTCTAGGCTTGCCCGTGTCGGCTTGCACCTTTATTTTATTATGTTGTATTAAACTGCCAATACCCTCTATTTTAGTGGCAACTCATCCAGGATGACTTTGGTAGACGTGTGCCTTGACGAGTGTGTCATAGCGTAGAATTCGGGCAACTGTTGGTTTTAATTTGGTTTTTCCTCCGGCCCTTTATCTATGTTGGAGATTCCTGTCACCTTTTTTTTTTTTTAAAAAAAAAAAAAAGTGAAATGGCCCAAGCCAAGGCAAAGTGCCTTCCGCCCCTACCCTTCCCCACTGCCGTCGGTGTATCCCACCTCCCACCTTCCCCCATAAGCCGCTACGACGCAGTAGTTGCACCGACAGCACGGTACGCTATGTTTCACCGACCCGGGCCAATTCCGTGCTCCATTCGCCGTGTCGCGCTCCCCATCGCACCTGCCGCAGACGGAGCTCGGGCGTGTCAGGGACGCCAGCCAAACTGCACCGCCTCAATTGACTCCAATCTCACTCTGCATCTCGCCCTCGGTTTTGTATCACCTTGTCTCGCGTTGCGCATGTTGCCCTGCTCCCGTTCAGCTGCAAGAGACCGTTGTTTTCTCTAGAGCAGTCTAGATGCATCCCTGCCCCAGCACAAGCGTCGGCGCACCTTGACATGACCATCTGCGTAGTGCTGCAGTGCGGCCACGTCGTCAGCTGCATCCCTCGCCCCATCGTTCACACGTCATTACGCATGTCTTGCATTCCGCATTCTGTGCTGCTTTGTGCCTTTCCCTCCCAGGTTTGCCCGCCGACCTTGATATCCCTGCGGACAAGTGTCGTCCCAAGGCTCCGCCTCACAATCCTTCAAAACAAGGCAAACCACCAAGGAAGCGAGTCGATGCAAAATGGACAAACGGGAGACCGATTCAACGCAAAATGGCAAAATAAAACCCGCCGAGTCAGAGGCGCCTTCTCGAGGCTCTTGGCTAGTGGCGCTGCCACTGGAGAAAGTACAAAAACGACAGGGAGATCACACACTTGTTTCAGCACATGCAGTTCGAAACAGCACCATCCACAGCCTCTGTTTTGTTCGGCTTTGCCAACTTTATCAAACCGCCTTATCTGTTCTCTCCTTCTCTCCTCAACGTCGTAGTTTTCTTCACTTTTGATCTATTTTTGATATATTTTTGATCTAGCTTTGATTTACGTCGTATATTCTGTCTATTATCTATCAAGTTTCGCTTCTTCACTCGCTGCCTTGCCCGTTTATCCTCTGCCTCCTGTCTTTGCATCGGCACTCCTCGAAACAACAAAGCAGCCGGTTGCCCGTCTCAAATTAACATCGAAAGGTTGACATTCGGATCTCGGTTCACCTCCGCATTCAGGCACCTTTCGATCCCCGGCACAGTTCCAGTTCCCACCTCGCAGCTACCCACCGGCACTTTCGTTCTGCGCCGCCCTGTACCTCGTGCGTGCCGCTCTTCCCTCTTCCACCATCCTCGTGTATGTTCCCATAGCACTTCTCGTATTCTCCACAGCCACCTTCTCTCGCACCATTCCCAGCTTTCGAGCTCGCTGCTCTGGCTTGTTTCTTGGCGACAGCTATCCACCGGTTTCCAGCGTCTGTCTCGCTCCCTCGGCACTGTTTATGTCCTCCGTTCACCCGTTGACGAGTCTGCATTGCTCCTGTTTTCCCGTTTCATCGACCTGCTGACTTTCAACAGCAGATTTCACAAGCTCCGGCCGCTCCTGCTTCCCGGCTTGCAGTAAACAACCAGGTAAGAACTCTTGCCTATTGCGCCAAACCCTAGGTCCTGTGTGCCTCCCTCAATTCAGAAGGCGCGGTTCTACAGCGTTCCTCGAACTTGCTCTTGACCTGGGAATGCTACCCATTGCTCCTTCCCAATCAGGGCCTTTCCTCTTAGCAATTTGGCCTGCGTCGACATCTCACTATCACCCAGTCCCATGCTCCCTTTATCCAATACCACGAGGTGCATTTGACTGCCATTGGCCAATTGACTGATGTGGATCGTTGCTTCTTCTGTCGTCGCCTCGCTCCTTCCCGGTTTCCCTGTTGCCCTATCTGTGCACTGGTCCTGTACAAGTTTGCTGCTCGATGGGTCTGGTCGTTCCTTCCCGTGCAGTCGTCTGTCGTCACATCTGCTTGCTGTTTACGGCGAGTGAAGCCTCATTTCTCAACACTTTGATCTCAACATTTCTTTCTCCAACTCTTTTTCCAGCCCTCATTTTGTACCCCTGTCAAGTCCGACCTCCTTCACTCCTTCACCCCGCCATTCCACGTCGCTCTCCACACAATCAACGATCGGCAACAGACTCGCGTGCTCACATGAAACTAACGTTTGTTGACTTGGGCTTTCAAACTAGGATCGCCAATCCCCCAACTTACGTCAACGCGTTTAAACACACTTAAACACGCACGTCAGTACCTGGCAACCACCAGAGACTCGCAACCGTCTCCGAACAGACTCCCAGCCGTCACAATGGCCGCTCCAAACACTTTCAAGAGCAACCTGGGCCTCTCCATTATCGGAGTCGGCCGCCAATACCCGCCATACTCCCTCAAGCCCGACTCTCTCAACACATTGAGCAAACGATTCTACCCAGAATCGCCAGCGTAAGTGCATCCAGTCGTACGAGTCCTTGTCGCTCGTCCTACAACCCATCTAACAGCTGTCCGTCTGCAGAATGACCAAGGTGCTGGGTATCAACCAGTTCACTGGCATTGAGGCGCGCTCGTCCATTGGCACGCCGGACCACCCTCTTGTCAACCAGGAAAAGGCACCCACCATCAAACAGCTCAGCGACATCTTCTTCCAGGAAGGCGTCCCCCTCGCCGTCCAAGCCGCGCAAAAGGCCATTGCGGAGGCCCGCATCGACCTCTCGCAAATCACCCACGTTGTCGCCAACACCTGCACGAATAGCGCCAACCCGGGCTTCGATCACTTTGTCGTCAAGGGTCTCGGCATCAAGCAGCAGGTCGAAAAAGTCTTGCTGCACGGCATCGGCTGCAGTGGCGGCCTCGCAGGCCTGCGCACGGCCGCCAACCTTGCTCTGGGACACACCATGCGGGGCAAACCCGCCCGCATCCTGGTCGTCACGCTCGAACTCAGCACGATGATGGTCCGCAGCGAGCTCGACAGCATCCACGAGATACAGGAGACCCGCATCGGCGTTGCCCTCTTCTCGGACTGCGGCAGCGCCGTCGTTCTGAGTAACGGCATCGGCGAGTCTGCCGAGCCCATCTACGAGCTGCTGGGCTGGGACCACCGCATGATCCCCGACACCGAGGAGGACCTGGGATTCGACGTCGACCCTGTGGGCTGGAAGGTCGTGCTGTCGCCCCGCGTGCCCAAGCTGGCCGCTGAGGTGCTGCAGCCCACGTTCAGCGACCTTGTCGCCTCCGTGCCCGATCTGCCCTCCACCTACCAGACCGCTGCCGACTTTGACTGGGCCATGCACCCGGGCGGCTCCACCATCTTGTCCGGCGCTGAGCGCGCCATGGGCATCTCGACCGAGCACATGCGTGCCAGCTACGACACCTACATCAACCACGGCAACTCGAGCTCCGCCACCATCTTCAGCGTGCTCGACCGCCTGCGCGAAAAGGACATGGACGCCTGGGCCCCTGGCGGCAAGGGTCCCAAAGAGTACATTATCGGCTGTGCCTTTGGGCCGGGCATCGCTGTGGAGTCGTGCATCCTCAAGCGCAACATGCGCGTCACCGGCATCGACACGCCTCCCGAGACCGAGAGCGAGGCCAGCCGTAGCGAGGCAGGCGATGCCAGCGAGGAGAAGGCGCCCGCCCCATCGACGACAACGACGACGACATCGATGACGACAACGACAACGACAACGGCATCATCGAACACAGCCACCCCTGATCACGCGACACAAGCAGAAACACAGGTCATCACCTCCCAGGTGAACAACCTGGAGCTGAACTCGAACTGACTAGAACTGGACATTTGTGGAGTTACTGCAAGCGACTTGTAAAGTGACGCAATGGAATGGGCGGATGTATCTTAATACCTGTGGATTTTGTCTTTTTTTTCTTTTTTTTTTTGCTGTTCATTTTAAATGTATACTGCTTTTGTTGAATTTCGTTCCATCACCAACACTGTTTCATCTGGTTGCTGCCTCTTTTTAACGTTCACTTGCTATGTGGAACCCAGCAATCCGTGCATGGGAAAAAAAAAGTAGCTTACATACATCAGGGCGTGTTTTGAGTTGCGTGCAGATTGCTCGGTGTCTCGTGTTCGAGACTGTAAGAATCAGCGGTTACTGTGGGCAGGACAACAGCAGCCTCTACAGCGTTCGTATACAAGTCACCTCAATATCACCAGAGAAATGCAAACAGTTTCAAAATGCTATTTTGACTACTGGTACAAGTGGTATCATTTAAATAAACAATCAAGCGCTGCCCTCTATCCAACAAGGATCTTCCAAAACCAAAAACCCCAACTAGCAAAGCTTACGTCTATCCCCAGCTAACCCGAGTTCTCCAATCATGTCAAGGCGCCTTTTCTGTCTCCCAGCCCAGCGAGCATCCCATCGACATAAAAGAGACTATGGATGCCTCGCCTTCATAAATTGTCATTTCATTATCCGATTTTTATCATTTTGCCCCTCTCTTGTTTACTGGGACGTCGCCTTGTTCTCCGCGACGGTGCCACCGTCCTCAACGTGCTCCAGAAAATCCGCCTTGCGCACACCGAGCTGGGAGGTGTCCCAGCCGTTGGCCTCCAGGTAGCGGCGGAAGCGCGCGTCCTCGTACTGGATTGTGTCCTGGCCGACGTTGGGCAGCAGGAAGAAGGCCAATAGCGCCGACAGAACCGACAAGCTGGAGCTGACATAGAAGGGGTACTGCGCCGTGGCGTTGGCGTCGTCGCCACCAGCCGCCTCAATGTAGGGGTAGACGTAGGTGCCGACAAAGGCGCCGATCTTGCCAACGGCGGCGGCAATGCCGTAGTACTGGCCGCGCACACCAGTCGCGCAGGTCTTCGCAGCCAGAAGACCAATGTTGTCGCCGGGGCCGAACTCGCCAAGCGACAGGAAAATGCCATAGACGGTGGCGAACGCGCCGACCATGTGCGGCTGGGACAAGTTGGCATAGTCGCCGGCCATGATGAAACCGACAATGGCCTGCAGCAGCACACCCGTGATCAGGCACCAGCGGGGGCCGAGCCAGTCACTGGCCTTGGCGCCGAGGAGCGAGCCGGGCATGTAGAACAGGTTGATGACGACGTTCCAGCCGAAGATGGTGGTCAGGGGCGCGTCGGAGGGGAAAATGTTGGCCAGGATGGTGGACGAGTAAATGCCAAAGGCGTAGGTCAGGAAGTCGTAAATGAACCAGATCAGGCTGACCACGATTAGGCGGGGGCCGTAGAACTTGAGAACCAGCCAGTACGGGGTGCGGGTACCCTTCATAGAATTGCGGTTGAACTCCTCATTCTCCTTGACAAAAAGACGGATGACGAAAAGGACGAGGGGAAAGACGGCACCGATGCCGAGCGACACGCGCCACTGGGTGCTGAGGTGTTCATTATGGCAAGCGGCCGCGACGACGTCTGTATAAAGGCTGGTGTTAGCTCGGCGAAGACCAACCGGAAGAGGCGTGAAAGTGGTAAAAAAAGGTACAGATAAGAGAGTATGAGAAACACGTACAAGGAACAAAGGCGCCAATAACGAAGCCTAAGTCAATAATGGAATTGGTGAACCTATTCTGTTAGTTTGGGTAGAGAGAAAAAGAGAGAGAAAAACCAACAGCGAGAGAGGTAGGGAAAAGGACGGGGTACTTCGTGGCACACGAACTCACAGGATGAAGATAAAGTGGCGCCAGCCCTTGCGGACCTCGCCCGTCGACTCGGCACAGCCCACAGAGCCTGCAGGGTACTCGCCACCAATGCCGATACCGACGAAGAAACGCCACGCAGCCAGGATGTTGAACATGCCAATGGTGTCGCCGTGGTAGTAGGAGCCGGCGGCCAAAGACGTGAAGATGAAGAGGATGATGGTAGACACAAGCAGGGCGTTGGTACGCGACCAGCGGTCAGCGAGGACACCAAAGAACAGCTGGCCGACGACGGTGCCAGCAAAGACAATGGCACTGACAACGCTCTTGGACCGGGACTTGGACCAGGTGTCGCCGTACTGGAGGGCCAGGATGGTGGAGACGGAGCCAATGACCTGCAAAAGTTAGCACACATGCGCTGATCGGCCGAATCTATCCCGATCTACGCCGGCGTGTAGCTCACGTTGTTGATGTAGCCGTCCGAGAAGAGACCGGCACCGCAGGCGACGACGGGCAGCGTAATAAGAGGCTGCTTCTGGTCGATGGGCGGCAGGTTGTTCTCGGCGTTGACTTCTTCGACGACGTTCTCGGCCTGCTCCCGCTCGTGCTGCCGGCCGGCAACCGTGAGGCGGTTGAGGAACGACATGGTGGGCGGGGGAGGTTCGGTAAAAATGTAAACTGAGGCTGTCAACGGTGAAGTTGCGAGAGAAAGAGAGAGAGAGAGAGAGATCTGCGTTGGCAGTCAGGTGTCCAGAGAGTCGAGCTTTCTACTCCCTTCTTTCTTCTTACGGAAGAGAAATAAGGAAAGAAGGAGGCCGACAACAGGAAACAAAACAAGGAAAGAGTGAGAGAAAAGAGGTGAGGGTGCTAGATAAGGAAGGAAGGAGGAGGGGAGGGTACGAGTTTATGAGGACTCGACTCTGAATACAAAACGATCGGCCTTGTGGAAGGGCTCTTTGGTACTTTGCAATAAAAAAAGAGGATAATGCTCGGTTACATTCACTAGCTCGCCACAGGCGCATTTGTTTATGGAGATCCAGGCTGGGGTTGGGGTGCACACTGGGAGGTGGACGTGTTGGACAGCACTAAGAACAAAGTGGACGGACAGGACCCCAAAGGATTTGTTACGACGTAATTACTTTGACCTGGTTCACATGGGACGGCATAGTACTAAGGTACTGTCTCTCGTTTTGATATTTTCTGTTTTAGTTGTTTTCCTCTTCGGGTCGCCGATCCTTTCTCTGGGGGGCAAATACTGGGTCGTCCGTGGGTCGGCGATGGGACCGGACGCGTGATAGTGCTCATGTGGGTGATTTTGCCGAAGTCTGCTCAGTTCTGGGAATAAGAAAATCGCTGGGCGATACGAAAGGACTTTGTGTGCGGAGCAAGGCGCCGTCGTGGCTTGGTGTGTTGGATGATATGTGTCAAGAGTCAACTAGCCGTAAACCTCATTACACACACGCAGTTTGTATACTGTCTGTTGGAGGGTACAGACGGTGGCCGCGCCTTCCTATTCCCATTTCTCGGGATCGAGGTGCTCTTTCCCGTGCAACGAGGCCGCCAGGGTGGCAAGAGCGGCCGGCCACTCGACAGGTCCATCTCTCTCCCAATTTTGTGATGGTTGACCGAACACACGAAGCCGACAGCCTTCTTGTTTGGCTCATTGTTGTCTGTTGACAAAAAAGTCGTATCAGGCTGTCACATTCGACTTCATCCTATCTCTGCCCGTACCCTCCTAGCGACGCGCAACGACTGATTGCGACTGTAAGATATTAGACCGATGTAAGTTGCCAAATGCCCCGCTTTTTTTTTTTTTTTGTGTGTTGTTGTTCGCACGGCTGCCGTCGCGCCTTCCTCTTTTCTCAAGGTGCGCCGGCCTCATTTAGCAGCCTTGTTCTACTTGTACTTCCAGGTTTGGCGTTTCTGCGTATGTACTCCGTACTTTTCTCGAGGCGCCTTGCTCGAACAAATATGGAAGATACCGCCCCATCCTTTCCAATTCTTTGGTCTTCTGCACTCTTTGTCTTTATTCCCCCTTCTTTTCTCGTTTCATTTTACATCTTCTTTTTCATCTATTGTGTTTGCAAGCTCTGACGTCAATGGCGTTCGGCTTGGCAGGAACACGCTTTAGGTCCCGTTACAGAGCCTGTGCTGTGGCCTAGGCGCACACACCAGAAGCAAAACGGTCAAAGAACAGTAAATCGGGGTTTTCTTGTCTTGTTAGCAGTGGCAGAGGCGCTGGAACCAGTCCCTATTTGGGTCTCGAGCTCGGCATGCCGCTTGCCGAATCTCATGCCTTACCGCCCAGGGACTAGCACGCCCTTTTCTCTCGCACTTGCCTGTTTTTGATTAAACCACGCTTTCCCTTGATTGATTCACAAGCTCCTTCCACAAATTTACCCTGTATGTCGTACTTTCCCATGGCTCTTTCTTCGTCTGCCGTCTCCGTTTCTTGCACCTCGTAGCCTTCTTACCGGGGGCACTTACCGCTTTCGTGCCCCCCCACTGGTCGTACTTACTTCGAATGCGGCTTGAAGACAGAAGACGCCTATCACATTGCATCTTGTAGCACCTTGCTGAGGAAGGGACGGCCACGCGCTCGCTCCTGCCCAGAACAACAAAACATTGTCCAGAAAAGTAAACAGTCCTCAGGCATCCTTCTGTTTTCTTGTCCTTGGAAACTTCGTACTCCCCTTACCCACCAATTTGCGCTCGCTTCTAAACGACCTTTCAACGGTAACTCAGCATCTCAACGTTGCATGGCGAGCCCACTTCGGCGACGCCGACTACCCCCCTCATCAAGAACACGACCTCCTGCAAGACGACGGTTTGGAAGGACGCTAGAGGCTGACCTCCCCGCAGATGTTCAGGCCGTGCTTGGCCCTGCATTCAACTGGCGTCCGCTGAGCGACAAAACAACAAATCGACAACGGCATGAAGAAGAACAGCACTTGGCCTGGCCTCCCTGGCCTGGCCAAATATTTGTTTGGCGAGCTAGGTCCCTTGGCTGCTTGGCTGCTTGGCTCTTGTGTCTCTTGTGCCTTGTCTGGCTGAGACTGAAGTTTTTCTTTTGCCTCTTCGTTATTTCCTTGTCGGTCGTCCTTTTACGACTCCCTTCATACTTTCTTCTCCTTGGTAATTACTCCCTCCAACGCCTCTGGACTGGGCCGGTCAAGGTGCTTTTTTCTACGTCGTATTTGGACGTTACCGTTCGCTTCCAGCGACGACACCTAACTTGCCCAGCCTGTTCAAAGTCCCCGATACACTAGGAAACGCCGTTTTGTTTATGCAGCCTCCTCTACAACATGCAATACCACCTTGTCCGCAACCTCTTTCGACCAACAAGGCAAGCATGGTCCAAGCTCCCCGGGATGTTCTCGGTCCGGACGAAACGAATGGTCAGCATGGTAACTCGAGCAGCTCGGTCTTGGCCGCGTGAATCTCATTTGGCTCACCGAGTGTAACATCTCGACATTGCGGCGGCTAAATGACCTTGCGCGTCTCAACAAGGTGTCGATGAGGGTCGATGAGGGGATTTGAAAAAGAAGAAACGGTTAACCCATGCCAAAGAGGTGTTTTATTGTCCACTTCAAGGATCGAGACTTTGGGGACTGTTTGGATATCCTGGATGAACGTGATACTTCTTTCGATGTAATTCTAGTCTGGACGCACGTGCTATGGAGGGCACGTGTGAGCCAGTCTCGACAACTACAGGTCCCCCATCACGCGAACCATGAAGATCCTTTGGAATCCTCTGGTTCTGACATGAACGGGCAATATGAAAACTAACAACTTGTTGCGAGCCCAGAAACCGCACGCATCATCGCACGCCATCACACATCGATGCACAAAATATTGTAATGTCCCCAAAAATGAGAGTAGACCTCCTTACATGGCCCAATATACAGTATTGCCGCGCCATGCTTCTCAGTCGTTTGCAAGCTCATTCTGAAATGGGAAGACACCAAGCTGGTACCTGTCCGTTATACTATTACCACATGTTGTCAGTAGTACGGCGCACTCGCAAGTTCGCCCCTTCCGCTCGATGGCGCCGGTACTTGATCTAGGTTGATCAGATAACAAGAAACAAAACGCGAAAAATATTCCGGAATCACCCAAGAACACATCCCTCCACCGAGAGTGGGACGTTCGTTCCCAGCGACAAGGCAGCCAATCGTGGCCGCCCTCCGATCAACGTGGTCCAGTCGCCTCACCATGGGGATGTGCCCCTAGCTGCCGCTCAGTCGATCCACCACCACACAAAGTAGCGCACCACAACATAAAAACATGAAATAAAATAAAAACCACACACCACAAGAGTGCAAGGGTTGGTCAACGGGTGTGCCGCCGTGCATGAGACGCGGCGCCCAAAGGTCAAGACAAGCTTTTTTTTATGATTTTAATTTGCTCTCAATAAAATAACCAGATATTGGGGTGGGAACTTTCGAGGCATCGTTACCAGCGGTGTGAGGATCATGTGTCGTCCGGGTGCCTTTGAACGTCATACGACGTGGCTTTGTGCGAGTCGCTGTGGTTGTGGTTGTGGTGTGCTTCGATTTTCTCCTCTTTCGGTCGAGTCAATACACACTCGATCATGTACGACATGCGACGTATTCCATGGTTTTCTCCATGTCGTCCCTCAATGTCGTCGAAGGAAGTCGACTCTGAAGATATTTGAGAAATTTAATCCTTTATCTTTCAAGGATCAAACCTCCATAGCGCCAGGCCCGTGTGGATAATTCAACATGGCCTACTCCGAGAAGGAAAACGACGGCATCTTCACCGTCAAATTTCCACAACAGAGACACTGCAACCATATTATATCGGGAGAGTAACGATGCATGGATCAAGCATGTTCCTCGTTCTTGGCGCTGCGAGGAGACAGGTGTACCTGGTACATGTCCACCATGCTGTGATTGAGTCAAAGGATCTGCGAGCTGATGTATCTTGTCATCAAGTTTGGTTTTACTTTAAACTAACAAATAAAAAATACAGGTTATTCTGTTACTCCAGCAGCATTTCGTCATGCCCAGCCATTTTCCAGCATTTATGGCACGACACGAAGAGGTCTTCCCGGCCGTCGCAGCCGAAGCCGGACCTGCGGTACATCCTTTGCGGCGGGCTCCAAGATGTGAATGGGCAGCACCCGGTCGTTTCGCGGCGGAACTTTGGGTGGCACCCCGTACTGGCCCTTGGCAGCTGCAGCCGCGTCCTCGGCGTCAAACATCAGCACTACGGCGGCGGCAAACGACAGAATCTCGGCTGTGGCAAAGTGTCGTCCGGGGCATAGCGTTTTACCGCCACCAAATGCGCGGAACGCGGCAGGGTGTCGTTTCGGAACAGCCGGCGTGGCCTTGCCCGATTTGTCTGGTTTTGCTGCCGACTTGGGAAGAAATCTTGCCGGGTCAAACGTGTCGACATCAGCACCCCAGAGCGAAGGGTCCGCGTGGATGACACCTGCAGCAATCTGCACAACCGAACCAGCGCGCAAGAAGTACCGATCGGCCAGCATAGTGTCGGACAGCACGAGGCGGGTCGACATGTTGTTGGAGCCCAGTCGGAGGCACTCCTGGTAGACAGCCTGCAGGGTCGGGCAGTTTGTGCGAATGTGTTCGATGCTCAGTGTGTCGCTACCGTTGTTGTTGTTGTCATCGTCGCTGTTGCCATCACTACTCGTCTCCAATTCGCGTCGTACGGTCTGAAGCAAGTCTAGGTCGGAGAACAGTCTGAGAACGACCCAAAACGATGTCACGGCCGTGTTGATGATGCCGGCAAACAAAAACGACAGCTCAGACCGTGCCGTGCTGGAACGGGCCCAGCCGTAGCGGTCGGCAATGGCAACGCGGCGCCGCACAATCTCGCTGCTGTCACTGGACAGATGCTCGTCTGCAGTCAGGAATGTCGTAAAGCCATCCACGAGCTGCTCACGTGCGGCAAAGGGACGCCCGCCTAAAAGCGATGCCATCAGCGACCCGGGTTGACGGTCGCCCACGAGAAGCAGCCGGCCAAGACCATGCACAAATTCCCAGAACGCTGGTTCTAACTCGGGCTCCATGGCGAGCGGGTTGCGCGGGCCGTACAAGAACTGCGCAGTGCCCAGCGTGACAAAATGCTTCATCCAGGCCAGCAAATCGACCACGGCCGGTGTCCGTGGAGTCGAAGTCGTTGAGGCGTCCAGGTCAGATGCGTACGAGTTGACTTGGCCGACCAGCTCGCTGACCGCATCTTTCACAAAGGACGTCAATGTATCGCCGGGTCCCAAGTAACTGTAAACCATGTCGTGCATGTCGGCCAGGAAGCCGTACGACTCATCGTACTTTTGGTCGTCGACAATGGACATGGTCGGTCCTGTCCCGGATGTTGCTGCCGGTCTAAGCTTAGGCGACGTCGCTACGGCCAGATTTTCACCACGGACGATGCCAACAGTCTTCTTGTCAAGGCCGAGGACGCGGCGCGTTACGTCGGGCACAAGAGGCGTAAAGGACAAAGCGCGGGATGCGCGCTGCACGGCAGCCGCCAGCGACGGGTCGGTTACGAGATAGATGCGTGAGCCGGGGACCGGCAGTGTGACAATACCTGCCGGGGCTGACGATTGAGGCGCGGACATGGAAGAGGACGACGGCGAAGACAGCGCCGACGGCGTCGGGCCGCCAAGAGTCGTGCCTACTCCGCCCTGGGCCATGTGTTGGATGCGCAGCCCGAGCTGCTGCATATAGCGGCCTCCCTGCAGGGCCATGCACAGGACATGGCCAAGGAATGGTAGGCCCGGTGCCGGGATGACGGGCGGCTCATCGGGGCGGCTCCGGCGCAGCTGCAGGCGGTAAAGGATAAAGTAGAGGGTACCAAGGCCAACGACAATGACCGACAAGTCGGAAAAGGTCATGGTGGAGCGCGTGGTGGGAAGAGGATGGATGATAAACGAATATCCGATCGCAGAGCAAATAAAGCTCGAAAAGAAGGCGGAAAAAGGACTTGCAAACAGGAAAAATGTGGACGCATAAATGAGTCGATACAACCGCCGCCGTAAAATATGTCCGAAACCACGCGTTCCCTCTCCTCCTCACCGTCAGATTTTTACTCCGAGCTTTGCATTTTGAACAAGACGCACGACGGCCGGGGAAATGGGGGCAACGTTCGTTTCTCCAACACGACCCTGGCCACCAACCCAAATAGAGAGGTTGTCTGTGGCCTGCCATTGGGTGATGTAGCGGCGGTTGTAAAGCGGGGTGTTAATCTGGCTTGGGACCAATGGCGTGCTGCAGATTGGTAGCCGTTGATATTCCCGACGGAGAGCCGACATCTTGACGGCTTGTTGTGGGATAGTTGATTCTCGACGAGGTAAAGAAAAGCATGTTTGTTCTGGAGAAATCCAGAACAAGACGGAGAAAAAAGGGGCAAGGAGCAAAGGAGAACACGGGAGGGTTAGGAAAATCATGGCGTCTAATATATCCAATTTTCTCATATATCGTCAAAATACACGATAAATAACAAAATGTGCTCTCAAAGATGGATAACCAGAAAAGAAAAACAAACCCGAAAAGAAAAAAAAGTACGGAGAAAGTATCCAACTCTGACAAAATAAAAATGAAACAGTTCTTACTTATGGAACGACTTGACCTTCTCGACCTCATCGTAGCTACCCATGAAGATGCCGGACTTGTCGTGGATGTGCTCGGGGACGACCTCGAGCATGCGCTCCATATTGGAGTTGACCGCCTGGCCTCCGGCGTTCTCAAAGACCATGGCCATGGGGGCGCACTCGTATAGAATGCGCAGCTTGCCCTTGGGGCTCTTGGAGTCGGCCGGGTAGGCAAAGATGCCGCCGTAGAGGAGCGTGCGGTAGGCGTCGGCCACCATGCTGCCAATGTAACGCGAGCTGTAGGGCTTGCCGTTGTCGGGCTGGGCCTCCTTGAGGGAGTTGAAGTAGGCCTTGACGCGGTCGTCCCAGTAGAGCGAGTTGCCCTCGTTGACGGAGTAGATGGCGCGCTTCTTGGGCAGACGCATGTCGGGGTGCGTCAGGATGAACTCGCCGAGGCCGTTGTCGAGCGTGAAGCCGTTGACGCCGCCGCCCTTCATCGTGATGACGAGCTGCGCCGAGGCGCCGTACATGGTGAAACCGGCCGCCACCAGCTCGGTGCCCGGCTTCAGGATGTCCGCCGCCTCGCCCGTCGAGCCCTCGGCCAGCTTGTGGATGGCGAAGATGGTGCCGACCGACACACCGGCGTCGAGGTTGGAGCTACCGTCAATGGGGTCGCAGGCAACGGCGTAGCGGGCGCGCTCGCTGGACTTGCCGTCGGCCGAGTTGGCGCCCGTGAAAAAGATGATGTTCTCCTCCTCCTCGGAGACCAGCAGGGAGCAGCGGCCCGACGACCGCATGACCTCGATGAACAGGTCGTTGGAAATGACATCGAGCTTCTTCTGGTCGTCGCCCGTGGTGTTCGACGAACCGGCCAGACCCGTCAGGTTGATGAGGGTAGCACGGCGGATGTAGTATGCAATTGACTTGAAGGAGAACTGCAGTGCGTGGCACAGAAGACTGTAAGCGGACTCGTGTTAGTGAGGGGCATCTTGGCTAGGAGGACAGCGAGAAGCTGTACGGTAGATGGGAGGTGCCAGATTTCCAACATGACAAAAAGGAGACAAACAAAAATTAAGAGAATAGAAACTCAAGGAGGAACGTACGTAAAGTCACCAGTGGCCTCGGGTTGCTTGTTCTGCCCCTCAGTCAGGAAGCGTGTGAGGGTCACAATGTTGTAGTTGACCTGTTCTGGCATAACGCTGTTGTCGTCGGAGGCAACCATGGTGGATATTGGGGGGAGATGTTGAGGAGGGAAAGTCGACAAAAAAGAAAAGGAGACGAAACGAAGCTCGCGAGGATGAGCTGTGTCTCTTTATTCAGATTGCAGTGGGCGCTGAAAATGGAGGGGAAGGTACGGTGGCCGGCTCGGATGACGTAGCGTGGGAAGGAGCGTAGCTAGTTATACGGATACGGCAGGTGCAGCTGACTGTTGAGGTGTTCTTTCTGTGTCTCAGTATCTTTGTAAATCGTCAAGGTCTCGATCAGGAACAAACAACAAAATGGGAAGGCACGCATGACCGTTACAAAAACGGCCGGGGCTTCTTCTTATATTGTTCTGGGCTGGACTGGGCAGGAACGACGAACGAACAACCGACAATAGGTAGGTAGGGCCAGAGCCAACCTACGCAGCAGCGGCGCTCGGCTGTGGAGCACCGAGAACCAAAAGGACAGGGGCAAAAAAGGAAGCTGGGCGGTTTCCTAGTCGGTTGCGGAGAACGGCTAGCGGACGACTGACGGTTGCTCACGACGATTGGTGGTTTTTTCCTGGCATGAGAGTATCCACGAGATTGGTAGATTGATGGAGCACGAGAACAGCAGGATTTTAATTTTTAATTGTACGGATGTTCGGGTGCAGAGGCGCAGAAGCATAGAAGCATAGAAGCACAGCTGCAAAGCCCAAAGAAAGATGACGAGACGGTCCTGTTTTCGTTACAAAGCATTTGCGTGGTCTAGGTCCCTTTGAGTGCACGAGACGTCCGTCCCCCTCCTGTGAAAGAGCATCACGCTCGTCCCTGGCGCCTTCCCCCGGCTATTGCTGCCCGCTACTCTTGCTCTTACAGGCCAATTGCCCCTTGGGGATCCGACTTGAGCTAAATCAACCCAGAGATACCGGGGATGATCAATGGCTATGCGCAAGATAGGTAATTACGAGACTTGTCTCTTGTCATATGTAAGTATGCTGCTCAGACACCAGCGAATCTGGCGCCGGCCGAGGGGAATGTGGACGTGTTTGGTAATTCTGGTGGGTGTTGCTGGCTGCAAAGAAGATTTCCCGGGTTGGCAAGTGCCGTAATAGCCCACATTAGCCCGAGCGGGTTCCAGTGCAAGCGCATGGGCGCTGCGCAACGTAGCCTACAGTCGGGAAGAAGTAGGGGAGAGCTCTTTCCCACCCGCAATCACCTTTAGACGCGCCGTCAGATGACCTGTGCAGGTGCGGTGTGTGACTTGTAGGTGCATGACATAGCGAGCAGGCGCGGGGGCAATAGCGGGCAGGAACCAGGAAAGGCCGGGCTTTTCCGAGATCGCATACAGTCATGTGCATTATCGTTTAAATGCATTGCGATTAGGCGCATGCGTTGCCTGATTTTCCGGACGCAGCAAGCGGCCAGATTTTGCGGAGAATTTCCACTTTTTATTGGCCATTCCTAGGCCATGCAAACCAACCTGCAGTTGCTGTTCGCTAACGTTGAGCCGGCGGAGCCAGATTCGCCAGACCAGACGCTTCAAACCTCGGCATGTGCACATTGGAAGGGGGGCAAAGCACATTACGCACCAGCGAATCCCCAGCCGGGAACCTCGCCAGCTCGCCCGCAGTCTTTCCCCAGACGACGCCATCGGTTCGCTCTTTCCTCGTGATTCATCTCGAGACAGAAGGAGCAAAGCATAGCGACACTAGCAGGGCAGGCGCGCATTAAAATTAAATACACCGGCAAACCTCCTTCCTTGTCTTGATCTTGCCTCAGCCTCGCTTTTTGGCATCTCGTTCCCTTCTTTCTGCTTCTTTTTCTTCCTCCTGTTTTTTGCCCTCTTATTCTTTTCTAACGTCTCCGCATCACGTCTTCGCTCCACATCCCTACACCGGAGCATTATTACCCCAGCCTCCTGTCGACCTTGCCGCCGATTGTCTCTTTCTTCCGACTACTCTCGCACCTCTTCGGTCTCCTCCTCCCCCGGCAATTTTTATCCCGACCTCGAACGTCGAACTTTGTTTCCCAACTCTCTCTTTTCTTGTCACCAACCCTTCTCTCCCTCCTCCTCTTCTTCATACACAATGGTTGCCGATGCGCTCGTGTTCCACCCGACGGTGGCGCACTATCTCCGCTTCGCCGCCACGACCGTCGGCCGCGACAAGCTGATGCGGACTGTCCAGTACTTTGCGCGCTTCTATGTCTGGTACCGCCTGCGCACCAATGCCACGACGGCCGAAGTGGCGCCCTGGGCCGCCCTCAAGGCCGTCCTCGGCAAGGCCCGCAAGCTGCTGCAGGCCGGCAAGAACCTGGAGCACTTCAAGTCCGCCGTGGCCGCGTCGCAGGACCCCAAGCTGTCGACGGCTGCCGTCGGCTCGCCCGTGCTGCGCTACGCCACCGTGGGCCGGCAGCTGAGCTATGCCAGCTACCTTACGATCGAGCTGATTATGCTGCCCGAGACGCTGGGTGTGAGCAAGCTCTCCAACCGCACGCTGGCCACGCGCCTCAAGCGCGACTCGGCCCGCCTGTGGACGCTGGGTCTGCTGTGCTCTGTCTTTGCGCAGGTCTTTACGCTGCGCCGCCTCCAGGAGCGCGAGGCCCGCATCGACCGCAAGGACGGCGAGGGCGTTGTTGAGGGCAAGCGCATTGCCAAGGAGCGCCAGGCCAGCCACCTGCAGCTGCTGTGCGACGTTTGCGACCTGACCAACACCACGAGCAGCCTGGGCTGGACCAACTTTGACGACGGCGTGGTTGGTCTGGCCGGTACGGCATCGGGTATTGTTGGTATCTACAACCAGTGGAAGAAGACGGCGTAAATCACGCATGCCGTCGGTTGTATTCCTCCACCTGTAACAACACCACTCTGAAATCAAGACAAGCAGCAGCAAAACAGACAAGAAACAGAAAAACCCAACTGACAAATACGAAACGAGCGGAAGAGAGAGAGAGAGAACAGGATGAAGACAATGGGGCCGGGCGACAGCTGATGCCGATTGGAGAGAATGAGAAAGTGGTTCTCTTTTGTTTTACCCTGTTTTGCTTGTTCATGCGGCATCGCGTCCTGTTCACATTTATATTGTACTCGTTTCCAAGCTGTCATCCATTCTTACACTATTGGTTTTATGTTAGGAAATAGTAATTTGAAATAGACTATAATACCAACCCTTTCCAGGTTACGTGTGCATGGAGACGATCGTACTGCTCTGTAGTCACTGGGTGTGCGTTGAGTTCACCTGTCACATGCAAATCTGCAGCAATTCTGCAGCGTCAACTTGTAATTAAGCGTCAAAATGTAATATTAAAGGACAAGCTTTACGGGTCTCTATCTAATGAAGGGTTACATGCAACCGCGCTCCGACAGGAGGATCGTACACAACGCATACGCCAACGTCAACCAAATGCTCAACGAGTTCAATCAAACCAAAACACGGCAAATGAACAGCCAAATTCAGCCCATACATAGCGAGCGAGAGTCCCTGCCAGGACGCTGCTCGATACAGAATCCGTTCCTCCTTCCTTCCATTTTTATACAATTGCGGGCCGTTCCGCCTAGTTCCGCCAACTTCCTCTCTGCCTTTCTTTTTTGTTTCCTTCTTCTTTCGCGTTCATCTTCTTTTCGTTTTCTTTTCCTTCCTTTCCTTCCTCCTACGCCTCATGTTCAGTGAGCACTCATCACTTCGCGGTAGTATGCAAACGCAAGGTCAGACGAGTACCGAACACGACGGTCCTCTGTCAAAGGCAGTCGAGAAATCTTGGTCAAGTCCATCTACAAAGAACGGTCAGCATCTGTGTCGGCAACCGTGGCAGTCTGAGCATGCATAAACGGGAAATATTAGAAATACTCACTCTGCCCTTGTTGGCAAGCGCCATCGTCTCCTTCGCCACCACATCTGCCATCTCCGTAATGGCCGCCACCTCTGTCGGCAGCGCACTGCCTGCGATATCGTACATCGCCGGCAGGCTGGCGGCCAGCGCCTCCACGGCACCAATCAGCTGCGCGGAGGCCTGCTCCGCCTCGTCACGCGCCTGTTGCTGCTGGCGTCCTCGCGTACGTCGTGCAGCACTGCCGCCCGTGCCGCCGGCACCACTGCCACCGAGCGTACCTCCACGCTGCAGCGTCAGCAGGTCAAGAAACCGACTGTACACTTCGCCGCCCAGCGCCCAGTCCTTGATCTGCTGGCGGTGTGGCTGCAGCTTCTCGAGCATTTCTGCAATGTCGCTGTAGTTGCGCTCGACAATGGCCTTGGGCGCCAGCTCCTTGACAAAGATGCGGTGCGCGTCCGCAAAAGCTGACGCGCGCAGAAGGCACTCGGCTTCCAGCACGGGCTGGTTCTGCTGGTTGCGCCAGTAGAGCGCGGCGGCCTGCCACACCCACTGCGCCGGGATCTTGAGGTCGTCCACCAGGTTGTCGTACAGGCTCGACTGGGCGCCGTTGTTGACAAACAGCGAGCCCGTGTGGCGCGCCAGCACGTCCTGGACGGCGTGTATGCGTGCTGTGCGGTCAGACAGATGCAACAGAACCCAGATGGCATGAACCCAGGCACCATCGCCCGGGTCGTTGGTAGAGCGGTCGTTTTGGTGCACGACCTCGGACGCGTAAGACGTAGAGAGTGCATCAGCCTTTTCCGAAGACAGCTTGGCCGATGCGCTGATGCGCTTGGCACCCGACAGGGCCTGGCTGATTTGCCAGCAGAATCGGTACCGGAACGGCGACGGCTGTGAGTTTTCGGGCTCCAGCACATCCTCCAGGCGGGCAAGGCCGGCAGCGACCTTGAGCAGACCGAACAGCAGGTCCTCGCGCAGCTCACGCTGGGGGTCGGCCCAGGCAGCAGTGATGTCGCGTTGTGTCGTGTACCACGGCCGAGGAGCAGGCACGCGGCCTTGCTCGAGATCCTCTACGTACTTGGCCACAGCCGACTGGATCCCCTCGCCCGCAGCAATGCCGTACCAGAGCCGGAGGCCGAATGCTTGCTTCCAGTCCAGGCCGAACCAGTTGGACACGACGACCGAGTTCATGCGGTTCTCGACACCGCCGCCCTTCTTGCCCTCGCAGACGGCCACGTTACCAGCGAGCAGCGAGTAGATCGACCGCAGGGGAACGCTGAACTCGGAGAGAGCATCGCCCTGCTGCCAGTCGTCCACCTGCTCGCGCATGTCCTTCTTGAAGGCATCGCCTGTGCCAATCAGCGAGACCAGTGTGGCCAGCTTAAAGTTCTTGCCATCCACGAGCGCGCGGCAGGCCTCAGGGACCTTGCGGGACGCCAGGTAGAGGACTGCCTTTTCTTCAAATGACTGTGCCTGCTCCAGGGGTTTGGCCGAAGACGAGTCCTGCACCAGTTGCGCCCAGAACGTGGCCAGATTGGCTCGGCGCTGGCGCACTTCGTCTCCCGAGTTCGAAGCATGCTCGTCGACAGGATCAAATAGCACGCTGGCAAGTTCCCACACAGACTGCTCGTAGGAGCCCAGCTGCTGTGATATGGTGCTGGCGGACGCTGACCGACGCTGGTTGGCTTGCTCACAGAAACCGGCAAAGGCCTTGATTTCGGGGATACGGCGAGTCGAGATCGCCGGCACACCGTCCACGACCTGGACATCCACGACATCTTTGTGATCTGACAGACCCTCAAGGGAGTACTGGACCTTGTTAGTTTTTTTGTTCTCAAGTTTCATTTTCAAATTTTTTAGGTGTGGGTTTTAAGCATAGGGAGAAGCATCTCTTGCCACATACGTCATTGAGCTGCGCACCAATGGGGTCGAAGATCCGAATTCGCTTCAGGGAGGGTTCGGTGTCATCGTTTTGTGCCTCGTTGACAATGCACGCTCCGTCCGTGGACCAGATAGGTCTCGCGGCATCGTGGAAAGCGCGGTCCGCTGGGTCCATGGTGGCCTCATCTTCGTCGACGGTCTTGTTGGTTCGTTTGTAAGGCCACTAGAAAGCACAACAACATTTAGTCAAGGTGTTCTTTTTTTTGTGGTGGTTTTCAGGTTTTGTATTTGTTACCAAGTAAGGTACACGACAGATGTAATTATTAAATAGAGGAAGCAAGGGATCAAATGACGAAATGGGTTTCCAACGCCAATGTGCGTTAAATCATGTAGATGTGGATTGTGCTGACGATAACAAAACGAGGTGGAAGAAGTGTGAACGGTACGGGGGAGAAACATCAAAAGGGAGAACCAAAAAGTCGTCCATCTACTGGATGAGGAGGGCACTACGGACCTTCACAAATCCCTTGGCGGGGGCAATCGTCTCCGGCGCCTGGGTCGTCGGCGCCTTGGCCTTTTCGAAGAGCGAGTTCATGAGGTCGATACTGGTGGCGAAACCACGGTTGTCGTTCGCGCCGAAGCCACGAGCCGCGGTGGACGCGACGGCCTTCTTGTCGAATTTGGCGATGCTCTCGTTGAATGAAGGCTTCTCAGGAGCACCGTGCTCGCCCAGTGCCTTGAGAGCGGCACGGTCACGCTTCTGGGGGCTGACCGTCTTCTGCAGCATCTCCATCCAGTTGTCGCCGTCGGCGACCTGCAGCTTCAGTGGTGTGTTGGACTCCTTGATGGCCCGGAGGCGAGCCCGCATGATGCCGGCAGGCGTCTCTTGGACAACAGGAGGCAGGTTGGGGAGGAAGGGGTAGGGTTCGAGGCTGTTGTTGTCGTCAAGCTCCGCGGCAGAATAGAGCTGCTGAGAAAAAGGCGCCTCGCCCTCGTTCTCATACAGGTCACTATCCTCGCCTTTTTCCATGTCGTGGTCGTGCTCCATCGTGCTGATGGGCACCACGGCCTGGGCGTTCATGTCCGCGGAGCGATTAGATAAAAAAGACTGCTGGAAAGTCACATCACCTTCCTCGTCCTCGTCATCCATAATGTCGTGGCTGTCGTCAAATGCACCGGGGACGGAGACGTGCTTGCGGCGACGAAAGTCAAACGTATCCTCGTCGTTCACCTGCTCCGTCGAGGGTAGCACTGTGTTGTAGGCGGGCACAGGCGCAGCGTTGCCGGCGGCTGCAGAAAGGCGGGTTGTCTCTGCGTCGGTCTCGTCGTCGTCGTCGTCGTCCAGGCCGTAGGTGGTGAAGTGTTCCACCCGGAAGACCCACGCGGCGGTCTGCTCATCGTAGCTGACAAAAGTGGTATCAGGAATGTTCTTGAGGCGCGTGATGTGCTTCTTCATTTTGGCGGGATTCGCGTCCGGTCCGCTGCGGGGACAGGTGTGAAGAAGGAGGATCTCAGCCGGGACGTTGAGGCCCTGTCCGACAGGCGGCTTGGTGTTGACGTCAGGGTAGACCGTGGCGGAGCGGATGATGAGGGTGACGATACCGTCCATGATGGAGTCCAGGTTGATCTTGGTCAGATCAACGGGGACGCGGAAGCGCACCTGGCCGACGTTCGTGCGGCCGACGGTGAAGTTGACGACCTGCTGGCGCTGGACGCGGTTCATCTGCTCAATCTCCTCCTTGGAGGGCGACATCCAGTAGCTGCCAAGCTCCTTACTGTTAACACGGTAGTTGCTGGGGATGCAACGGGCTCTCACGGGCGAGGCCTCCTCCTCGTGCACAATGGCGAGCTCTTTGCCGGTGACCTGCTCCATCTCGGGCTCATTGGACGCCGGCGAGACAACCAGCGCGGAGCTGCTGCCGTTGCTAGCAGTGTTGGAGGAGCTGCTGGTGCCGTTGGATGGGCGCGTCTGGGGGCGCAGGTAGCCCATATCCGGTTCGCTGCCACTGCCGCTGGCCGGGCCGTTGTTACCGTTGACGCCCTCGGGGACGGAATCCTTGGCGATGGTGGTATCGAAGCTCACTCTCTTGGTCAGCTTCCGGGTGCTGCCGAGACTGGCGTCGGTCAAGGAATCAGCACCACCAGAGTCTCTGACCTTGCTGGGGGTGGAGAAAAGATCAGAGCGCATGTCGCGGTTGATGACAAGCTTCTTGCTGCTTCCTGTGCTGCCGTAGAAGCGTGGGCCCGAGTTGGACGAGAAGGCACCTGGGAGCAGAATGCTGTCGTCGGGGTTGAAGGTCCGGCGCAGGTTGCTCGACGAAATGCTCTTCGTCAGGCCGCCGCGTCCAATGCTACCAACCAGCAGGCTCTGGCTCATGGTGCCAGGCGTGCTCGCAGTGCTGGAAACGCTGCTCGGGGTGCCAAAGGTGCTGTACGAGAAGCCGTAACCACGCTTTTGGGGAGTGGCGAACTTGGATGCCGAGCCTGGGGTCATCTTGTACAGCGGCAAGATCGAGCTTCTCCTAGAAGTCTTGGTCTTGTTGACTGACAGAGGGGTCGCCAGAGGGCCAGGGTTCTGCACCTCTTGGGCGGCCAAGCTCTGGAAGAGCGAGGGCGCACCATATGCACCAGTGTCGTTGATGCTCGTGGTCAGGCCCTGAGATGCACCCAGGCCTGCGTTGCCTTGCTGCATGTTTCCAAAGACAGAACCGCCAAGACCACCCGCCTGGGGTTGGGCCGCGGTCGTGCTCTGGCCGAACAGACCGCCTTGCTGTTGCTGTGTGTTCTGCTGGCCGCCAAAGAGACCACCGCCGGTGGCAGGGGCCGCTGTGCCGAACAGAGACGGCTTCTGCTGCGCCTGGCCCAGGGAGCTGCCAAACAGACTGCCAGCCTGCGCCGGCTGCTGCTGTGTCTGGGCTGTCTGGCCAATACCGCCAAAGAGACCGCCACCAGTGGTCGTGCTAGCCGCGGGTGCGCTGCCAAAGAGACCGCCAGTTGTGGTTGCTGCCGGTTTTGCGCCGAAGAGACCACCGGTCTGCTGTGTGCCAGCAGTGCCGCCGAATGGTGTGGATGTCGTGGATGAGCCAAAGAGTGACCCACCAGTTGTACCAGTGCCAGCTGCCGGTGTCGGGGTCGAGCCGAACAGACCGCCAGTAGCAGGCTTAGCCTGGCCGAAAAGGCCACCACCGGTCTGCTGCTGGGCACCGAAACCGGAGGCTGCCTGGGTGCCGAAACCCGAGGAAGCAGCACCCGTCTGGCCACCACCGCCAAATAGACCACCGCCAGGTGTAGTGGTGGTCGCCGGTGTGCTGCCAAAGAGACCGCCTCCAGTAGTGGTGGCAGCCTGGGGGGTGCCGAAAGCGCTTGTACCTCCAGTGGCACCGAAGCCAGTCGTGCCCTGCGTGGTGCTTCCGAAGCCAAATCCGCCAGCAGGCTTGTTCTGCGTCGCGGTGTTGCCGAAGAGCGAACCTGTGCCAGCAGCGGGCGTCGAGCCGAAACCGCCAGCGGTGGTAGACGAGCCGAATCCACCAGTGGTGCCGCCACCACCAAAGATACCACCCGTCTGTGCTGGCTGGGCAGGCGTGGTGCTGCCGAAAAGGCCGCCTGTCGTAGCAGGCTTCGCGCCGAACAGGCCGCCGCCCGTGGAAGTGCTGCCGAAGCCGCCCGTGGTCGTGCCGGTCTGGGCGCCGAAGCCACCTGTAGTCGTACCGCCTCCACCGAACAGGCCGCCGGTCGTGCCAGTTGTAGCGGGAGTGCTTGACGCGCCGAAGCCGCCAAAGTTGGAGCCGACACCAAATGCGCCCGTTCCGGTCGCGTTGCCGTAGCGGCGGCCTTGGTTGTAATCGGTCAAACGAAGCTCCTCGGGAGACCACTTCTTGTAGGCGTCCATGAAGAGGATGTTCTGAAAGCTGTTTTGCTGGTTGGTTGTTGCTTCCTTCTCAATATATGGCTGGAAGGCGACGGAGTTGGTGCCAGGAGGGTCACCAACATTGGTACCAATACCCGGGTTGGCTGTCGCGCCAAACCCGGCCGTGGTACCACTGCCAAAAGTCGACGTCGTGCTGGGAGCAGAGGTCGTGCCGAAGAGGCCACCAGCGCCCGGCGTAGAGCCGAAGGTGGGTTTAGCTGCTGTGGAGCCGAACAGCGAGGTGCCACCACTGGTACCGAATGGTGAAGAGGTGGCCGCAGGATTGCCGAATCCGCCACCGCCGCCGAAGCCTGAGCTACCAGCAGTTGCCGTCGTGGATCCGAACAGACCGCCGCCGGCCGAGGTCGTCGCACCGAACGCAGGCTTCGCACCGAAACCACCAGTGCCAGTGCCGCCAAAGCCTCCTATAATGCAGATGTGGTTAGTTACGGAGCGGCGGTAGAGGGTAAGTGAAAAATAACGCAAAAAAAGAAGACAAAATAGCAAAAGGAGCGAAAGGTAAGTTAGGTGGGTATGGGAGGACAGGACAAAGCAAAGCATAGCAGAGAGCAGGACAGAGAGATGTGTTTTTGCAAAAGGGTGAACGCGTAGGAAAGGCGCCTGATGCCATACCGGTCGAGGATCCAAAGCCGCCGCCAGTAGCTCCGGTGTTGCCAAAGAGACCGGTGCCGGTGTTCTGAGTGGCGCCGCCAAATGTGTTTGTATTTGTTCCAAACCCTGGTTGGACGAGCACGTAAGAAGAGAGGAGAAAATCTCGTTAGTCCTGCGGTGTCTGGGGGGGGAGGTATGCTGAACTTTGGGGCCAGTTGATAGATGGTGAAGACGGCGAGTATAAGAGTTGAAGAAAGCAAATGAGCTCAAACAAGACGCGTCGAGAAGGATATTCTCGCCCGCTGTCTCCTCTCTTCGTCCCCCACCAGTCGTAGCATTGTCCAGCAAGGCGCCATGTGGTGAATGCCGAGGAGTAACGAATGTAGCAAGGTAGGAGGACGAGTGAAGACAGCACAGACGCGATTACATAACTTGCAGGTAGGTAGAAACCACAAAAGAAAAGACGAAAACCAACACAGTACCAATACGAGAGAGAGAGAGAGAGCGAGAGAGAAAGAAAGAACAGAAACAACAGGGACAGCAGAGACAGTCGAGTCTGGTACATACCTCCGGTCGTAGTGTTGCTAGTTGACCCAAAACCACCAAAGCCGCCCGTCTGCTGGGTCTGGTTCTGCTGGCCGAAGCCACCGAAACCACCCACGAACGACATTGTTTCGTGTCGAGGAATTTGTCGCCTTGATCTACGAGTTATGCCTCCGCGCTATCAAGGGCGAGTCGAGTCGTATAGGTAGGAAGAGAGAGGTGATGTGTGGTCGTGAAACGGAAGCGCGTCGTTCGCTCGGTCACCGAAATCGAGGCCTACTCGGTCGATGCAAGAAAGGTGACGCGTCAAAGTCGCCGCCGTAGGTCACAGCGCGTTTCGATCTGAAGATGGTCGAAGCTCTGTGCCGTTCTTGTTGCTTCCCACTGTCGACAAAAACTTTTCTTTGCTTGGAAGCTCTCCAGTGGCGCGTCGCAGGGTTCAGTCGCGAGGAGAGGCCAGGGAGAGAAAGAGGCTGTGACGGAGCTTAAAACCCGTGATCGGGAGCTACCAGCATGTCGATCCGAGTCGAGTGAACGGCTTGCTCGGCGATGCGGCGTGTAGGTGTCGGACGATTTGCTGCCGTCGCTTGTTGTTGTTGTTGTTGTTGTTGTTGTCGTCGACTAAAGGTTGGAAGTAAAACGAGAGCACGAAAAATGGGCAGCGGATTTTGGGACGCGGCTGGTCTCGTTTTTTGGGCTGCGAAAGGAGACAAGGGGGGTGAAAAAAGAACACAAGTGAGCGAACGATAAATTTCAAGGTAAAACGCGCAGACAGCAGCGTTGTATATGAAGATATAAGTAAAGAAAAAATAAAGAAAGGAAGTGGTCAGAAAAAAGGAGAGGAAGGGTTGGGAGGAAAGGGAAAGAGAAGCTCTAGTATTCCCTCTGTGTAGAAAACGGAAGGAAGAGAGAAAAGAGTGAGGGTAAATAGCTTCCCTGGCAAAGCCGCTCCTATTTTTCTGCCCTTGGTATTGAGAGTGGGAACGAGGAAACAGCGGCTAGCCCAAGGCAAGCAAGTGTGGTGCAGGTTTTAGGAAGACGGGAAGGTGCAAACCACCCTTGGAAGGTTCGGTTTTGTGTGGTTGCAGGCGCTGTAGATGACGATGATTTAGGCGGCAGGAGCGGTCGACAGCAGGAGGAAAGGCGAAAATAAGTGGCCAGCAAGCATTTTCGCGCAAAACGACGAGACAACAAGACAGAGAGGGGAGAGGCCTTTGGCGCGTGGCTTGGGTGGAGTCTTCTGAGCCATTGTTCGATGTGCATTTTCCACCAGATGGCCTCAGGCAGCAGCAGGTTTGTACCCAACGGTACACGATGATTCGCTACAGCTCTTCAGCCAGCCAATCAGAAGCCCCCATTCCTATCAGAGCTGCTTGCCTGCACCTGCCTAGAACAAGGCGCGCAGGTCGCGATGGCGCTAAAGTGGGCCTCATCAAGCTCCTTCCCACTAACAGACCAGGATCGAGCTCTCTTGAAGCTGTCTGGCGCAAGGCGTACTTGGTGATGACTCAAGTTCTGACAAAGCACGCTGAAGAGAGTAGAGATGGAGTGGTAAGTAAGGAGAGGACGGGCTTCGACTGTAGTCACGAGGTCGAAATCATCAGGCTCGGATTACCAGAATGACAAATAGATAGCAGCAGGCGAGGTGTGAAAACAAGAAGACATTCACACAGATCGGCAGGCGGACAAAAAGGCGAGGCAAGATGAACAATCAATTCAAGACTGTTTTTGGTTATATAAAATATGACTTAATGTACTCTGAAATAAAATAAATGAAACGAAAAAAAAAGCCAATACCCAAGGCACGCAGGCAGCAACGGAAAAGGAGAAAGTAGAACACGTGCGTGAACAGAGAGAAAGTCGCATGGTGAAAGGACTTCGTATGAAGATAAAGAGACGGGAGAGAGAGGGAAACAGAGAAAGAGAAAAGGCACGGAATGAGTGAGCTGGTATTTTATCTTCCCTCCACCTCAGCCGGACAAATCCGTACTCCGGTAGACCCGACAGCCCCAGATGGATCGAATGTTGAAAGCAAAGAAGAAGTATGAAAAGGAGCAGACAATACGGGGGACAAAGAAGGTGTTTGAGAGAGATCCACGGGTAG
Organism: Sporothrix globosa; assembly: GCA_001630435.1. NCBI lineage: Eukaryota > Fungi > Ascomycota > Sordariomycetes > Ophiostomatales > Ophiostomataceae > Sporothrix > Sporothrix globosa. The sequence goes on from LVYW01000003.1 coordinate 4,338,373, forward strand.
AGAATAGAAATGGGCTAAAAGAGCTAGAGATGGAGGGACACCGAAAAAAAGTGCATATGCAAACAGGAAGCCTAGAACTGGATAAGGTCCTGGTTGCCAGTCTGCCGCTGCTGCGGCTGTGCGCCGAATGGATTGGCTGACGGGCCGTTGCCGTAGGACGGAGCGGGCATGCCGGTAAACTGCTGGCGCATAAAGGGATTGTTCGTACCGGTCGCATCGCCCGTGAGGCGGTTCAGGCCGGAACCGGCGCTGTTGACAAATGTGCCCGGTGCGGTGTGCTGGGCAGGAATACGGAGCTGGCCTGTGTTGCCAAAGGTGTCCATGCCCTCGCCGCCCGCCAGCAGTGCGTTGAGGCGTGCCTCGTGCTCGCTGACTTCCTTCTGGGGCTGCTGTGGCTGCTGTTGTGGCTGGCCAAATGACGCGAGTGTCTTTTGCTCGGGCAGACTCGACAGCGTATTGAAGGACGGCTTGAATGGCTGCTGCTGCTGTTGTTGCGGTCTTGCGTTGTTCGCGCCGGCCGAGGCGAAGGGGTTGTTGGAGCCGGTGGGCAGGGGCTGCAAGGGCTGGGCGCTGCCGTTGTTTGCCGACGACCATGGGTTGTTGCTGCCAGGCTGCAGAGAGGACGGGTCTTGCTGCTGCGGCTGCTGGATCTGCGTGTTGTAGGGGTTGTTGGAGAAGGACGTCGGCTGCTGCTGCAGCTGGTAGGCCTGCTGGCCGTATGGGTCGAAGCCGGTCTGCTGGGGGGCGAAGCCGTTTGTGCCGAAGCCATTCTGGTAGCCGGTGGGCTGGCCGGCGTAGTTGCCGTACGGGTTGTAGCCGGTGGGCTGCATCTGCATCTGGCTCTGATCAATGGGATTGGCAAAGAAGTCGACAGCGCTGCCCTGCTGGTAGCCCTGGTTGAAACCGGTGAACTGAGCGGCAGCGGGCTGGGCGGGTTGCTCGACGTCGAACAGCAGGTCAATGTTGTTGCTGTTGTTGTTGTTGTTGTTGTTGTTGCTGTTCGCCTCGAGCTGCTGACGGCGGCGCTCCTCCTCCTCCTTGCTCAGCTTGATGGCCTTGGCCAAGTCGTCGTCGTCTTCCTCGGCATTCCCGCCCCGGCCCTCGCGCCTCCGGCGGTCCTCCTCCTCCTGCGCCTTGCTCGCCTCGATCGCCAGTCGGTACTCGGCGTCGTCGTCGTCGTTACCGCCGCCGCGGCGGTCCCGGTTGCGCCGCGGCGGTGGGGGAAGGTCTCCGCCTTGGCCGCCGGGGCCGTACTCGTCGAGGCCAGTTACCCGGGACTTCCAGCTCTTCCGATCGCTGCGCTCAGTGCGCAGTCGCTCATCGTCCTGAATCAAGGAAGTCAACTCCTTCGCGGCAATGCGAACTAAAGAGAGGTTTGTTAGTGGCTTGTCAAAGGGTCAGAGGATGAAAAGGGGGCCTCGTTCCACCTCGTACCATTGTTTCCGACGTCACGGCCCTCCTCGTCAATGTAGATAAACTCGCGGAGCGTCCGGATAATATACAGGTTGTGCTTGGACCACGAGACAACCAGCTCGGACCCCTCGTGGAGACAGTAGTCGAGGACCTTGAGGGCCTTGAGAACGTGCCGCCAGTTCTTGCCCTTGTCGTTTAACCGCTTATCGATGATGTCCATTATGTCGTTGAAGTCGGTTGACGAGTTGAAGGTGAGCTGTGCGATCTCGCTCATCTGCGTGCCGGTTGGGCCCCATGGGTCGTTGCTGGTCGCTGTAGCAAAAGAGAGGGCTGGTTAGCATGACGTGCAATCTCGAAAGTGCCGAGATAAGGACAATAAGAGAGAGAGTTCGACCTACCTTCGCGGACCTTCACCTGGGAACTGGAATAACCCTTGGTGACGTTCTTGACGCTTCTCATAACCTTCGACATGATGGGCGACTGGGTGGTCCAAGAGACCGGGTTGTGCAGCTAAAGAAACGAGAAAGGGGGTTGTAAGGACTCTCGGTCGGGGTAAAACGAAAGGAGACGGAGTTGTCGTAATGCGACGCTGGCGATTGCGTCTGCGAGACGAGACTGCAACGGTTTGTCGAAAACGGACAGAGCTCGTTTGGTTTCACGCAGAAAGGTGGAAGGATGGCGGACGTCAACAATGCAACGACGAGACCACAGAAAAATGATCGGTACGGGGTGCTGGTAGTCGGGCGGGACGGGTTGTTCTGGCTGCCCACCGAATATTCGAAAGTGGGCGGAGAAAAGAGATAAAAACGATAAACGATGTTCGTCGGATACGCAAGCGATTGAGAGAAAGGAGAAGCGAGAGAATGAGGGCAGGGAATCAGGACGGATAGCGAATACTGTCAAAGCAAAAGCGAGGAGCCGTCGCAAAGAAAACGAACGTGCCGCGCGGTCGTTGTTGCGATACAGAGAGTGGTTTGAGAGAGAAAAAAAAAGTGAGAGAGAACAAGAGAAGGAGGGCGACAAGGCGAGTCAGCGAGAGGAGATTATTGGAACGTGAAAATGGCGAGGTCGGTGCTTCACGGTGGAGCTTTCCTTGGTAGCAGTGACCCGAGTCTTGAACGAAATGGGCAGGAAGTGCGAAGTAGTGGGTTCTAGACAGCGCTCAGAGAGGGCAGTTGCATTCGACACGACACAGGTGCTTTACAGCATGCGGAGGCCGTTGACTAAGGAAGGTGCAAGAGATGGATCGAGAAGGGAAAGAACAGTTGTGGTAGACGGCAAGAGCACAACGACGGCGACCGGATGTCAGGGTGCATACAAGTGAAAGAGCCAACAAAGAGCACACTGCGAAAAGAAAATTTTCGCAGTTTATTTTAAGAAAAAACCTTTTCGTTTTTGTTTTTCTCGTTTCTAATTGTAACGGGCGCAATAAACCGGACCGGAGACAATTCGCAGGTGATGTGTATCCCGGTTGGGCAAAGCGAATAGCTGCTGCGTAGCCTTTGGCCGACTATCATTACGGAAGACTGTCATTCCCATTGGGAAAGGGGAGGGACAGAGGGGGGGAGGAGAGAGGGGTGTTGCGCACAGGAAAGCAGAATGCACGAGAGGGGCGCAGCTGTTAGTTACGCACTAATTACGACAGTACAGTGTAGCGGACACTGGACAGCGCTGGAACAGAGCATCATTGATTAGGCTGCCAAATAAGTAAGATTAGCTACGCAGGGCCCTGAAAAAACGTGACATTTGGGGTAGAGCGATATTCCTCTACAGACGATTCCAAACTGCACAGCCAGCATGCAACATTCCGCCCAAGACAGCACCTGGATTTATGCTTCTCGAAGCGCCAGAGAACATTTGGAATGTTTTGGAACGATGGGAAGAAGCATCTTTAACCGCTAGTATTATTACACAGAAACCGTAAATCGGGGAAGAGAGCCCAACAATGACGAACACCAACACAACCACTGCACAACCATCTTGGGCAATTTCGTGTCATCTTTGTCGTCTCCTACCATTCTTCAGCCAGTCCTCAGAGGTTACCATCTGAGATGCGGTGAAGAAAAGAGCCTGCGCAAGCAGTGTTGCGCGGCCTTTCTCGGCGACGACGGCAGCTGATTGATCGCAAAAGACTCGCCCGGAGTGGCCAGCTAACCAGGCAGTGGATGACCAGGACACCTTTACGTCGTCAGCCGGCTGGCCGGGTCAGAAAAAAACGAAGAGGAAACAAAGGAAACAAAAGAAACGGGACACGAGGTATGGAGGCGAATTCGACAAGTTCCAGAACGAATGGAAGAATTCGTTTGGTGCTGAAAGCTGGGCGACTTTCTCGCTCGGCGCCCCCGTGTCCACTGGAACTGGCAAGTGCTAGCCTTGTCTCTTGTCACCTGTCTTCCCGCGCCGCGCGCCGCGGGAACCTCTGTTGCGCTCAGCCTACGTCATATTCCCACAGCACACAGAACCCCTGCAACAGACCTTGCACGAGGCGAAAGCAGACAACTCACAAATCCAAATCCAAATCATCACGATGCTGTCGACTGCGCCCCGTGTTCTCTACATTCCCCGGGTGGGAGGCGAGAAAGTTGCTCGCGCCTCTTTTCGTCCCGTCTCGGTCATTGTTAAACGTACAATCTACAGCCTTGTCTGTTTTGTTTTAATTCTTTTTTTAGTATCAGATTCGGTTTTTAATAATAATACACGCAAAGCACCGCGGTCTATCAGTGTCCGACTTTATGGGCAGTTGTTGTGTGTGCCCGCTTTCTTCCTCCTTTTATGAGATGAAAAGAAACATTTAAATCAGAAGAAAAAAGAAATCCCTCTGCCTTCAACACCAGGAGAAAATCAAAGTGAAAAGAAACGGAGCTGTGGGGATAATAGTAAAACGCAATAAATTGACTACCGGGCATCAAAATGAAAAGGCTCCGTCGCCTTCATGTTTTCTGTTTGTTCAATTTTTTTTTTTTTTTTTGTAAAGCTGTTTTCACTTTTTCTGGTATATCAACATGCCACCGCTTGTAACGCTCGCTCAGTCGCTCATATCGTATTGAGGTCGTCGGCGGAGTCATTTACAGCTCGTCGTGGTCGAGGGGCTCCTCGTCGGCGTCGCCGCCCTGGCTGTACATCTTGCTCGTGATGGGGTAAGCACTGGAATGTGTTAGTACAAGGTCACGTTCAAAAGTCGACGGAGGTAGCGGCTGCCGGTGGGTGTGACTTACACGTTGGACAGCTTCTCCTTCTGCTCCTCAAAGTCCTCAAGCTCAGCGGTGGCGGCGTTTTCATCGAGCCACTCCTGTGCCTCCTTGACGGCCTCAATAATGGTCTCCTTGTCCTCTTCAGAGATCTTGCCGCCCAGGCCGTCCTCGTCGTTGACCTGGTTCTTGAGCGAGAAGGCGTAGTTCTCCAGACCGTTGCGGGCCTCGATGCGCTCGCGCGTGGCCTTGTCCTCCTCGGCATACTTCTCGGCCTCGGCGACCATGCGGTCAATCTCCTCCTGCGTCAGGCGGCCCTTGTCGTTGGTAATGGTGATGCTCTCGCTCTTGCCGGTGCCCTTGTCGTGGGCCGACACCTTGAGAATGCCATTGGCGTCGAGCTCGAACGACACCTCGATCTGGGGAACGCCGCGGGGTGCGGGCGGGATGCCGGTCAGCTCAAACTTGCCCAGAATGTTGTTGTCCTTGGTCATGGAGCGCTCGCCCTCAAAGACCTGGATCAGGACAACGGGCTGGTTGTCGGCCGCAGTTGAGAAGATCTGCGACTTGCGGGTCGGGATGGGGGTGTTGCGGGGGATCAGCTTGGTCATGACACCACCGGTGGTCTCAATGCCCAGGGTGAGCGGGTTGACGTCCATCAGGACAATGTCGTCCGTGCCCTCTTCGCCCGACAGCACACCGGCCTGGACGGCAGCGCCAAAGGCGACGGCCTCGTCCGGGTTGATGCCCTTGCTGGCCTTCTTGCCGCCAAAGAACTCCTCCAGGAGCGAGATGACCTTGGGGATACGGGTGGAGCCACCAACGAGCACAATGTCGTCAATCTCGCCCTTGCTGACCTTGGCGTCCTTGAGCACCTGCTCCACGGGCTTCAAGGTCTTCTTGAACAGGTCGACGTTCAGCTCCTCGAACTTGGCGCGGGTCAGGGTGTCGGACAGATCCTTGCCGTCGAAGAACGACTCAATCTCGATACGGGTGGACATCTGCGACGACAGAGTACGCTTGGCCTTCTCGGCCTCGCGCTTGAGCTTGCCCATGGCCTTCTTGTCGGCAGTGACGTCGACGCTGTGCTTCTTGTTGAACTGCTTGGCGAGGTGGTTGATGATGCGCTGGTCAAAGTCCTCACCACCCAGGTGGGTGTCACCGGCGGTGGCCAGAACCTCGAAGACGCCCTGGTCAATCGACAGCAGGGACACATCGAACGTACCACCACCGAGATCGTAGACAATGATCTGGCGCTCGCCGTCGGTCTTGTCCAGGCCGTACGCGATGGCAGCGGCGGTGGGCTCGTTGACAATACGGAGGACGTTCAGGCCAGCAATAATGCCGGCATCCTTGGTGGCCTGGCGCTGGTTGTCGTTGAAGTAGGCGGGGACGGTGACGACGGCGTGGGTGACCTTCTTGCCCAGGTAGCCCTCGGCGACCTCCTTCATCTTGGCGAGAATCATGGAGGAGACCTCCTCAGGGGAGAAGGTCTTCTCGGAGCCCTTGACGTCGACGCGCACAAACGGCTTGTCGTCCTTGTTGACAACCTTGTAGGGGAAGTGCTTAATGCTGCACGTTTGTTAGCGATGTGCTTTTGGGGGGTAGGGGGGCGAATGCATAAAGAAGCATCTCGCATGGAGGCAAAATAGGCACATACTCGTTCTGGACATCCTTCTCAGAGTACTTGCGGCCAATCAGGCGCTTGATGTCGAAGATGGTGTTTTCCGGGTTGCTCGCGGCCTGGTTCTTGGCGGCTAGAGGAGAGTTAGTATACGTTCCAATCGCCAAGTAAGAGCGTTGGGGGAAGCTGGAGAGGAACATGTGCAACATACCGTCACCAACCAAACGCTCATCGTCGGTAAAAGCCACGTAGGAGGGAGTGATACGGTTGCCCTGGTCGTTGACAAGAATCTCGACCTTGCCTTTCTGCATAACACCAACACAAGAGTATGTCTAGACACGGGTTAGTAGGATGTTCATAGTTGCTGCGGCCGCCCTCTTCGGAGCTCTTGGTGCTCCTCGGGAGGTTCGATGTTGCGACATTCAGCTCGCAGGCGCGGGAACTAGTTGACTTACGGTGCCAAGATCCTAGAGAGAGAGAAGGTTAGCATGGTGAACATGTTGCTGGTATTCTAGTTTTCCGGTTTCTGGTTTCTAATGTCACTGGGAGCTGGGCTCTACTTACAATACCAATAACAGTACCGTACTCCTGGACGTCGTCGGCGCGGGCTTGGCTCACAAACGCAGGCGAGAAGAGAACAGCGAAGAAGGCCACGAGGAAGAGGCCCAGCCCCCACTGGGACGAGCTTCTCCGGGAAGAGGCCATTGTGAGGTGTGTGTGAAACGGTGAAAGGCCGCAGAAGAGGGAAAGAAAAAGAAAAAGAAAATGGAAAAGGGAAAGAAAAAGGAAACCAACGAGAAACTGATGGAACAGAGCTCCTATGCCTCAGACAACAAGAAGTCTGGATCAAGTGACTGGCGAAGAGCGGCGTGGAGATTGACAAGAGGGAGAAAAAAGACGTAAAAAGTTGGGGCGCGGGAGAAGGAAAAAGAAGAGGTGTTCCTTTATATTTGCGAGGTAGAATATCTCGAACTTTTTATGTGTCCCTTTTGGCAGCTGCGGGTCGGATATGCTTTCAGGGCCAAAAAGGTCCCGCTTGAGGACACCTGGCACATCTGTCCAATGCTGGCGGCGGGTGGCGCTGGCACGTTTGGATTGAGAATCAACACGCTCAGGACACCACGTGACCACTTTAAAAACACAGCTCCCCTGGTACCTTCCCTCCCTGGCGCTCCCTGACTGGCTCCCTTTGGCTGCACGCCCCTTGATCGTCATTGGGCGAGGCTCCACCCATTCACACACATGCACGCACTGAATGGCGGCAAGGGCAGGCGCGCTAACTCCAATCGCTGCTACTGTCCTGTCCCACCCAACAACTCAGACAGTGCCGGCCTCTTTGACCCCCTAAAAATGCGGGACTTGGGCCCCTGAAAGCCAGGTGGCTCTGGTGGGAGATGTTGAGAGGGCTGTCGTTTCTGGTACAGATCTCATTGTCAACGCATCCCATAAGCACACCTGTTCTTTGCTGGCTGGCACCTTCCCTCCGAATTCCAGTAAATGACACTTCTTCTGAGTCACCGTATATTGGCCACAGTGGACATGCTCCAGGCAGGAACGGGCGATGCGCACAATCCAACCGAGGAAGGCGAAAAGAAGGTTAGCAAGAAGGAACGACCAAGTGTCGTTAACAAAAGCTTATTTAGCTCGATTGTTCCATCTGATTCTACGGAACCCCCTAAGTCCTCCAAGCCCCCCTAACCGTGAGTCCCCACAGGCAGCCCACACGCCATCCAAAAAAGCGTAACTGACGAAATCGACCATCGGGGCGTTAGCGGATGAAGCGCCCCCTTTTTACTGCCACAGTGGCCTCTACAACATATGACATGACACCAACCTCACAACGCACCCTTGTTGGCCGTGCCACATCAACGTCGGCTCACCGCACGGCATGGATCGAGTCTCGAGGCGTGTTGGTAATGACTATTTGATTAACGGAAAACCTCATGAACCCAGCAGCCACGGCTCGTAATTAAACAAGGCATGCAGTCATATTGCACTTTTTGAACTTCCGTCTTTCTAGGCCATGTGTCCAGAGCCTCGTTTTACATGTTGATGTATCACATATCTGGCCAGATCAACAAATACAAAACTAGCATTTCGCATTCGAGATTGTCTGCCCACTTACACTACCGTATCTGAGAAAAAGGCGTGCAAGGTGCACATGTCAAAAGCGGACGTAGGACCTTTTGCAGCGGGCGGCTGTGACAGCCTCGTCTAGCCGAAGCGCACCTTCCTGCGCAGAAGGCTGAGCAGCGCAAAGCCAAGGCAATTACGAACCATCTCGCTTAGTGCATATGCTGTTGCGAGCTCCCGCTTATTAGGATACGAGGTGTAAGAGTTTTGGTCCGCCCACTCTTCATCGCATCGCCACGCCCCTTCTGGCACCTCCACCCAAAACGTGTGTAAAAGGGCACTCCACCATAGACCATGCTTTCCCAGCTCGCCTTCTTGCTGCACGCCGCCATTGAGACGCCCGCGGCGGCCACGTTTCTCTTTACCCCCCACCGCCAGCTCAGCCCGACTTTGCTCGCATCGGCGACTGGCGGCGGCGCTGAGGTGGTGCTCCTTCTGCAAAACTACGGCGGGCTGCTGGCGTCGTCGGTGCTGCTCAGCCTCGTTATGGCCGCGTGGTCGTCGCCGGGCCACCTGCGCGGCCTCGTGGCTCTCGCCCTTGGTAGCTACCATCTCTTTCCCAGCCGGCGAGCGGTCATCCGGCAGACGCAAAGCATCGGGCTGCAGGGACCACAAGGCCGGGCACTGGGCGGCCCGGCTGTGCATTTGGCCGTCCACATTGCCTGTTTTGTGGCGTTGACATCGGCCGGTCTGCAAGAGCTGTTGCGGGAAGAATAGCATATAGCATGAGACGGCTTTGCAATTTTTGATGCACGGCACAGAATGAATGGTTTTTAATATGCACTTTTATATACACGGGCCCTGGGTTTTATCTATTCATAACATGATATAACGCCAATGTGGTATGCAAACAAGAATTAGTAGAAAAAAAGACCAAAAAAAAATGAGGCCTCATAGCTAAAACAGCCGCAGACCTTCGCCCACACTGGCACCACCCATCTCCGTATCCTCGTCGTCGTCATCATCGGCACCATCGTCCTCCGCCAGCGCCATGCGCTGGCCAAACAGCGAGCTAAAGAACCGGTCAATCGCTTCGGGCTCCCAGTCGCGCCGGTCCTCGGGCGCCGTAAAGTTTTGCAGTTTGGCGTGGACATTGTAGCGCATCTTGCGGCCCTTGCTGGCCTTGCGGTCCACCAGCTTGCGCGTCTTGGCATCCTTGACCGCCGTGGTTGCCCACCGTACCGTGGGCGCCGCGCTACCCGGCGCCGTGCCGTCGACGGTCCGCTGGTCAACCAGCTCCTTGAGGAGCAGCTGGTAAAAGTCGGCGTCGTCGAAAATCTCCGGGTCTTCCTCGACCTTCTTGGCGGCCTGGACGGGTGCGCACGAGCGCGGTGTGCGCGTGCGCTTCACCAACCGCTCGGCCGTGACCAGCTGGCCGTCCAGAACCGTCGACAGGGGCAGCGGTGCAGCCGCAGCGGTAAACCGGCGAGCGGCGGCGGCGGCCGATGCCGCCGAGGGACGTTGGACACGCGCAGCCCAGCGGTCAATCACCTTGCGGCGCTTGGCCGCAGCGGCTTCCTCGGCAACCGTCATCTCGTCAAAGATGGCCTGGCACGAGCTGGCGGCGCTGATGACGCTGCGTCGTTTCCGCTTGGTGTTCGTACTTGAGCTGTCGGCATCGTAAAGAGACTTGCGGATGTCGTGGATCGAGCTCAGCAGCTCAATGGCCTTGGCGGCCGCCTCCTCCACGGTCCTGTCGGTGGCGGCTGTGCTGGCAGCGTCCTCCTGGGCCACAGTGTGCAGTGTGTTGGCCGTCGACAGGGCCTTTTGCATGCGTATGCGCATGTTCAGGAGAGCGTCAAACGTACGCCGTTGCTGGCGGACTGCAAAACCTTTGTCGGCATCTGCCTTGGCCGACGCCGATATGGAGGAGAGCACTTGACGGCGTTCTTCTGCGAGGATTTTCCGTGCCTCGTCCTCGGCCTTTGCTGCAGAAGCGTCGAGGTCGTCGTCGTCGCCATCCTCTTCCTCCTCCTCATCTTCATCATCCTCGTCGTTGTCGCCATCGTCGTCACCACTGGAAGCGAGGTCCTCGATCTTGCCGCCCTCGCTGTCATCCGCATCCTCCTCCTCGTCCTCTTCGTCCTCATCCTCCTCATCCTCCTCATCCTCTTCATCTTCCTCGTCAGAATAGACTGGCTTGCCCTTGGGTGACTTGGGCTTGCCGCTGCCCCGGAATGTAAACTTCTTTATAATGTCCTCGTCGTCCTCGCCAAAGGCTTCGTCGCTGTCGATCTCGTCGTCGGTGTGGACCTCCTCGGCGCCCGCAACATCGACCTCGTCGGGGTTGTCAAACTCCTCGTCCTCGTCTTCGCTTTCATCTTCATCGTCCTCATCGTCCTCGTCGTCCTCGTCGCCCTCGCCGTCCTCCTCATCCTGCTCCAGCTGTTTCCGGCTGACACGCACGCCTCGGTAGGCTGGCCCTAATGCGACGGGCTCGTTCCGGCGCAGCTTGCTTTTGCCGACCTGCACATAGTGCTCCGTGTCCTGTGTATCTTCGGGCGCACTGACTTCGCTGTCGCTGCCGGCGTCACCGTTCTGGTTGTCGCTGTCGTTGTCGACGGGGTCTTCGGACTCTGGATCGAACTCTGCAGTGTCGTTAGCAAAGATGGACACTCCCCATTGTTAGATGCGCCCAAGTTTGGTCTCCGCCTACCTTTGGCCAGACTCTGCTTTGCAAACAACTGGGCCGCAAACCCCTTTAATCCCACCATTGTGTCCTGTGTACTGTGCGCGCTGTGATGTGAGATGCTGGAGACTCAAAGTGCCACTCGATAAAAAGAGAGAAAAGGTGCCGCGTATCGATCGTGAACACACCAAAAAAAAAGTTTGGCTTGGGAGCTTTTCTGCCATACAAAAAATACTGCCATTAAAAAGTTGCGCTACACCGCCTTATTTTTTGACTCGTTAGCGCCAGAATCCATTCATCGTTCCTGCTGTTCTGCCGCTCCAAACCAGCACCGCCTTCCCTATTTAGAAGCCACCTGCGGGGCGCCTTCCTCACCTGTAGCTACAGCGCTAAAGCCGCAACCAACCGCCAAAATGCAGTGCATCGTCTAAGCTGTGACGTCTCTCCCCATCAAAAACATACAACATCACCGGACACGACAAACACATAATGTCTGCCTCGATTCTACCCCGAATATACCATCGCGGGGTCAATTCTTTGCGGCCGTGTGTATCCCTGTCCTATTTTCACAGTGCCTCCAAGTTGCAGCATGAGAATCCATTAGTATATACCGGCCCTGCATCTCATAATCACATCATCCATCTCGAACATTCGCTGACACAAAATCACAAAATAGGGCCTGCCAAAAACTGGCACGCCGCCTCGGCTGCAACGCCGACTACCGGATCGTACGCCTATCAAGGGCGTGGCCAAGGTGGTCATTGTATCCTCGGCCAAGGGCGGTGTTGGCAAAAGTACAATAGCTGGTAAGTAGGCTCTACGAGACAAGATTCATGGAAGATCCACAGTTGTGTCCCGAAGGAGAGAGAGAGTGTATGTGTATGTGTGTGTTTATGGACTAACGAGAAAAGCCAACCTCTCTCTTGCCTTTGCTCGGCAGGGCTACCGCACCGGCATCCTCGACACCGACATCTTTGGCCCGTCCATCCCGACGCTCTTCAACCTGTCCGGCGAGCCGCGCCTCTCCAGCGACAACATGCTCGTCCCCCTGTCCAACTACGGCGTCAAGACCATGTCCATGGGCTACCTCGTCCCCGCGGGCCAGGTCGTCGCCTGGCGTGGCCTCATGGTCAGCCGCGCCCTGACCCAGCTGCTGCGCGACGTCGCCTGGGACGGCCTCGATGTTCTGGTGATGGACCTGCCGCCGGGCACGGGCGACACGCAGCTCAGCATTGCCCAGCAGGTTGTTGTGGACGGCGCGCTCGTCGTCACCACGCCGCACACGCTGGCTGTGCAGGACGCCGTGCGCGGCATCCAGCTGTTCCGCAAGGCCAACGTGCCGCTGCTGGGCGTCGTCCAAAACATGAGCGTGTTCTGCTGCCCCGGCTGCCAAACGGAGACGCACATCTTTGGACAGGGTGAGGGCGTGCGCAAGGCATGCGCCGAGCTGGACGTGCCGCTCCTCGCGGACATTCCGCTGCATCCCCTCATCGGGGACGATGCGCACCGGGGCAAACCGACGGTCGTATCGGAGCCGGAGAGCAGCAGAGCGCAAGCATTTTTGACGCTGGCTAAAGACATCGGGGTAACAATTGGTCTGTCTTAGATAGTGTATGTTGTATATACTTGTGTATTAAACGTGAAGCACAAGAGATCTCCAATGAATTCCGATGAAAGTCTTTATTTATGAGAACTTTTATCTGGTTTCATGTTACGCCGTATATTGTACTAATCCGATTTTTTTTTCTTTTTTCTTTTTTCTTTTTTCTTTTTTCTTTTTTCTTTTTTCTTTTTTCTTTTTTCTTTTTTCTTCTTTCTTCTTTTTCTTTATTCTTTTTATTATTATTTTCTTTCTTGGCAATAAATCTGAATTTACGTCAATGTCATTTTATTTATTCAAAGCAAATTAGAAATAAAAGTCGAAATGCAACTCCACGCATAATACTTTCGCCATATAATTTGATTAGATTTATTCTTCGTACGCCGCATCAGCTACGGCCTTTTTGGCCGAGCGTGCGTGTGGATTCCCGCCGTTAGCTATGTTCGTTAAGCGTATAAAGGTAAAAGTGGAAAGTGACTGTCACAGAAAACCAAAGATGCAAAGAACTCAGCGCCTCATTCCAGTCCTCGTAGAAAGTAATGGAAGGGATCTCGTCGGGAAACGAACGCGGAAACGGCAGTCGGTTTCGAAAGCGATCGGCAACTGTGAAATAAAAGAAGAAAACAAAAACACAACGTTAGTCCACATCATCATTGGTCTGGTAGATGTGTCGACTTCTCGTGACATCTTTGCGCATGGCCTGTCCGGAGCCAATGAATCCGACTACAATGGTTAGCATACACGTCAAACGAGAACCATGAGAGTGTGGAGGGGGGCCGCGTACCTCGTCCTTGTGGCCCTTCGGGCGTCCGGAACATGCTGTCCTTCTTGTTGCCTGGCTTGCCCGTCTTGCCCTTGCTGCTAAACTCCTGCCACTTGCTCTTGCCGGCCTCGAGCTGCTTCGTGGCCTTGATCTTCTTGAACTTCTTGACGGGCGGCTCCTCGCCGAGCGGCGTGGCGTTTGTGACGGCACTGCCGCTTACTGCGCTGCTACTGTCGCCGTTGTTATTGACATTGACTGCACTGCCGGATGGCCACTGCTGCTGTTGCTTTTGCGACGGTTGCGTATACAGCTGGGGTGATGCGGATGACACGACACCCTGGCTGAAGCGGTCAATTGCGCGGAATCGAGACGGTGGAGGGATGGCTGTAGATGTTGATGCAGGAACGGGCGGCGCGGCAGCAACCACAGCCGCCGCCGACGGGGGCGGTGGTGGTGGTGGAGGTGGCGGTGGCGGCAGACCATGGAGATGTGAAGGCTGCGGCGGATGGGGTGGTGCCGGTACAGAGGGCGCCGACAAAGAAGAGGGCGGCGGCGGAGGAGGAGGAGGAGGGGGTGGCGTCGGTGTCGACGGCGATAAGGGTGTTACACTGCTGCCGTCGGCCTTGCGCTTTGTCGCTGCTGACGACGTACCGCTGCTACTGCTGTTTGCCGGCGCAAGAGGCCGAATGTCGCGCGCCCGCAGCGTCTCAATCGTGTCGTAGGACTTGAACTTGACTGTGTACATGGGCGCCGTTGCCGAACCAGTCACGGACATGATGCGCGCAGGGTAGAAGCCCTTATCTCCTGTCACCCAGCGCGCCAGGATGCTTTCGTTGACCTTGTACACAACCGGCCTGTCGTCGTGTGTTGTTGCTGACGTTGTTGATGTTGTTGTTGTTGTTGCTGCTGCTTCTGTTGCCGTTGATGTTGTTGTTGATGTCTCGGCCGCTGCTGGGACCGCCGCGTTTTTGCTGTGCTCCGGTTTCAGCTCCGCCATGGAGGTGTCGATGATCTCGAGTGCCGACTCCAGCTCGGCCTTGAGCGCGAGCAGCTCATCGTTGCCGGGGTCATCATTCAGCGAGCCAACGACGAGATCGAGCTACAGGAAAGGCTGTTAGCTAATGAAGGTAAATGCAGTTTGCGAAAGATAAGATGGCCAGTACCTGTTCCTGGTATTGGCCCCGGTCCTCTTGGAGCTGGGCGAGTTGCGCACTCATCGTGGCGGATGGACGTCGCGGTCGGGGTCAAGTGTATGTATATGGCCGTTGGCTGTTCTTTTGGTCGACGTGTCGAGTTATACGAGCTAGAAAGTTAGTTGAATGCCGAACAGAGTACGGCGTATGATGGGATGCCGTCGCGATTGGGAAGTGGCGATTTTAGCCTAACTTTGCACTGTCTGGATATAACGATATTCACTTATGCGACACCAATGCTCCCAACGTCACCTCACTGTGTCAACATTGGTTGTTTTATTCTAGTTTTATAAAGATCCCGGCTTGAGAATACGTGAAATGCATCGCGTATACCGCTCAGGCACGATTTTACTGGTGTGACAGCTCATGTCCATCGGCTCATGGGTCAATATTGATAGAATATGACATTTTGTGATGCGAATCTAGGTCAAGTTCAAATAAGGATAGGCCTCTCTAAACAAACCTTTCTTTCCATAATTTCCGCCTCTCCCTGCACTGTGGCTTCTTTAGCCGTGAAATCCTGTCGACGCCGTGGCCATGCGTGAATATAAAAAAGAATGCAATGATCAAGATAACCTCCGCTGGCCTTTGACTTTCGCGAAGACATCTAAGCTTTAAAATGCAAAAGAAACAATCATGAGAAGAAAGAACATCATAAGTCGAAAAAAAATAGCACGCCAACATATCACCGCTTCTTGCAGCTCGATATTTCGCCTAGCTTGGCTATAAGGCTCTTACGCATCACCTGCTTCTGTTTGGGATCGGCATCGCCGCTGCGCAGGGCGTCGAGCGCAAGACGGATCCCCGCCTCACATTCCAAGTTGGCACATCCGCCGTTGGCAGGGTGAGGCGCATTGCACCGACGGCAGCGCGCAATAGGCGCCATGGACAACTGAACGACCATGTGCCGGGCCATGGCCGGCACTTGCGGCTGTGCAGTCTCGGCGGTCGGCTTTTTGAGCTTCTTGGCTGTTTTGGTATCAGAAGTGGGCCCCGGTGTGCCTGCTGGGCTACGCGTAGAAGTTTTTGTCGGTAGCGCTGTAGCTGTTGGTGCTAGAGGAGTAGTCGTCGCAGAATGAGATGTTGTCGGTGGTCGTGGCGGCGGCGGTGGCGCTGATGATGGTGCCCTGGATGGGATCGGGGATGGTACTGGTGCTGGTACTGGCACTCGTGCAGGTGCTGGAGCTGGTGCTGGAACAGGTGGAGCAGACGGAACAGAACGAAAAGAAGCAACAGGCAGAGCGACAGGAGAAAACGTGTGTATTGAACCCGCATTAGGTGGTGTCGATGTAGATGCAGAGACCTCGTGGTGTCCTGGCACTTGTCGGTTGGGGGCGAACAAGGCCGCTACAACTGTTTCCGCGTTCGGATTCTTTTCGTAGATCTTGGTGAGATAAGCTTCCAGGGTCTCTGGCGGACGCCCCGAATCGATCGTCGGGATACTTTGGAGGTCGGTCCGCAGCCATTCTGGCAGCGCATCGTACGCAACGGATGGGCCGCCATTTATCAAGTGCTGCACAATCCTACAATCGATATTTTGCAAGGCAAGGATTGCTCGGGGAATCTTGGTCTGGTGAGCGTACCGTTTTCGGCGCATGTCCTCAGTGTCGACTTTCTTCAGTGTCGGCGCGCCGGTCGTGCTTCCGTTGCTTCGCTCAATGAATTCGAGCAGCGCCACCGTATGCTTCTCCTTCTTCAAAAGGAGACTGCGCTGCTGCTGTCGGTTGACTTCTTCGAGCACAGCCACTTGTGAAAGTTTGTCTTTTCGCTTTTTGTACAGATGAAGTAGCCTGTTTTGAGATGGTGTCTTTGCCCACTCGGAGGGAGTAATGGTTGCGCCGTAGACCATCATGGAAGCGAGATGCGGTCCCTGCCTGTCGAGAGCCTCCAGCTGCTTCCGGATTTGATCTTCCTTGGACCTCCACCACTTGTTTCTACTTTTGAATTTCAGAGAGTCCCGATTTCGAACGTGGTATGGTATGCTGAGATCGTCGGGGCCGTGTGCTACAGTCTTTTCGGCGGCGCCGGCATCGGCACTGGCTGCCTGCTGCTGCTGCTGCTGCTGGGAGGCCGCGGTGGCAGGGAGTGGAGCGGAGCCATTGGCATTGGGGATTGCGGGGGAATTTGTAGCCTGCCACTGCTGTTGCAGCTGTTGTCCTTGCTGCTGCTGCTGCTGTCGCCGTTGCTGTTGCTGTCGAAGTCCTTGCTGGATAAGGCGGTGTTGCTGCACTTGAACATTTTGGATTTGCTGGAGTTGAAGGAATTGCTGGTCTTGTAGCTTCTTATTGTGAAAGAATCCTGGCACAAGGGCGAGGTGGTCAAGCTTTGCGGGTGCTGGAGCGGCACCGTTGGCAGGGTTGGGAGGGATGGGAGGGAGGCCAGAGTAGCTGCCGAGTGTAAATGCGCCGCCGGAGACGGAAGGATAGCCTGTTGTTGCTGTGAAACTGCCGTTGGTATAAGGTGTGGATTGGGCACCATGGGTTTGGCCGTTCCACTGATTTCCGGGAGTTTGCTGCTGGGTATGGACTTGGAACTGGGCCGGGCCGGTGATCTGGAAGTTGGGATTGACAAGGGCGGCTTGGCTAGCCATACCTTGGCCCCCATGGGGCCCATGGTAGCCTGTGACCATTGAACGCCGGCTGGATCTGCTTTCTGCAGTTTCTGTGTCTGTGTGTTAGCGGTGAATTTGACGATGGCAGTGTCATTGGCCTTGCTGGAAGTGGTACGTTGTGACGATGATGGTTCTGATGTGTGCGGCCGCTTAGCAGTTGGCTCTCCAGAAGGCGGCGACTTCGGCCTGGGAACCTTCGCCGCGGCGCTCTTTACAGTGTCCTCATGCGCATCCTTGGGGTCCAACTTTGGCCCTGTCTTACCGGTGGCCGCCACCAGCTGCCCCGGCGTCGCCTTCTTGATGCCAGTTTTGTTGCCAGTAGGCGTTGCCTGGCTCCCTTTCGTCCCTCTTTCCATCTTCTTGGCCGGCAGTGGCTTGGTTGACGAGGTCGTCTTCTTTTTCTGTGAGGGTGGAGGGATGCCTGCCATTTTGGTTGCTGGCTTCTTGGGTGTAATGGCTTTTTGTGGGGATGCTCTACCGGGGGTGGTCTTCTTGGGGGTGGTCTTCTTGGGGGTGTCTTTCTTGGGCATTGCGACTACCTTCGGCAACGGACTCTTTGTACTTCTTGCATTCCTTTTTCGCGTACCTTGAATTTCGGCCGCAACCTCTGCGGCGCTTAGGTTGGCTGCCATAGACTGGCCACGGCTGCGGCGGCGGCTGCTGTCAGCGCCGCTGCCGTCGTCGTCGCTCGAGGACGCATTGTCGTTGCCCGAAAATTCACCATCGCGGTCGTCCTCGGACCCATCGCCATGGTCGTTTCGTAGCGCGCCCTCGTCGCCATCTTCGTTGTAGCGCGGTTGCGTATACTTGATCTTGTTGCGCCGGCGACCGCCACGGCCGAGCACTTCACGCTGCGCCTCAGCTAGCCGTGCTGCTTCGGCCTCGCGTTCGCTGATGATCATGTCCCAGACACTTAGTGCGGCTGCATTGGTTGCCTCGCCCGCGGCACCGGCCGAGGTAGTCAGCTCAATGTCGTCAGCGAGAGTGCCGGTCTCGTTGGCCCAGACACGTGCAAACGAGAACTGGGACTCGGCCGTTTGCTCGTCGTCGGTCCGTGTGTTTTCGACCTGCGAGCGGTCAAGCAGCTTATCCACGGACGCATCGTCGTAGACAATGCGATTCTGCGCGGCCTCGTCGCTAAACAGAGCCTCAGCACCGTGGCGCAGGATGGACTCGAGGTCGTTGCCGGCGTCATCCTCGGCGTCCATCGTCTCGATCAGGGCGTGGTCCAGAGCCATCTTGCTGCGTCCTATCTGCATGATTTTCTCTTCGACACTGTCCTTGGTCATGAACTGGAAGCAGAGCACTTTCTTTTTCTGGCCAATACGGTGGGCACGCGAGAAGGCTTGGATGTCCTGGTGCGGGTTGAAGTCCGGATCAAGCACGATGACAGTGTCGGCCGTGGCGAGGTTGATGCCCACACCACCTGCACGGGTCGACAGCAAGAAGGCAAATAGCTCCGAATTGGGGGCGTTGAACACATCGATGCGCTTCTGTTTGTCCAAACTCGACAAGGTGCCATCGAGGCGCATATACGTAAGGCCCGCGATGTGCAAAAAGTCTTCTATAATATCAAGCTGGTTGAGGAACTGACTGAAGATGAGCACACGATGGCCGCGCTCTTTTAGCTTGGGCAGCATGATCTTAAGAAGCAGCAGTTTGGCCGACGCCTCGATGAGGTTGCGGTGCATTTGCTCTACGTCAACGTTCTTGTCTTCAATGGCCTGGCTGTATACAAAGGGGTGGCACAGACACTTGCGCAGTTGCATAAGAATGTTGTTGAGACTGCCGCGCTCTGTTGCCTTGACCTGGGCCTTGGAGAAGATGGAGCGGATCAATTCCGGGTTTTTGGCCATGATGGACATGCAAAGCTTCTCCTGCACGACGGTCATGGACACGGGAACAATGATTTGGGCCATGGGGGGTAGAAACTTGAGGACTTCTGCCTTGGTGCGGCGTAAAAAGTACGGGCGAATGAGCTTGTGAAGCTCTGGAAGATTCTCAGCAGTGATCGTGCCATAAGTCTTGTCCAGCTCCGTCGCATTGTTGGCGCTGTCGATGAATTGAAGCAGGTTAAACAGCTCCCGCTTGTTGTTCTGGAGCGGCGTGCCTGTCAGCAGCAGGCGGAAGCCGATGCGCATCGCCCTCAGGGCCAGATAGAGCAGATTCTGGTCATTCTTGAGGCGCTGGCCCTCGTCCACGATGAGGCCGGCCCAGTGCGTTTTGTGGAAGAGGCGGCGCGTATTGTCGTCCTGCGCCGAGTCATAGGACATGATGACGACGTGGGCGTGCAT
Organism: Sporothrix globosa; assembly: GCA_001630435.1. Classification (NCBI taxonomy): domain Eukaryota; kingdom Fungi; phylum Ascomycota; class Sordariomycetes; order Ophiostomatales; family Ophiostomataceae; genus Sporothrix; species Sporothrix globosa. Next base: position 4,357,821 of record LVYW01000003.1, read on the forward strand.
GGTCTGTGTGCCATCAGGAAACAGCTCGTATTTGTAGGCCATCGACTGAGAGACGCGGCCGCCGTGGTAATTGACGACGCGCAGGTCGGGCGCCCAATTCTTGATCTCGCGGCGCCAGTTGCCGCATGTCGAGTTGGGCACAACAACGAGGAACGGCCAGCAGCGCGGTGTCTCCAGAATCAGCGTGGCAAGCAGGGCGATGACCTGCACAGTCTTGCCTAGGCCCATCTCGTCGGCGAGGACGACGCTCTTGCCCTTGTAGTAGTTGAGGAGCAGCCAGTTGAGACCCTCCATTTGGTACGGCATCAATTTGCCACGGCGTAGGACGGCGGGCTGCTGGGAGATGACTTCAAACTTCTTGCCGGCGGTAAAGTCCTTAACTCTCTGGCGCATGGCGTACTGGGAGTCGTTCTTGAAATGCTTGCCATTGAGATACTCATCGTAAGCCGAGACAAACGTCGTCCAGCGGCGGCCAGAGTCGGGTGGTGGCGGCGCGTCCCACACGGCGGCATCGTAGCCGAGACCCTGGAACTTGACCAGGATCTGTTCCACGTCGCCAATGCGGGTCAGACCATCCTCTTTGGAGGTTGAGGGGCCGTTGCGGTTGTAGCGCAGCATGAGGATGATATCGGCAAGCAGATATTCCTCGGGGATGGCGTCCTTGGCCTCAAAGATGGGCGGCACGCCAGCCTCGCCGTTCTTCCGGCCGAACGTCTGGCGCATACGGTTGTGGCAAACACCCCAGACCCAGGCGCCCGGCCGCCACTCGCAGTGGTCGTGCGACTTGCCCTCCCACTTGATCAGGTACTCCTTGTCGTCCTCCTTGACGACGTTGTAGTCCAGGACGGTCTGATCGCCATCGCGCTTGATCGGACGCCAGGCAATCAAGCCCTCAATCTTGTTCGTCATGTCCAGACACTCGCGACATTTCCCGTCGATGAGATACTCTTCCAGCCGCTCCTTGCGGATGTTGGCATCGTCAGCGTCCGTCCAGCTGGCTGAAGGGGGCGGCAAGTGCTCATAGTGGAAGCCGCGGCGGCACTCTGTGCAGCGGAACAGTACGTTCTCGGCATTGTTGATGAGAATTTGTGCCACAGGTGTGATGGGATCCACGCCGTCATTCTCAAGACGGAGCTTCTCTTCCTGCTTGGCGGAGAGTTTCTGGGAAAAGGGCGCGCAAGCAGGGCCCGTCTTGGAGCACACCTGACACGTATCATGTCGGGGGCTGTTGGCGTCCTTGATTTTGGCCTGGCCGATACAGAAGCGGCATTGAAGAACGAAGCTGTCTGGAGCCACCTTGGTAACAGCGTGGTCACGCGTCCGGCGGAGGCCAATGCACTGCTTGTGGAAAGCGAGAGAGCAGCCCTGGCAGTAGATCATGATGCCCTTGTTGGGCGAGTTGGACGGGCCGCCACACGAGTTGCAGATCTGCATGTGCGCGTCCTTGAACGCAGAGTGTCCGTCCAGGGGAACAAAGACCTCCTTGACGTTGATGATCTTGGGTTGTACGGGGGCACGGTCATCGTCGACGAGGAACGACTCGTCATCATAGCTGGTAGGATCAACCATGCTCCGCGTGTTTTTTGTGGTACGAGACGACCGGCGGGCGCGCTCAAATTCGATCGATCCGTCACGCGTGGAGCGGATCTTGTCTCCATCTGGGATGAATTGGCGTCGCCGACCACGACCGCGCTTGCGAGGGGGCTGAAGATCGGACTGGATGGTGGGGATGAAGTCGGCATCGTCTTCACCACCAAGCTCGTCTGCCTCGTCGTCCTGCACGGTTGTACGCGTCTCGGAGTTGAACGTCCGAGTACGTAAACGCCGGCCATCGCCTGCCTCGTCGCTGTGGTCATCATTGGCTGCGGTGACAAGGCGCGAGCTATACCTAATGCCGGTCCGACTAGTGTCGCCCAGAAGACGTAGACGGCGGCGCTGCATGTTGAGAAAATTGTGAGACTCGATGCTGTCCTCCTCCATATCCAGGTCCATCATATCGTCATCCTCATCGCTATCGATAGCAAAGTCATGAAGACTGCTGAGTCTGACGCCACGGCTGGCGTCGAAGCTCATATCGTTAAAGTCCGACATGAGACGGCGCCGCTTGAAACCGCTCCCTGCAGACGAGAGCTCATCTACGTCCTCGAGTTCTTTGCGCTTGAACTTGTGCAATGCTTTGCTACCGTTCGGAAGGTCGTAAATATCTTTTTCGTAAAACTAGACGGTCCTGTTAGTTGAATTGAACTTTACAGTAAAAAAACACACAAAAGTGACGGCTGTGTAGATTGGAATGGTGCTATGGTCAAATGACCGAGACAGTGAATGAAACAATAGAAACCGCGATGTTCTGTACGGACAGTCTGAATGTTTGCTTCGCTCACTTTCCCGCTGAAGGTGGTCTTAAGCACGCATGACATATAGAGAGATGATGGTTGTGGGGATAGTAAAAGGTTTTGGGGGATGAAAAAGGAAGATGAGAGACTGAAAGTAGGAGGTACAGGTTTTGGGAGAGAGGAGTTGAAAAGTGAAGACAACCCAATACAATAAATATGGGACTCAAGTCATTTGGCGTTATGGAAGACGTGAAGGTAGAGTGAGAGTTAAGGGAAGGGGTTGTGAAGGCAAGCATGAATGTGATTTGAGATCAGATCAAAGTGAATGTGAAAACGGGCTGGATAAAAAACACAAAGTACCATCTGATCATGGCACAAGCACTTGCACCGATAAGGGAGGCATGAATGCGAGAACAACTTGTCACGGCACAACTTACCTCGCAGCGCCCACCATCGTCATACTCGATCTCGTAACGGCTTCGCCCGCGCACGCGTGCAATGACCCGATAGACATAGTCGCTCGGTGGGCAGACCTCGTACTCTTCATGGCGGGATTCTGGTAAGGGTTCGATAATGACCTCGAGGCGGCTTCCACCACCCGGCATGATCAGGTCAGCATCGATGGCATGCTCACCGGTGCCGTTGTCGTTAGCATGGTCGTTGTTGACCTCGCCCATGGAGACGTCCTGTTCGCCACCGTCGTCTTCGTTTTCGTCTTCGTCTTCGTCTTCGAGATTCTCATCTTGGTACTCATCGTCGTCGTCGAGGTTGCGGCGGCGATCCAGCATGCTGTCATCTATGTTGTTTGCGAACTGGCCGGGCATGAGGACGGGATATTGCTGATCGTCTGCGTCTTTGTCGTCCTTGGTGTGTGAGTCTTCGTAGGTACCCTCTGTGCTAGGAAAGACGTCACCGGCAACATCGGACAATTCGACTTGACGTGGAGCTAGATCAGAGGCGACTACTGGCAGAGGTGGGCCCTCGTTTGCAAGGTCCCCCGTGGCGTCGTCGTGTTGGTCTACCGCGGCTGGTGGTATATCTTGGCTGTCCTCGTTGTTGCCAAACTCGTCGTCGATAACCTGCTCGTCCTCGTCGCTGCTGTCTGCCTCAGCGGCAACACCGTCGTCGTTTCTATCGCCACTGCTCTCGGCAGCGTCGTCCTCGTCATCACTGTCTGCTTCTTCCGCACCGTCCGCGCCGATCTCGGGAGGTGATATTGGTGGAGGGTCGAACTGTGTTTGTGACGCGGCGCTGTCGCCATTGTTCTCGCCTTCCTCTTCCCCATCTCCTTCATTGCCGTCTCCGTCCTCGCCGTTGCCGTGCTCCTCATTGGCGTTCTCACTGGGGCCCGCGGCGTCGTCGCCGCTGCCGCCGGGCCCCTCCACGCCTGCACCTTCGCCATCAAAGTCGAGGACGTCGCCCCAGAGGGTTGCGGGGTCGATTGTGGCCCCATTCGTCTCAAAGAAGTTGTCTGCATCCATGGCAAAGGTTCCGTCTATACCGTCACCAGCCACAGGGAGGTGATCGTCCACAAGAGTGCCATCTTCTCCGTTCCCGCCGCTAAAGAGTGCGAACGGATCGTCATCGTCGCCGAAGCCGCTCATGATATCATCATTTCTGGGAGAGGTGGTGTTCGCCGTCAAGAAGGGAAGCTTTATTTGAACGAAATTAGCTAGAGGAAGACCAAGGGGGTCAGCAGTTGTCCACAAGAAGCATCCTAAGTTGCATGACACGAGCCCAGCATGACGCGGCAGAGCGCAAGGGAGCAGCATACCACGGGCGCATTGTAGATGAAGACGCCTGCTTGTGGCTCTTTGTTGACGTGTGAGGGCGGAGGAGGACTGTGTCGACAGTGCCGATACTTTGGTAGTCAACACTGGCAAGTCGTAGTTTCCCGTTTCGGTTTGTGTCAAGCGCGAAGACGTTGATTTGGGAAGGCGCATTGGACGAAAGACGCGATGCGCTGTTGGGTCTGTGAATAGAGTCAAATGCCCTATTATCCGTGAAATATAGTGGATTTATTACCTAACTAGGCACGCTAGGGAAGCAGTTTCATGTCGCATAGGGAAGGGCCAACCCGGTTCACGCCACTCTTCGGTCACTCTTTCCCCACGACAAGTTTGCGACGCGTCGGGGTGCGATAAGCGATAAGCGACAGTCTCCACTATCATTTTAGGAAAATCTTCTGTGGACGACATACCTTTGTTTTCTTGCTCCGGTCGGGTATGGTTTCACACATTGCTGTTGAATGTTTTTGTGCTCCATATTTTGTACAAACTTTTTTTCCTGTACCTGCATTGTCCTCCACACCATGCAATGCCGCCCTTTACGACATCGCCTGCGGTGACCGCCTGGCTGTCACCTCTCCTTGTCTCGAACCAGGCACTGCACATTTTGGGCAGTCAACAACAACAGCGGCTGGCCCTGAACTTGTCCCGCCATGCCGTCATTTCGCGCCAATCGTCCATGTCGGCCATCGTCCGGGGTCTGCGCCGCTCGTTCCGGGACCCCGACGGCAAGCGGCCGCCCGGCTACAACCCCGAAGTGGCGGCGCATGTCAGACAGCGGCGGCAAGAGCGCGAGGCTGCCGAGGTGCCCAAGTACAAGCTCTTCCGGGGCAAGAAGGATGTTACGAAGCCACCCATTCCAAAGGCCAAGACGCGGCGAGCGCGGTTCTTTGATCCGGACGATGAGTACGGCAAGAAGAGTCTTGTGTACCAGGCCAAGACGGGCAAGCTGGAGGCGGAAGTGAAGGCTCTTGCGCGGCAACGGGCCCGGGACAGAGGGGAGGAAGAGTACGAAGAAAGGGATCGGCCGTCATTCCGGAGGGATGATGGTGGGCGCCGCCGCAAAGATAGCAGAGACAACGACTTTGACAACGACTTTGACAACGACTTGGAATCGCGGTCGAGGTCCGGACGGACAAGGGGTGTGTCGTTTGGCGGCCGCGATGGTCCGAGATCCAGACAGGGCGTCACTGGACGACGCGACCGTGACCGGAGAGGCGATCGCGACGAGCGTCGGTCGTATGACCGTGACCATGCTCCCGAGAGACGTGACCGCGGTTCTGAACGACGATTCGACCCAAGGTCCGAAACGCGATCGGAGCGCCGCTTTGGCCGTGAGCAGCGCGAGGACTATGACGAGGAGAGGAGCCATGGCCGCGACGATAGACGAGACAACAGCTACGACATTGGGCGTGATAGTAGATCTCGTGATTCTCCTGCGTCAACACCCGTCCCCCTCTCGATCCCCTACACAACGGCTGCGTCGCAGTTCCTGTACGGCCGCTCGGTGGTCGAAGCAGCACTGCGCGCCGGACGTCGCCAGCTCTACAAGCTCTACATGTATGGCGGTGTGCACCGCGGCGCCAACACCAGAGGCACGCTGCAGGACCAGAGCGTCGGCAGAGTGATTGAGCGGCTCGCCAAGGGCCGCGGTGTCCGCATGCAAATCGTCGACGAGCGCTGGCAGCGGCTGCTGGACAAGATGAGTAAGGGCCGGCCGCACAACGGCTACGTGCTGGAGGCGTCGCCCCTACCGCAGCCACCAGTGACGGCGCTTGGCAAGTACACCGATGGGGCGACTCCTACAACTACGGATGACGTGGCCTCCTCCCCCTTGACAAAAGGCGCTGGCTTCTCGGTCGAGGTGGGCTACCAGTCGCGCGAAGAGGCCAACGTCAATGGGACAGCGGCGTTTGTGGCGGTCGATGCGGCGACGGCGCGCTACTACCACCCCCTGGTGCTGCTGCTCGACCAGGTGCTGGACCCGGGCAACCTGGGCGCGATCCTGCGGTCGGCGAGCTTTTTGGGCGTCAGTGCCGTGGCCGTATCGAAGCACAGCTCGGCGACGCTGACGTCGGTGGCGCTCAAGGCGTCGGCGGGCGCGGCCGAGGCGCTGTCTTTGTTCTCGGTCGAGACGCCGGCGACGTTTTTGGCAGAGTCACGCAAGGCGGGCTGGAAGGTGTACGCGGCCGTGCCGCCGCCCGAGGGCTACGTAACACGCGGCCTCAACGCCAAAACGCCCATTCTGGACCTGGACGGCCTCGAAGCGGCGGACCCGCTGCAGACAGAACCCATCATCCTGGTGATGGGTAGTGAGGGCGAGGGTCTGCCACGGGCGATCCGGCGCGAGGCGGACGTGGAGGTCAGCATTGCCAACCGGTCGGGCACCAAGGTGGTGGATAGCCTGAACGTCAGTGTGGCGACGGGCCTGCTGTGTGCGTCGTTCCTCAAGGGGTCGACGCGGGCTGTTGCCAACAGCGCGACGTACGACGAGGCGGCTGTTGAAGCGGCTTTGAAAGACGCGGCCACACCCACAGAGGCTACCAACGAAGAGAAGCTGGAGGAGACCAAGCCTCGTGACGAACTGGGCATCTTCTAAGGTGCCTCAAGAAACAATCAGAAAAAATAAAACGTTTACGATAGGATATGTACGACAGGATATGTACGACTAGACACAGCGGAGCATTTTGTATGGTTGATACGTTAATACCCCTCGCATCAAAGGGCATAGGACCGCATTTCGGAAAGGACAATACAACGACTCATCTTTATCCAGTTGTTCACAACCAGACGGACAAGCAAGCCCCGAAAGCTGCAGGCTCATGTCGTGAAAATGAGGTGTAAGTGGTGGAATGGAGCCTTTTCGTAGACCGCGCCCACTGTAGCGTGGCACAAATGACGTAGAGCGCCGGAGGTGAGACAAAAGGCGGGTCGCAGCGACCAAGCGCTATGAATATAGGGCAAAATGGTGCAAAATAGGGCACTTTGGATGGAATGGCAGCCCGTCGCGCATTCCACAAAAGCATGTCGAGTCCAATGTCTTCGATTGCGGAGATGCTTTAAAATCAAATAGCATAAACAGGTTGAACGATAATTCATGCAATTGTCCATTCTTACTCCGTAGCCTTAAGCACAATTTTCAGCCTCAGGTAGCCTTCTGAAGAGTCCTCTGAGAGGCTGACAGCGCTGCAGCCTCCTATTGCCTGGCCAGCCCCAGCTGAATCGTTCATTCGCTCCTTCCCCGACCGCTCGATCCAGCGCCTCCACATTTCGACCCAAACGAGCTGTTGCTGTGGTTATTGGGCAGCCCACTTTTCGCGCTTGTGAACAATCGTCATTGTCTTATTTACATGTTCCTGGGGAGAGAGACCCTTTTTCTCATGGACGTTTGGCATTGCATGTGCGACCGACAGTGGGTACAGACCTTCAACGGCTTTTCTGCATTCCTCACATTTGCAATCTCTCTTCGATCTATCCATTTTCATCGCATTTTCAGACGGCGCGACAGCCGACGAAATTATCACCAAATCGGCAAACAAAAAGAAAGTCAACAACAGACCGCAACGAAAACGACCACATATTACAGCCAAGACTTCCACTCCCACCATGCGCATCCAAAGGGCGCTCCCGCCCTTGCTGCTTCTTGCTGTTGCAGAAGCCGACAATGTCCACGAACTTCCGTCACAGCCGCAACAGCTGCAGCAACGACAAATCATCCCCCTGGCCGTCCGCAAAATGGGCCTGGACGAAGGCGAAAAGTTCTTCCCGGAGCAGTACTACGGCTTCGACGGCGGCGACGACAGCAACTTTGGCGCGGTACACCGTAGGACGGATGGCCTCGGCCGCTCTCTGGCCGCCCTCTTCTCGTTTGGCCGGCAGCCAGCGTCGATTGCGACGGAACCCGAGACGATCCAGGCGCGGTCCGACGATGGGCGGTGGCCCGTCGTCTCGAGGAGGACGCCTGGCGAGAGAAGCACAGACAGCCCAGAAGGCGACAGCGCAGGTGTAGGAGCGGCGCCTCCCCCGACAAATACATCCGAAGCGACGTACACCGCTCGCCTCTTCCCACAAGCGTACCTACCGGCCTTCCCCGTCCACGAAGCCATCGACGACGACAGCCGACGGCAAAGCTCGGTCACCGACAGCGCGAACCCGGCCGTCGAGCTCGTCCGCCGCGCGGCTGATGCCCTCGCCCGTCTCCAGCGCCGCCAATGGGGCTGTCCCACGGGCACCTCTAGTTGTGAGAGCATTGGTTACCCCTACAGCTGCTGCACCGACGACGAGACGTGCTACAAAGTGACCGACACGGGCTTGGGCCCCGTTGGTTGTTGTCCTGCTGGCGAAACATGCGGTGGTGCTGTGTCCGACTGCAAGTCTGACAGCACAGCATGCCCTAAGAGCTTGGGTGGCGGGTGCTGTATTGCGGGTTATGTGTGCCAAGGCGTGGGCTGTGTCAAGAGCAGCAGCGCTGGCGCAAGCACGGCGGCGAGCACGAGCTCGAGCACTCCTACATCGTCGACGTCGATAGCCACGACCAGTTCACCAGCGTCCACCACGACCACTTCCTCGACAGCCTCCACGACATCCGGCGGCAACCCGCCTGTCAAGCAGACGCTGACCACGACGGCCTCGGGTCTGCCAGCCGGCTACTGCCCCACGGGTTACTATGCATGCCTGGCGTCGGCTGGTGGTGGCTGCTGCCAGACAGGCCGGAACTGCGAGACCACGAGCTGCCCACCCGCGCCGGCCACGACGACAATTGTGAATACAAATGGCATTACGGTCGTCGTGCCCCAAACCGCCGCCGAGGCCGTGACGACATCCTCGGCAACATGTGCGTCCGGCTGGTTCCTGTGCGGTGCCAATGCAGGCCCCGTGGCCGGCTGCTGTCCGAGCGGGTACGCCTGCGGCACGGCCAGCTGCTCATTGACAGGCGCCTCGGCGACGACGGTGCAGAAGGAGCTGCCGACGGCAGGCGATGGCAGCACAAGCAGTGGCGTCAAGTCAATAGCCGGCATATGGTGGCTGGCTGTGGCCGTGGCTTCAATACCACCACTGCTAGTGTTGTAAGCCAAGTGCATGTTTTTGTTTTATGTTATTTTTCGATTTAGCCATTGTATAATTGTGCATTTGGTGTTTATTTAGAGCGTGGGCTTGGGATTTTGTTCCGGGTGGCCGTGACATATGGGCGGTGCAAGGCGTTTAACGGCGTATTTATATACAATTTTATATCTTTTTCTTCAATCTACTCCCCCACCGCTCTTTTTTTTTGTTCGTTCTCGAACAGTCCAAAACGAATTCACCCGAATGTCAGCCTGGTGTCCACAAAGACGCCCACCAGCCAACCTCTCGTTTTCTCATGCCGGCTGCGCATGCAGGCTAAATTTTCTCCGCCCTTTACCTCTTTTACCTTCTTTCAGGAGGACGGCTGAGGCAAATAGAGTAGGATGGACTCGACAGGATGCGGGTGTTAAGATGTCGTCTGTTGTGCTTTATACCAAACGTTACCGAGAAAAGAGGCCACAAGCGAGATGAAGATTGATGGCACGGGAAAACGAGGGTGTGTTCGGTGAGGCAACAGTATGACGAACTCACCGCACGATATGGGCCGTTCTTTGGGGTGCGGATGAACCAAGGAATTCGCTAAGAAGAACAAGCAAACGTGTCTCAGCCCGACTTCACACCACCTTTGAATTTTCCCTGCTTCCCTTACTGGTGTTCTCCCAGGGAGCATATGCATATTTCGCTTTTTGGACATGTCTATTCCGCAAGAAAATAAAAAAAAAAATAAGAGAAGCAGTGGATGCCGACCAGCAACAGGCGATGTCCACGGCCGACATTCCCCATCCCCGTACACGCGGGTAACGGCTAAATTGTAAAGACGAGGCCATACAACGCATGTTATGAACCTCTATATGTGTCTTGGTATGTGTTTATGTCTGTCTGTGTCTGTGTCTGTGTCGTGTTTCGTTCATTCTCTCCCTATTCCCCGTCAGTTTACCTTTTGACTTTCCGATTTTCCGATGGAAGGCCCTGTTTCTTCGTCTCCCAGCGCCGACCTGCATTACACGTGGTAAACAGGTAAACAAGTCGACCAAAGAGACACGATAAAACGGATACACCCGGCAGTCGTCATTTCACACCATCTCACACTCAACATGTGACCTTGGTTCTTATCTACTCCGGGGATCCCTATAATCTACTCGTCCTGGGCAGTGCATCAAATAGAGGGTGTCTTCTATGATAATATGCTTTTTTCAGTGTCTCACCATGCCGCGGCCCCATTTCACAGTCTCGTGTCCTCGTTTCTCTTTGTTGGCTGCTCGCCTTTCTGGCTCCATTGCGTCCCGTTCTGAATCTAGACTCTGTGAATTTGCCTTCTCTTCCGCGATCTACTTTTGAGAATGGCCACTCCGTGTGACCAGCTGTCGAAAAACAAGAAACCCTCGAGGCGAGCCCGTTATAATATTCTCCACACTGTTAAGCTGCTTCTCGGCCTTTACCATCGTCCACTGGTGCCTCTCCCCTCTCCCTAGGTCCCTATATAGCCACTTCACGATGTTTACATGGACTGGCCTTGGCCTTTTTCGTTCAGATTTCACTCTATCCCGTCGTCCTGGGCGTCCTTTCCCTCTCACATTGCGTCCGAGCCTAGCTTTTCTTTTCTCTATTGGCACTCCCACCTTGTCCTTCCTACGCTCCGGCCTCTTTTGACCTCTCCATCCTGCTAATCCTATCGTAAACTCACCGACTCTCCCGGCCGGTGTTCCCATTCTCTTGGCACTCTGTGCCTCCATTTGCCCTCTTCATCAAATTTATCCTGTCTGTATGTCCTTTTCCCCTCTCCCTTTCCCTCTAAATCTTGTATCTTCTCCTCTCTTTTGTGCTCTTTCTCCCCCGCTCGATACTTCGATTGCTCCTTCCTTACCTACTTGTACCCGTTTTATCGTCACTCGCTCTTTCCTTTGTGTTGTATTCTCCCCCCTCTTCACGATCGTGCCTTCCTGGCGCTCGCCCGAGCAGTTGCGATGCAGCAGACTACTCGACATCGGCCAATGGCCTCTTTGCTGAAGGCCATCGCTGTCGCCGCCGCCGCCGTCTCCATACCAGTCGTCTTCTGTGAGCCTCTTCGCTCACCTGCACCAACGCCCGTTCCTCTGCCAGCGCCCGTACCCGTCGCCGGTGTCATTGCCGGCATCGACGGTCCTCCCACCACCACCGCCTATTCAGACGAGGTCTGCAAACCCCCGACCGTCCACCCGTCCGATCCTCTGCCGCCCTGCGTCGACATTGAAAACATCGAGACCCTCTGCTACCCAAACGGCACTGCCCCGCTCTACCTCGCCGCCCACGCCCAGTGCATGTGCCGCGGCGCCTATTTCCCCGAGTGGAACGCCTGCCGTCGCTGCTTGTCCGTGCACGGCCAGCTGTCCGACCACGACCTCGCCTTTTTCCAGAGTGTCGCTTCGGCCGCCTCGATATCGCTCTGCGGATTTTTGACGGCAGGCGGTGGACGGCCCACGACGACGCCCACGGCCATCTTCCGCGACCTGTTTACCAGCGCCCAGGCCCACCTGACGTCACCGACCGGCGCGGCGGCCACGGCAGCCTCCTCTCTGGGCACCGACGTCTCGCCAAACAATACCGATGTCGGCTTGTACTTTACCCATTCGGGCCCCGAAGGGCCGGGGTCCATCACGGGCAGCGCGACGGCTGCGACAGCAACGGGACTGGCACTCGCCACGGGGCATCCGCAACTACCGGGCGGCGCATCAGGTTCCTCACTCGGTGCATCGGACACGTCGGCGCCGTCGTTAGGCTCGTCGCCGTCGACCTCCGCCTCCGGATCCTCAACCAGCCAGAGCGGTAGCGTCCCGTCGTCGGCTGTGCGTGTCGACAGGTCGGGAGCTCTACTCGTGGTAATTCTCAGCACCTTTTGTGTTTTGTGAGCTACCGAGGACAGTGAGAGACGGTCAAAATCTTTGGGGATAAAAGTGGTTCGGTGTTATTTTGGCTTGGTGCTTTTTTAATTCATGTTTTTCTTCTTTTCTGTCAATCGTTTTGTACTTATTCATACCCTTCTCGGAGAGATCATTGGTTGTTTGGAGGCCATTCGTTTTGTTTTCATTTTGCCGTTTTGCAATTAGCGTTATAGTTCTTGCATATCTTCTCGTGTCTTCGTACGTCTTCTTAGAGACTTTCGCTTTTGTAAGTACATCCTCTTTTACATTGCTCGGTTGTCTTTGACAATCTTAGAATTTGAAATATATGTCTTTTTGTTTCGTTTCTCGTCCCTTTATATCCCGACTCATGATCGATTTCCTGATAGTTACAACAGCGGTTCAGTTCCAGCTTAATCCAGCTCGCTTCAAATGCTACACACCACCAGCACAATGCTCCGTTCAACGCCCAACCCTCGCTGCAACCATTCCGTATCTGTTTTTTTTTTCCTTTTCGACAATTCCCATATGTTACACGATCTTCAGACAAACGTCTCGTAGATTTTAAAATTAACATCGCCGAAGTGCGTCTACTCCGGCATGTGCTCGAAAGCCTTCTCCAGGTGCTCCTGGCAGAAGGGCAGCTTGCCGACGGTCCAGATCTCGGTGTCGGGCTTCAGGGCCTTCTTGTACTCGTTGTCGAGAGTGCCGGCCTTGATGGCAATGATGGGCGGGGCGGCCTCGGGGTCGTGGGCGATCGGCGAGCCGCAGTCGCTACAGAAGATGCGGTGCACCGGCTTGCCCGAGCTGCCGACGCCGGCCCAGCTCTTGGTAGGGCCTTCGATCTTGAGCTTCTCCTTGAGGGCAACAAAGACGAGCGCTGGATAGTTAGCGCGGGTGTGAAGCTTTCACGGGTCAGTAAATCAGTACAGAAGCACATACAGTACGTCGAGCCCGTCTGGCGCTGGCAGTCGTCGCAGTGGTCGTAGCCACAGACGAGCGGCGCGTCCATGTCAATCGTGTATGTGACAGCTTTGCACAGGCAGTGGCCGGTGAAAACCATGTTGGCGGTAGGGGTGGGTGTTGGTGATGTTAAAGTGGAAATGTAATGCTGGGCGATTTGGGAGGATTTTGGATTGTGGACAAGTGCCGTCGATAGCTCGCAGCGTTTCGCGAGGATGTTGAAGAAGGGAGATGAAGATGTAGACGGAAGGAGGGAGGGAGAACGAGGAAAGAGCTATCTATATATACAAGTTGTCGGCGGCTCTTGCCTCTTTGTTCTTTTTTTTTTTTTCCTTTTTTTTTTCGCGGTACTTCGACCACATCTGCATTAACTGGGCGCCGTTATTACATATTATTACATGCCCACGAACCAACAAAACTAAGAACACAACGCGCCTGCCCTATGATCCGCCAATTGTCATGCTCAAAGATTCCACAGAGAGCGTCGGGGGATTGCAGGAACATGACTCTGGGAAGGCCGAGAGTCAGTGCGTTCCTTCCCCCTGTAGCTCCTTCCTCTTACACGGCCCTCCCACACCTTCCCAGCAAATGCCGCGCTGTGCGAGTACATAGTTTGAAAGGGAAAGAGCTCCCACTCCCAATTCGCCGAAGTCAGGAGACGGTGACGCAGTGACACGATTGCGGGGTGGGAAGGAGCTATCGACTCGCCGACATGTTGGCGCGCAAGTGGCGGAGTGCGATACTCCGACAGCCCTCGTAATCCCAACAAAAGGGAACCCGACACCAAAGTTCCATACGCCTGTAATCTGGAACTCCGTCGCACAGCGAGCCACGCTCTTGATAAGGCGGCGGGCGTCGTGAGGCGACTAGTGTACGTCGTATACGACATACTTCGGTCGCTATACGATGTCACCATAAATCGAGAAGGCTCCCAACGCATTGGTGTTTTATTAAAGTATGTTCTGTCGACGTCATGCTCCTTCCCATCCTGCGATCATGTTTCTGCAGTTCCTTCCCCCTCACCACCTTAGCTATGTGGCTGTTCCTTTCTAGGAATTGGGCTGTTCTTTTAAACGGAAAATCACACAGGTACGCTTTCCCCGTAAATGTTCCATTCCGCCTTTGCCTTTCGGAACCAGGCCGGAGAAACACTGAAAAATGCATCAAACAGAGGAAAACAGAAAAGCCGCCGGCAGCTTGCCCCCTCCGCTCCTTCCCTGCGCAAAAGATGTTCCTTTTTGGTACAGTTTTGCCCCACTGTTGGCGTGGGAAACAGGGGGGGAAGGAGCTTCTGTCACTAGCGCGGCAGATCCAAGCTCAACATCCTAGCGTTGTTTCGCTATTTGAGTTTCTGTTTTTGGTTTGTTGTTCTTCACTGGGCTGGCAGATGGAAGCTGAGAGGCGAACGGCAAATGGAAGCGCTCGTTGACTGCTCCATACAGAATTACAGTTGCATTTCCATCTGTAACGAAGACGACGTTTGCTGATGTAAGATGTGATTTGAACATAATGGATTTGGAAAGAGAGCAATTGCTTGCTTCGCACCTTCCCCGGGACACATTGTGTCGGATGTCACTGCCAATCCTGCCGCGAGGATCGTCGTGAAGCAAAACGAAGGAAAGGGCAGGGGAAGACTGCCGTAGAAAGAGGAAGCAGCAACGCACTCCGTACACATGCTGCAAGGAAGTAAGATGGGTCCGCCTCCTATTTGTCACTTCCCCAATGTCGTCCACGTCTCTCGTCCTGCGAGATCTTTGTATCACAACATCATCTGTCAGTTAGGGCATCCGAGCAGCGATAAGGCCCGCAATCCCCAAAGGCCATGGTCACCGCCGTTGTTGTTTTCGAAACACCCCCTTACTACGAACTCTGTGATGACGACCTAACGCGTGACGGCGTACATTGTACAGAATCTTGTCAACCTTCCACCGGGCATCGGCAGGCCATCACCGGACACAGAGGCTCGATGCCACGTCGCTTTTCTGACAGCTTCGAGGTCAGATCGACGGCCGATTGTCAGCTGCTATGTCGCCCGGCTAAAACTCAAAGCCCAAGATTGATAACACTGGAAGCTCGACTTATAAGCGGTACAACGCGAATATCACAGCAAAAAAGAGGGTACTTCTCCGGGTTGCCACGGGGTTGAAACAACTACTGCATCCTTATCACATAGTAGAATCACTCTCACAGGGTGGCAATCAACACAAAATATCTTGCGAATTGGAAGTAACATTCAAAGGAATCACATGTGCATGCAAGGAGCAATTGGGATACGTGGAGCTCCGCTCCGTGGAGATAGGGCTCAACGCCAGGAAAAGAAGTATTTGGAATCGCCCAATTTGGAATTCTACTCTTTTGGCGGGTCTAATAACAACCGACTAACAAAGCTTACAAGATAATACCGACTGCGAACGACGTGCAGCTGTTCTCGTACAAGTTGCAACACCGCTAGCTCCGGACGATGCCCTTACGGGGAATATTTACTCCGTTTTAGAGAACCCACCTCGGTGTTTGTTCCATATTCTCGCATTTGAAACCTGGCAATATCGTGTAAGGCTACCTCTTGTCTTCAAAGAACGTGGTCTCCTCGGAAGATCCCGAGTTTGCATCCGCCGTTGTCCGGATGCTCAACCATTTGTCCGGTCGAACTCTGCCCTGGTTTCCTTGTGTTTGATACCCACTATAATTTCTTTCTTTTTTTTTTTTTTTATCATCGTGCAGTCACGGAGACCAAATCTTCTGACGGCCACATTTCTAATTATTAGCATCGGTCCTCTTCGGCATGTGTTGACCTGGAGCGACAAAATAAAATGATTCCATCATCTCTCTACACACCGGACTCATGTTTGGCTATCGCTAAAATCAATAGTCTCTATTGTAGGCGCATCATGTCGAGCAGTTGATAGCGTCTGGTCTACGCAGTAGGAGGCTTTGGAAAGCAGACCGACGTAGCTTCGGAGGGCCCGATATTGTTGATTGGGTACGATACAATAACTGATATTCGACAGACGTGGAAATAGAGGGAGGCCGGCAAAGATGAGAAGACGAGCAGAGGCCGGCCGGCGGTTTAAGATGCTTATTCCTTGAAAGGTCGGGATTCCACGTTGCGGATACGTATGCACGCCATGGGCCTGCAAGTCCTGGGTCTGCATATGACCAGAACTGTTCTGGGAAGCCACTGTATTTTGCCACGATAGCCAAGGCAAATACTAGTTTCCAAGGTCCCATACCCGGGAACCACGCTGACCGTTGTTCGTCGTCATGGAAGCTGTTAGAGGGACAAGCGACGCTAGCCTTGTCCTGATTTGGTTCTCCAAGTGACAGATATCGACGTACAAAGTATGCTGGTGGGACGGTACATGAAGGGAGTTTTATTGAGATCATGGATGCTGGACCAGCAACAAGGTAGATAAGTTATGGCGTGGGATTCAATGATGCACAGGATGGGACGGAATTTTGATTCTCTGACATTTGTAAGAGGGGTGGTCTTTACAGAATGCAAACGTGATGTTTTTGTTTTGCTTGTTGGATTCCATCTCCAGTCCGCCTTGCCGTCCTTTGAACGTACACCACAATCCATGCCTGCAGTAATAATATCCTGCGACTAGCATCTATACACGTGTTGCATCTAGAGGTCGAGTATGTAGAGAGCCCTGAGCACTAATGTCATCGAGCCACACACCAAACAACTTAGGACACCCATTTTCAGCAACTGTAGCAAAACCGTCGACCCGAAGGTGAAGCGATCCGCGAAAACCAAGTCCAGCACCGTCCTGCAGTAGTCTGCGGATATGGCCTGCGATTCGTGGCCGAGGGAGAGGAAATGCCCGTCCATGGCGGACAGGCGAAAACTGCGGAGATCTCCTGATACGTTCATCGGCACTGCGTCCGCCTTTGGCGACGAAAGTACGGTTGTCGCACCGTCCTTGTTGGTCGGCCATATCTTTGGCCGCGGGATAGGAGCAGGCCGGCGCCGCAGCTTCTGGATGAGTTTGAACGCGATGTACGAAGTGGGATCCTGCATTTGAAGCTGCGCCGGCGGTGTCCGCTTGGAGAGAAGCCGCTTGGCAAAGACGGCTGCCGCCGCCGGTGGCGAGATGTCAATTGTACAGCTCTCGCGCAACTCACAAAACAGTGCCTCCACATCATGAGCATAAAGAGCGAAGCGTGTGTAGAAGACGGGCGTAAGAACACGAAACTCAATTACGTCGATCCCGTCTGGTGATGCTTCCCCATTCACCGAAGCATCATGAGATTCGATGCTGGTACCCGCAACAGCAGCTGCAGCAGCAGCAGCGGCAGTAGCAGAGGGCGACAACAGCAGCTCCGACCGCAAGCCGCGAATTCCACACGAAATGTACCGTACAGCGAGCGGCTTGTTCTTGGTGGTGCCTGGGCCATCGTCGTCGGCAGCATTGTTAACGAGGTGCCGAAGATACAAGTAAAAGAAGGCTTCAAACTGCGACTCGGTCGCGTCGGCCAGGCGGCCCATAGTCTTGGCAAGCGGCTCAGGTCGAAACCACACATGCAGTCCCTTTTTGAAGAACAAAATGCAAGCATGGGTAAGGATGCGCGGGAACGTTCCAAAACCGACCCACCACCACGCTGCGAGGAACATTGCTTTTTGCCATAGAGTCATTGCCGCCGGATTGAGCGATTGCAATTCCACAGGCTTGCCTGGCTCCGAATGCAGGCCAGCGACAATCTTGCTTTGCGCGTCAGATGTGCGCAGGACAATGGTGGCGGCGATGGGTCCCGTGCCTCGCATCTGGGGTCCGAGGGGGTCGTTGGCACGCAACTGGTACGACCCTTTTCGCGAGTTGAATGGTGACACATGGAAATCTTTGGGCCACGTCTGCCGAAAGTTTCGCGTCTCCTGTTCATTGCAGGTCCCGCAGGCAGTTAACTCTGACTTTGTTTCGGGTGTGAGATAGTACATGCGCCTCTCACCAAAGGTATTGTTGACTTCGAGGACCATGGCCGCCAGTGTCTTGTTAGCATTGTAGAGGTACCAGAACGATATCGGGTTGAAGTGGTAGCCAAGAAAGCGCGCAGCCGTGACAAAGTATGCATAGGGATACCGCTCCGGATCTGCACCCTGCGATACAAGGTGCGCGTCGAGCTTGCCGCGTAGGCCCAGGTAGCCGCCTCCACGCTCGAGGTAGTCGTCGGCGTCGATGTGGAACCAGCCCTTCTTTTGCCGTTTTCTCTCTTCCTCACTTCCTGCCGCGGCCACTGAAATCATGCCGCCGCAGACGCCGGTCCAGCCGACGGGCACGCCCACCACAAGGTAGGAATACACAAATGAGTGCCTCTTGGGAATGAGCCGCGTATGCGTTGTGATGCACGGGAACAACAGAGGCTTCCCTGGGCCGGTCCAGGGATCGTCTCGAGCGCTGGTTGGCGGCACTGGATACTGCTGCTCCTTTGTCTCGCCAGGTCTGAAAACAATGCAGACGACGGTACAAAATACCGATACAAGTGCTGCGATCATCATTTTGTAGGAATTGATCTCGTACAAGACCATGGCGAGGTGGTGCTCCAACATACGACGGTCTTGTGCAACTGCCACAGTCAGAGCTAGCAGACTGTAAAAGGGGCTGCCATGGCCGAGGGCGCAAGCGATGCCGAGTCTGGCCGCAAGTGCAGCCGAATGGTAAGATAAGCTCGACATAGCGCTGTACGTCGTGTGTGAGAAGCTTTTTTGATCTTCATGGACCGTCGTTTAGCAGAAGGTGAACATACAGACGCGCAAGATGATGCTCGTGTCGGTGTCACCCTCATCGAGGCTGCCGGTCACACCGTAGTTTGAGCATTTTGCTTGCTCTTTCCTTTCAATCATGCCATTTTTGCTTATTCTGCAGTGTACTCCGTATCCAGTGCACAGATCCCTTCCTGACATCGGAGTTCGGTTTGTTGGGGATGAAACGGCTCTCGCTGTATTAGCTGCTCTCTGAAATGACTAATCGGGAGAGAAGTAGTCACGTGCACCGTCATTTACCATGTTTTGGAGGCATCTCTCAGTACTCTTCCAGAAAACTGTGCTTGTGGTACGTCGTAGAAAGCGATGGTATCGACTCGCGAGTAACATGATGAGCGAAAAGGATGAACAGTCACTTTCTATGTCATGGTGACCGACAGATGTAGTGTTTTATGGTCCAGTTACCTAAACAGGAGCTCTGATACAGGAATAGATTTATTGCATATGCAATTATCCACACTAGCTACACCAAACACGCGGAGGGGCAAATTATTTGTTGACTTTGACTGGTAGAATCTGGTGGAAGATTCGCTGGCCAACGGCCGTGGACCAAACACAGTCAGTGGCCTGGAGCCGCTAAAAAGCCCTGAACAGCGCCTCCGACTGACTCAATCGGCGCGCCCGCGCCACTGCCACGCAGCCAAACACTGTATTTTGGCAGCGACTGCTCCTCTCGCGTCTCTTAAGTCCGGATTGGCTCAGAGGGCGAAAAGAGCAAAAAGCGGGTCTAGACCACCCAAGCCCCTCCTGGGCAGCGACGAACGGCAGCAAGTGTGCGTGCTTGCCTCTTTTTCCCCAGCCTTTCGAACGTTACTCTTTTCCTTTCCGATTTCTCTCGTCATTCTTCACTTCTGACAAACCGTCAACATTCACACATCCCAGGCTTCTCACGCGCGCAAACTCGACATTTCCTTTAAATATCGACGCAACTCGTCTCTCTTTTCTCTCTCATTCACTCTTCGTTCGTCTTTGTCCCTCACCGCCACTATCGCTCGATACTCTTTTGCGTTCGTCGACCATTTAAAATTCCTTTCTTTCCGCCTGAACGACAACAGCCACCTCGCACAAAACCGCCAAGATGTCTGCGGATTGGAATAAAGACACCAAGATTGGTAGCAACTACCGCGGCGGTACTACCCAGCGTGAGACGGTCGTCCGCAGCCGCGCCCAGCTGAACGCCGCCCAGCGCACTGGCGCCATTGTGGCCACGGAGAAGAAGTACGCCACCGGCAACTCGACGTCCAAGCCGGCCGTCGAGGGCCAGCACCTAACCAAGGTCGACCGGTCGGACGACATTGTCAAGGTCAAGCAGATTGGCAAGGAGATTGGCGTGATCATTGCGGACCGCCGGTCCAAGATGGAGCCCAAGATGTCGCAAAAAGACCTGGCCGATCGGTGCAATACGAAGCAGGCCATTATCGGCGCCATGGAGCGCGGCGAGGGCCAGCCCGACCAGAAGGTTCTGGGCGCCATTGAGCGGGTGCTCAACGTCAAGCTGCGGGGCTCCGATATTGGCAAGCCTAAGTTTGAGAAGAAGAAATAAATGACGTCCTCTCGTTACTTTATTTCTGTCTTTGATCCTCCTCTTCCGAACTCCTCTCTCTCCATCGCTCACCTGATACTATGGATGGCTTTTACGACGGCGAACGAAATATGCAGAATGTATTTTGAGCCGACTTCTTCTTCCTCTCTTCGTCGCCATCTCTCTCTCTCTGCGACAAAGGCGTTTTTTGATTGCTTTTGATTTATTTTTGGACGAAACGAAAAAAATTCTCTTTGTCTTTTCTCTCCCTTGATATATATCTTTTCATCTGTACGCGTGCATTCGGTACGCTGTATGTAGCGGTTCGACCATGAACGATAGACTAGATAAGACTGGTGGCTGGGAAGGCTACGCAGACTGACAAAAACTCTGTGGAGGAGCATTCGGAGGACTGGCCAGGCATGGAGCGGTAGCATGTTTCGGTATTTGATAGACGTTTGATGGTCGAGTTTGCCTCTGGACCGTTAACAATACAAACATTCACACTCCAAAATCTCTGAACTTGATATATCTACGTTATGCACACTCACCAATAGCCAGCAAGAGTGTTTGTTGATTTGATGTTTGACATTTGATGCATTTTGTTAAAACAATAGGTATCTCGATGCTGTACTATGCTTTCCCCCTCTGTATACTAAGCAAACATGAACTCGGTAGTAAAAAGAAAGAAAACTAGAACGCAAAACAAAACAAAGCAAAAGAGCCGCCCAACGATGCGAGTATGTATATGCTGTCCTAACGCCACAAGTAAATGCAGCCCAATCCCTCACGTCATGCCAAATTGAATACAGTGGTCCCTCAAAAAATCACCGCGTCAGGCTCTGCACGCGCTCCTGGATCATCGTCTTGCTCGGCACCGCATCTGCCAGCATAATCACAATCTCGCGGCCGCCCATGCTGACCATGGAGAGCCACTGCGGCGCCACCTCCTTGGCCAGCAGACGCACGCACGACGCCGCCTCCTCGCGCGCAATGGGCATGCGCAGCGAGTCCTTGATCTTGCTGGTAATGGCCGTCATGCCAAAGGACACACGGCTGCTCTGACGCAGCGATGCGGCCGTGCACAGCATGGACAGCACCTCGGCGATGTCGCCGACGCGCTGCAGGGCGGCACGGCGCTCAAGCTCCTCGGGGGTGGGCGGCGCAGCGAGGGCACCGGCCGCTTGGAGCTGGGCCCGCTGCATCTGGCGGAAGCGGATGCGGTCGAGGAGGTTCATAGGGGTGGCGGCGCCGGCGGCGGCGACGGCCTCTGGTGCTGATGTCGTCGTCGCTGTCTTATCGCTGTCCACATCCATAGACTCTGCCTCGTCAGCAACCATGGGGGTCTTGAGCATCGCCTCGTGCGCAGCCTTCTCCTGCTTCTTGAGGGCAATGCCGTGCATCAGCTCCTCGAGCGTGCTGTGGCCCTTGGCACGCAGGACGGCCGTCTGCAGCACCGACTTGGACGCGGTAACGGGTGCCTTGGGTAGGGCAGCGATGAACTGCTTGAGGTCTGCCGCCGTCTTGGAGGAGGCAGACGCGGCCCAGCGGGACCGCAAGTTGGCCTCAAAGACATCGTTAAGCCGGTCGGCCAGTGTGCCCACGGGGCCAACGTCGATGTCGTTCTGCATCTCGATGCAGATCTTGCCACGGCCGTAGTCGGAGAGGAAGAGGACATTGGCTACCTTACTGTCGGCAGCGGTCAGTGAGACAACACCGAGACACCGCTGCACGTCTTCGAGCGTCACGCTCCGCTTGCCCCAGGCCTGGGCGGCGCCCGGGCAAAAGGTACGGAGATCGACGGGGGCGTTGGTGCCGTGGTGGGCGTGGTGCACCGCGAGCGTCTTGGCAAATGCATTCTGCAGGCGGAGCAGGTCGAGCAGCTCCAGGGGAAGGGCCGCTGTCCTGCTATTGTGAGCGGCGTCTTCCGACTCATTTTCGGACTCGCATGGTATTGTGGGAGCGGTGCTGTTGGGCCGCGGCGAGGACGATGTGGAGCGCGGTGGTGATGGGAGCGAGGTCGAGAGAGAAGCGCTAAAGTTGCGGTTCAGACGGGCAATCAGGTTGCCGCTGTCGAGCGAGGACGCCGGTGTCGATGCCGAGTCACTGTCGCTATCCACAGACGCGAGCACGACATCCGCCTTCTTCTGGGCGGCCCGGGTCAACAGATTTGCGATAGATGTCGTCGCCTTAATGGTATGACGAGCCCGTTTTGCTGCTGATGGCTGTTGCTGAGAAGGACTTGAAGAGGAGAACGTGGTCGTGGAGGAGGAAGAATCAGTGTTAAGAGCCTCGGCGGCCCTGCGTTTCCGCTGCTTATTCGAGCTAGTGACGGGTGTTGATGAAGAGGCAGGTGCAGTCTTCTTTGGTGTCTTGGGCGTCTTGGTTTTTGGCTGGGCCGTGGGCGCTGCTGCTGACGGCAGTTCAACTGTGATGGCCTTGTCGGCGAGAAACCGCTCAACAGCAGCCTGGCGGCTGGCAGGAATTGTCACGGTAGGTGTGGCGGCAGGAGCAGAAGTGGCGGCAGCAGCCTTGATGAGCGAGGAAGGAGCAACCCGCTTGGAGACGCGGCCGAAGGTGTCGATGCTTCTGTTGGACGGAGCAACTGCAGTGCCGGCCTGCTTTGCGGAGGCAAGAGCAACCCGTGATGTACGGGAGGGACGGGCCATTTTCGTTCTTTCTTTTTTTGCAAGTGGGATGAGGCTGTGATCTTGATTTGAAGATCAAGCAACCTCGCGGGGATGTAAACTTGCTGGTAATATTTGGGGATGAAATTTGTGTATCTGGAAGCGAGCAAAAAGGTGCGATACTGAAAGGAGTGCAGGAGCCGATGATGCAGGTGAAAATGCGACGAAAGAGAAAAGTATCGAAATGGAACAACAAAAGACGAAAAAAAGTATCGTAGTGAACGTAATGTCGAACGAGAAGAGAGATCGATAAAGAGTGGTGGGAGAAAATGAGCAATGCCGGGCAGAACGCAGAAGAGCAAAAAGCAAAAAACACCCGGCCAACAGCATACGCAAGGGCGGCTTGTGAAATTGGGATGTGGACCGTGTGGTGCTCCACAGCAAATAACGCGCTTTGACGCGTCAATCATGAAAACGCGTTAAGTGGTGTGGAGCAGGTGCGGGCCGCGTTTGGTGCGTTTGTGGTGTATCTTAGTTGCGCTTTTTGGTGCGCAGTGGTGCCTGATTGGCGATTCGGGCGATTTTGGCGACGATTTGGCGCCCGAGTCCGACAACGCGAAACTCGGGCATAACAGCATGCAACCCCTTCTTGAGGATCGGAAGTTCGGAGGTGTACAACGTAAATAGCATACCATTTGACCACACAGTGCCGAAAAGCAGCCAAGAACTGTGTTTGTTCAGGTGTCTTCATGTCTTTTTTTGTCTTTTATATGTATTTCGCTGTCCCTGCTATACCGAGACTATCTAATTCACCAAGCTGATGTATTGAGCAGCACGGCAACTTCCATCAAGGAAGGGTCAAGGATTCTATCAACGTACCCCTCCTTGATCCATGCGTTGGCCCACCCGGGACGCCAAAGGGCCTTGCAGTACTCCCAGTGTTCGGGGAAGAACCCAGAAAACTCCCAATCCAGAATGGCGACGACGGTGGCGCCGCGGACCAGAATGTTTCTCGGGTCCAGGTCATTGTGCGTCAGCACAACGTCGTGGTCATGCATAACGGCATGCTGTATTCTGCAAAGCAGACGCGTGAACGGGTTGTCTTCGTCTTCGGCAGACCAAGCTTTTGCCAGGGCGTCATTGAATGCGGCCTCGTTGGCATAGCGGCCGCCTTTCACGTCGTTCATCGAAAAGAACTGGTCGTTGCAGCCAGAACCGTCGACGGTGCCGATAAACGCGCCCTTTATCTGTCGAAGCTCTGGGTAGCCACGAAGCTGGGACAGAATCGCATCCTTTTGTTCGGTGGTGAGGTCCTCCCACACGATATCCAGTCGGTCGCCCTCGATATACTCCATAACTATGCAGGCATGGCCGGAATTGGCATCTCGGTAGACGTTGTGTACTTCCGGGACCGGGATGCTTGTGTGCTCATCTACAAACTTCATGGTGTTGGCCTCTGCTTCGCAGACCGTGTCTTTGGATTTGAAGACCGTTTTCCCATCTGGGAGCAGACAGGGCATCGAAAATGGCGGAGGGAGTTTTGTTGCATGGGCAACTTCTTCATTAGTGATGACTCGTGCCATGTCGGAAATGGCCTTTGGTCGGTGTTGTTGATAAGATTTTGAGAAAATAAATATTGTCGTATATTCCTCTTCAATTTTTTTGTTGTCGTTTTGTTTATATATTTGGTACCAAGAAGGTACCCAGCTGATAGTAATTACGACGTAAATTTGCCAATATGCTTAAGCATTCCCCAACCCCCAACATTCGACGAGCTGTATGGGTAGCCGAATCCTATCAGCCAAGCCAACACATTGGTACAAAATTTAACACCTCAGATCCCACACAGCCTATACTCCGTATGCCGTACATGCAGCCCGTGATATGGCTGACACTCTTTAACAGATATTCCCGAGGACTCCTTCTTCGAGCGGTGGATGACGATGCTGCGGAGTTTGTGCGCTATGGATGGGTTCGTTATACGTCACGGAGTGACCATGAAAAAGATGACAACACCATGGCGCGTCTTGGGCGAGGTGATGTGATAAGCGGGCTCGTGCAATTGTCACTGCTCTAACGATGGAAAGTATCCTCTGTTTTATTGTTCAACAGAGGGAGCCGGGCGGCACTATACGATTGAGACAGGGTGGCATGCCTCCGAACACGTATGATTTTTTCCGTCGTCCTCACATCACTCTCTCCGACCATCCTCTAATAATAGCTAGTCCACCATCATCCAGAGGAACAGGGGGATGTAGAAAAGAGGAAGGCTGGAAGGCTACACGACGCGGTGCCGCGAGGTATCTGGAGCTCGGCTGCCCGGTACATTGCCCGGCCCCAGCAGCGGCCGAGACGACACCAGGACGAGCGAATCAGAAAGCGGGCTCCAGGACGGCGGTACAGGCATTCCTGTATCTATGGCGGTACGTGAAAGAGGTGTGCTTCTCGTCTGTACGATGGTTTCCTCCTATCGCAGGCTGATCAACGAGGAGGCACAGAAGCATAAGAACAAGAAAAAAAGAAGAGGAAGAAGCAGCGACTGATTCCCCGAATGGCCTGGTGGATAAGGCCTCGGATGAATCTCATGAGCACAACAGTCTGCTGCGAGTTTGATAGTGCGTTGATGTAATAAATTGCAACTGCCAGCTATGTCACTAGATTCGTTGATGGTCCCAGTTATGTTTATGTTTCCCGGACTCCTCGCATCTGCACAGCAGCACCCAAAAATGAAGGACCGAAATGACAAAAAAGGAGTGTGGTAAAGACAACATTAAAGAAAGGAAGGTGGTACAGAAACAAAGAAACAAAGGAACAACGGTATTAGGGGGTTAGCGTTATTCCTTCTGGTCTGGGATCGTCCATCATCCTCGTGCCGCCATTTTCGTGGTTTGTTCGTTTTTTCTCACAACCAAAATAAGTCGAACTCGCACTCATCGCTCTCCGTCTCGTTGGATGGCCCTTCTTGTTTTGTATCCCCATGTTGACGGTTCCCAGTAAAACAAACAATATCAAGACAGAAAAAAGTCACAAAAACACCGTATGAAATGCGATACAAAGGAAATGGCGTTGACTGTCGTGGCGACAATGTCTGTTGATGTCCGTCGACGAACTTGACAACTTCGACACCTATCGGTGTTTTTGTCATCTTGTCATCTTGTCATCTTGTCGTCGTCGTCTCAATTCCGCAGAGGCGAGCGGGCATTCTTTACCATACTGGGCGGCAGCCAGTGGTGATCGTTGCGGAAGCTGATGGGACTGGACGGGGGTGCGGCCGGCACGGTGTAGTCGTGCTCGCAGATGGCGTACCGGGGCACGTCGGCGGTGACGACCGTGTTGCCGACGCCGTTATACGAAAGTGTGGTTGTGGATGATGGCGACGACGTGGGTTCACCATGGCCACCATTGCCATTTGTGGGTGCAAAGCTGGCCAGGATCTCGGTCGAGGTGACGACCTGCAGGTCCTTGCGCTGGGGCGAGACGGTGACGGGGGTGAAGATTTGGCTAGGCATGGTTGGCGATGAGGTGGGCGGTGTGGTAGAAAGTGAGAAAAGAGGGAGAATGAGAGAGGAAAGAAAACTCTTCCAAAAATTAACAGTCAGCGTTTTGAAAAATTTGCTGGAAATGTCTTGGAATCTTGTCTTGGTCGTTTGGTCGAGAGGAGAGCGAGAAAGGCAGATCCTCGGGGCCTTATTATACTCACCAGGATCAGTGTGTCTTGGTCGGGTTGAGGCCGTCGACGAGGGATGGAAGGGTTTGACGGAAAAGGGTGATGGGTGAGAAGGGGTCGACTTTGAGTGGACCGGATGAGTAAACGTGGTAGATGTGGTTGATGACGATGAAAGAAAACAGGACTGAGTGAGAGAAAAGGGTGAAAGACGAAAGAGAGACGAAAGAGAGACGAGGGACTGAGACGGCCGTGTAATCCACCGTGTGTTTCTGACTCTTGGTGACGATTTCTCCTTCTTTTGTCTTTATCGGGTCTTTGACTATCTTTTTCTGGGGATCTGGGGCGTTTGGGGGATCTGGGGATTCCCTCTTGTCTGAGATTGTCTGGGATTTCTGGCCTGTCTGAACTGCTGTCTGGCCGCGTTTTGTTGATCTGCACTCGAAAGGTCGATCCGGAAGGGTTGTGAAGCCTTCGAGACACGATGGAGAGCAGGGAAGAAACGGGACTCGAGGGTATTGGACCCGTGGAGACGAGGGGATCAAGTTGGGATGAAAGCTGAAAACGAAGCCGCCAGAGGACAGAGTATGAGAATACGGTCAAAGTAAAAATGTCACGATGTTGCCTGAGGAAAGTGAAAGGAAGGAAAGGAGTAATCCGCCTAAAAGAGTAAGGAGGACGTATTTGTAGGCAAGCACGGCCAGTTTGCGTGCACGGAGTATTACGGTGTATTTGTTTTGAAGTAAGATTTCCCTGTTCTCTGGGAACATTGGGGGTGGGAAAGAGGGAGAAGGGAAAGCAAATGGGGGCAAACGGTGGGGTGTTGCTGGGGGTCAGAGGGAGACGAGGGAGACAAGCAAAGGGATGGATGGGGAAGAAAATGGGACAGATGGGGGAGCGAGAGGTGACTTTCGCGATCGTATCGTACAGAGGGAGTATGGAGGGCGAGTATGGAGGATGGAGTATGGAGTAATGGTGATAAAAGAAAAGGAGAGAAAAAAAGATGGGGCGTGGAGAACAGGGGGAACGGATCGAAGGGGTGTGGAGAGTCGTTTGGGGGCGTGTAAGTAAGCCGAGAAGAGTGAATTCGTTTGCGTTTGGTGTTCGGCTTGTTGCTGATGATTATGATAGAAAAAAGAAATGAAAAAAGAAATGAAAAATTAAAAGAAAATCCAAAATTGTAGACGTGGTATGTTGTGTCTTGCAGGAACCTAGGAACAGCTTCCCCGTCGCCCGTTGGCGAGCCGAAGAAGTGCCAGGGAGGGCGAGACGTTTCTTTGTTTGTGCCTGCGTTGGGACGGGACGGGGCCTTGCTTGTTTGGTCTTGATGTGTTACTCGATATGAATATTCCACCTTGGATATTTTTACTTTTTGCCTCGCTGCGTTTTCTTGTACCTCCTTCGCTCTTTCCACTGCCCCTGCCCCCACCTCCTTCCTCGTCTCCTTTTTCTTTGTTGGCCCATGTTGTGTAACAAAGTAACGGGAGCAGGTGCAACTGGCAACTGGCTGCGGGCGGTGGAACAGGAAGGCAAGGAGCGTTCCATGTTTTTCAGGTCATCCCGTTCTTTGCTCCCTTGTTTGTTCTGTGTTTTTATTTTTATTTTTATTTTTATTTTTATTTTTATTTTTATTTTTATTTTTATTTTTATTTTTATTTTTATTTGTATTATTCTATTATTTTGCTTCGGTGAGTTAATGGATATTTTTATGGGGCCAAAGCATCCATCCCAAGCGGAATCGACGGGGAAAGGGGAAAGGAAGGACGAGAGAAGGGGATGGAAGCAATCAGACAGAGCTGGCGCGTCGGCAACAATACTAAAACGGTCTCCTCTTATTTTGATTTTCTGGGGAAAACTTAGAATGCTCCGTAAAAGACTGGGGCAAGTGCTGGGGCAATGGCTGGGGGAGCCGAAAGCGCAGGAATGCTAAGGTGTCAGGGTGTGTCCGAATCATCAGTGGAGACACCCCCCCTGCGATTTTACCGAAGAAGACGAAACGACCTGGAGCCACGGAGTGGTTCTGTAGCAGTCGGGAACGTCCCCGGCGGAAGCGGTAGTGGAAAGTAGGTGTAAAGTGGGTGTGAAAATAAGACTGAAGAAGAAAACGAAGAAACGACGAAAAAGACGAAGTATCCTGCCTCTTGAATGGATGAGGCTGCAACGAGGCGTTCCTTCTCTGACTTTGCCATCTCTTTCGTCACTTTCCATCACAGGACATTCTGACTCTGATTCGCTTTCTCCTTCAATCCTTTCATCTCTCACTTTCAGTCACTTCTCATCACATATTCTTCATGTCTGATTTGTCTACGGCGTACGGCCGTCCTCTTCACACGCTGTCCGATACGTGGTTTGTCACGCCATATTCGTGCACAGCCTACTCTGTCACATCTTTTTTGCAATTACGGAGCACACCGCACGACATCCTCTTTGCCCAGTCATCAGTTGCCCTGCTGCCTTGCATGTAGTACTTTATTACCCATCAGTGTCAATCCAGTCACTGTTCAGCCTGGCCATCCGAAGCTGCCACTTCTTGTCCGTAGCAGACATCACCCCATAGAGTGCTTTTGCGAGCAATCACTCGTACTCCACGCTGAGCGCACGAATAAAACGACGTTGCGAACTGAGGACGCGCCGTCGCCTCGACTGCCCATCGAGTGACCCGCCACTGCTCGTCGTGAAATTCCAAAAGGGTGAGGACCGCGACCAGGGGCACAGTCGTAAACCAGACCAAAGACAAGCCAAAGACGAGGCAGACGCCAAACAACTTGAATCGAGCCGCCAAAGAAGCGGTCTGACTACTCCCAACAACTTTGCGTTCGTTGGCGGTCTGGCCCGACTGTCCGTTTATTCGTCTGTTTCGTTTGCCCGATCCTGCCGCATTCCCAAACTACGGCGGCTGGCGACATTTGACTGGTGGGTGTGTTTGTCGAGAGACGAGGCGGATGACGAAGGAACGGTAAGAAAGTAAGAAAGCAAGAAAGAGTAAAAGAAGTAGGATCAGCGGGAAGTCAGAGAGAGAGAGTTGCGATTAGTATGGCGCGTGGACTGGCGTCTCAGAAAAATGGCAACAGGTGAGAGCTACAAAGAGGCAGGAGCAATCATCGCCAACAGGTATCTTACAACGATTTGCCCATGGTCGCTGATATCGTTACGAACATCCGTACATGTCCAGTCATCCTCTTGTAGTCGCTCAGATGCAACAATCTGGGCTACTGCGGTGCTCCTTGTCGGGCGTATCGTTTGCCACGACTCTCGTCAGCATCATGAACAAGCACGAGTGCGACATACATATACGAGAGCGTACGGCGTATCTTTTGGCATGGGCCGTCTTTGTGAAGCACGTATCAAATCGCCTCCGGGGTAAAAGTCAGTACGATCAGGCAGATAAAGTCCGGAGTAGTAACAACTCGGCTGGTCGGTTTGATCGGTTGGCTATTGCCAGCCGGAATCGACGGCCAGATTCACCTCACAGGCAAGGCGGCTTCGTAATGCGCTAAAAATCAACGGGGGCGTGCCGTTCCCCTCTTACAACGCTAGCGTCTAGTGGTTGCTGAGCATGCACCTGGGCCTGGCTGAGCCTGGCCTGGATATTTTAGCGTACTCGGTGCCTATCGTACCTGTATTTGGTGCTGTGGCGTCGTCGTTAGCGGCGCTTGGTCAGGTTCGGCAGTCATAGCACAATGAAAGACAGGAAGAAAAATATCAGCATCGTCTTGGACCAGAAAGTGCATCTGGAAGTTCTTGTGAGAAGCAGACCTACACTTGTCTACAAGGGGGCCAATGACAGAAAATGAAACGAAAGCGGCAAGGGGCGGATATCACAGAGCATGTCACAAGGCACAGCTTTCCCCACGGATAGGCATCATTTCTCCAGTATTTTTTTTTTTTTTTTCATAATTCGAGGCGGTGAGTTGAGTGACTGCGAGGCAGATATGGATGGACATTGGCTGTGGGCTGGGTTACGTTGGGTGCGCTCTGGTGCGCGGAGTCGGCATGGCGCGGGTTGTCGGAGGCGTGGATTTTCAGTTTCTTTGTTTCCACTTTGTTTTCTATATTTTTTTATTATCTGTGATATCTTCCCGTTCTACCTTTTACATCACTTCGCCTCATCTGTACTCCGTTCGTATCGTTGATCCGTCTTTGTGCTGTGAGACATGCCTTGGTCATCGCAAGTGGTGTTCACTGGCTCAGACTGCTTTATGCTGGCCTTACTTTCAATGTTTTCTTTCATTCTCTTTTGTCTTGTCTCGCATCTACCAAACATTGTCTCACTTCACATCTACAACATACTCCATCATTTCGCCCAAAGCAGTCGTTTATCCCCGGACTTGCAATCTCTGTAGATTGCCCGTGTATCTCGATTTCCTGTGCTCCGCTTTGACCATGTCTGTCGTCTTTCTCTGCTTGTCCATGCCCAGATATGTCCATTCATACTACTCATTACTCATTCGTATCATCCCACGTCCCGAAGATCGACACGAAGTGAGGAATCCAAGACATGCGGGAATAATCATTACGATATGAGTTTCAACAGCCGGATATCCATACGCTCCCTCTTCTCTGGACTTGACGTTTCAAGACAAAATGGTGAAGCAGTGAAGGGACAAAGGTAAAAGATCAACACAAGAGGGTGAACTTTGGCATAGAACTCGATGTGTTACCACCCTGCCATCCTGGGCTTTTATCATGTTGACGTCGTCTGTCTTGCACCAAACGCGGCAAATGTCTCTCCATGTCTGTGAGCCATAACGGTTTTTTGTCTCGTCCCCTTTTCCACCGATGTCCCCAATACCTTCATATACCCGATGTCTTTGCCTGTTACCAGTTGCTGATTGCCCAGACAGTTCCGGCGAAAATGCCGTTCAAGGATGCTCAAGGATGCTCAAGGATGCTCAAGGATGCTCAAGGATGCTCAAGGTTGCTCAAGGTTGCTCAAGGATGTTCAACAATATGCTGTGTCGTTGTGTGTCGAACTTGATCCTTTTTGTACTCTGTACGACATACGGCCTGCATATCTGGAGAGACTTGGCGAAACAATAAGAGAGACGGAAGAACACCTCGACAACGAAACTCGTGCGATGGATAGAGATCTACTGTCATCCTTTGTATGCATCTTTCCGGGACAGTCTATGTCCGGAAAGAGGGACGCACTTTACCGGCTGGCAGTGGGACACACCTCCTGGTCAGGTGATTGCTTCGCGGTCACCTCTGGTGAGACCCCGTTGAATCTTCATAAATTCATTAGGTGTAGTGTTGGGTGGGATATGCCTTGACACTTATGTTCGAATCGCCGGCTCGTGATCCCCTCTAAATAAAAACCCCTTTCCCTAATACCTCTGACATCTAACTCCATTTTTCGAGAGTATCCATAGTTGATATAGTATACGGATGCTCTGGGCCAAGTATTCGTTGACGAGCTAAAGCACAATCCTTCATCAACGCTAAGGCCTCTATATAACGACCTTGTTTCCTCCAAGTAAAAGCGAGATTATTCATACTCGTTAACGTGTCGGGATGGTCGGCCCCGAGTATCGTCTTACGACCCTCTATCACCTGCACCTCCAACTTCTCGGCCTCATCCCACCGGCCTTGCTTCTTAAACGTCATCGCAAGGTTACCGATACTTACTAACGTAACAGGATGGCCGGCCCCGAGCTTCGCCTTAAGAGTCTCCGTCACGTACACGTCTAACTTCTCGGCCTCGTCCCACCGGCCCTGTTGCCAATACGTCGACGCAAGGTTTGCCATATATTTGAACGTATCGGGATGGTCGGCCCCGAGTTTCGTCTTGCGAGTCTCCGTCACGTACACTTCCAACTTCTCGGCCTCGTCCCATCGGCCCTGATGCCAATACATCGACGCAAGATTTGCCATACATTTTAACGTATCGGGATGGTCGGCCCCGAGTTTCGTCTTGTGAGTCTCCATCACTTTTTTAAACGGTATTTCTGCTTCGTTATACCGCCCATCATAGTGGAGGCAAAGACCATATCGTGATAATAAGTCAAGGTATTCCTTAACTTCTTCGTTGCCGCGGCTTGCCTCGAGCGCGTGATATGCATGCGGCATTAATGGCCTCCATACCGCTCTGCTTTCATGGCCTATAGTCGGTAATACCTCTACCAGTCTTGCGATGACTCTGCGGGTCCAACCGGCCAGCAGCCCCTCCTTCCGGAGCCAGTTCCTCGTCGCCAAGTGCACTAGTCTGTGCATATTTATAGCCGAGTCCGTAGACCGTTTCGCGACGAACGAGTAGCCTTGCAGGGTGCCCATCGCGTCTGTCACTGTCTTCTGTGATGGGCCGGGCGGAAGAAGCGACGGCGGGATGTCTTTTGCATCTACACAAGCCATAAAGGACAGGTAGTCCGCTGCAAGAGGGTCGCGCTGCCGGATCTGTGCGAAGGAGATAAGCCAGGTTGTGGCCACTGGGTTCTTCACGTCGCGATATCTCCATTCGTCTTCAAAATCCTCGCTCAGGAGATCAATCACCTCCTCTTCTTGCGCGTTTAGGAGCGACAGGTAGTCTCCTAAACTGATGTCGTTCGCGTTGACGTATGCCGCGGCTTGAACAATGGCCAGAGGGAGGTACGTGAGCCGGGCGAGCAAGGCCGCCGTATCTTCTCGGCTGTTGAAAAGGTCCTTATCAAGTAAGTAAGTTCGAAATAACTGCTTGCTGCCGTCTTCGTCCATTGCTGACATTTCGATTATGTTCCGGCCCGTAAGTCGTACTGCCGCCTTCTTAACACGCGTCGTAAAGATGATGGATCCGTGCTGGCTCTTTGGGAGATAGTCAATCAGGCGGCTAGACTCCCCGGCCGACTGGTCAAACCATATGCTCATGTCGTCGGCATTGTCAAACACCAAGAGCCACCGGCCTGTACTCTCTTTACTCAAGTGGTCCCGTAAGAGTGCCTTTGCGTCCGCCTTGTCGTTCTCAGCGCCGGGTATGTCGAGCTCCTTGGCGGCAATGACAAAGGCCTTTTCGATACTTTCTCGGCTCGTGCAGGGCATCCACAAGACACAACAGTCCTTGAATTCGTCTCGTATATGATAGGCCATGGCAAGTGCTAGCTGTGTTTTGCCGATCCCACCCAGGCCGGTGATGGTCACCTTGGCCGTCTGCTCCTTTGTGAAAAGAGCTGAACGAAGTGTTTTGAGTTCTGACTCACGGCCCGTAAAGTCTGGGTTCTTTTCAAACGGGACCGACCACACACGAACCTTTGCTGGAAGAAAGAAGAGTATTAAAACAAGAATATATAATTGGCGATGCTTTGACATTTTATAAACATACTTGATAGTTGATGTTGAGATGGAACTTAGGCTTTATTAGTACGAACAAGCATAGTAAAATCCATAAATTATTATATTCTCTTCAAAAAGTAGTTACATACTCGTGGGAACAAGGTCTTCGATTTTGTAATGGAAGCCGGTCATTATTCCATTAGTAGATTTCCAGGGAAGCATCTGCGGCGGTCTTTGAGAACCGACCGCCTCAGAGACAGAAGCCGAGGTGGGAGTCGAGATAGGGATCATGGATGTGGATGCATCTGGACCTGGCTCAGCCTTAGATGCTAATAAAGCCTGGACAACGGAGTCGATGTGGGCGGAGACCACCGTTTGGCGTATATAGCCAGTCGTATAGGTTCGCACATTGGGAATCTTTTCACACTCGGCCAGGTCGATGTTGTCGAGACCACGGTCGACGCTGAAGCGGAAGTACGTGTCGTGCGCCTCGCGGTACCGCGCCTGGACGCGCTCGGCGGTTGTATCCGACTCCGTGGCCATCTTCTTCAGCGCGTGGACCAGCTTCAACCAGTTTGTCTTGGGTGTGTCTGGGAACTGGATCTCGCGAGCGAGGCCCGTTCCAATGCTGACAATACAAGCCACCTTGCGCTGGGGAAATTGACGTCGCGCTTCCTCTAGCACCTGTTCGATGGGGTTGTTGTACCCGAGCCCGCCATCGACATAAACCTCCTCCTCGCCCGGCTCCCCAATAGCAATGGCATCAAAATAGGTGGGTGCGGCCGACGTGGCACGACTCGCTTCCCAGATTGTGCAGTCGTATGTGGCATGTTCGCGTACTTTGTACGTTCGGAAGAGGGTCGGGCCGGCCCGAGCCTGGACATCTTGTTGTAAGACGGCGGACACGAACCTAAGAGATGACACAGGGGAACACGTTAAAAAGGAGAACGATAAACAAAGGCGAGTACGAGAACAATGAACATGAAATGAATCGACTAAGAGTTGCATCACTTACACACCGCACGCGGGTTTGGCGCGATCTAGCATTCTTTCCGACTCGCGCCCAGGACCAAGCTTCTTCTGGAGAACCTGCTTCACGGCCATTTCTAACATTTTCCCGTCGAACTTGGACTTGTCGAAGAACCTTTTCATAGAGAAGACCTCATTTGCGATCTTGACGTATTCCCGCCTTGCCTGTGGTACCGAAAGGCGCAGGCGTCCGAGTAGAAGGGCAATAAGGCTGTCGTCGTAGAGGTGTTAGTATTGCTGCACAGTTGCCTGTACGTAAATCTTCCTTCGTTGAATGGGCCTTACCCCCCAGTGGACGTGCCACCGATCAAGTCGAAAAAGTCGGCTGGGAGAGGGTCGTCGTCCATATCCAAGTCGGTTTTAATCCGTGACATAATCTCTTCGAGGATAAGAAGCTCAGAGAGGCCTCGGATGCCTCCGCCATCTGCATGAAATCAGTTAATGTAACGGGAAGAAAGCCACCGGTAATAGTACCGATGCTTATCACAAAAGAAATACGTACCCAGAGCGAGCAAGCACAACGGCTTGTTCGACATTTTAAAAACGTTTCACAGACAAAGAAGACAACAGTTTTGATTTAAAGTCGACAAAAGCGAGAGACGGGGACAAAAGGGACCGGAATGAGAAGGCGAGAAAAAAGACACCTTAAATGAATCGCTTCCTCGTCAAGAACACTGCCTCGATGTTTTCTTCCGGTAACATCCACTACATTTTTTACACGTTTACAATTCACAAATTCGAATTTTCTGCACCTAAATTTCGTAACCACTGATTGAGTGCAACATTGCCTTCATCACACCCCCTGGCCGTAACTATTGGCCACGAAAGGCCAAATTTTTCTCATAAGCGAGGGCTGAAGTGGTGTTGTGTGTTGCAGGAAGGTGCTTTCACCAATCTTCCGTTTCTCGTCCTGAAAAGAGACGAATAAAAATGCGCATCTAAGCGCCAGTGCATGTCGTACAGCTAAACGACGTTATTTGCTTTTAGTTGGCTTCCCCTCTCTTTACACGGGCACTTGGCGCATCGTAGCATTTATGTATAGCTTACGAGTATGACTTCAGGATGCTAAGTCCCTCAGCGACATTACAGGACAATGATATCCACGGAAATCAGTGAGCTTTCGGGACGTCTTTAAGAGCATATCCCGCCGCTGCTCGAGCGTCATATCGGCGGGATTTTCGTGACTGCAGCCATGCAGTCCGATCTCGTGACCGGCGTCACGGACCATGGCGCACTCCTTGGGGGATGTCTCCAGAGAGTGGTCGCGGATAAACCACGGCGCCTTGATGTTGTAATTCTCAAAGAGCTTGAGGACCCAGCGTGTGCCAATGTGGCCGGCCCAGAGGCCGCGGCTGATGGCATATTACAACCCGCTTCACAGAAAGTACACCACAAGAGGACGGACATTGAATCGCAAACGTCGTGCCAGGCAAGAGCTTGACCGGAAAATAAAGTACCATTGTAAATCTCGTAATAATATTCAATCTTTTTATTGTTCTCGCTGTCGTCGCACGCCTCTACTTCTTCTCCAGGCCGTACGCTTTGACGGCCGTGCCGGCCCACAGCATCGCCACGTCGTCTTCGTTCAGCGTCGCCATGTAGCTCAGGTACGCCACCACACTCCGCCACTTGTTCCACGCAGCCACCTCGCCCGGCGTCCGCGGCTTCTCGGGTGCAGGTGGGTCCTTCTTGCCGTACGGCAGAGTGCACACCGGCCAGTCGCTGGCAAACATGAGCCGCGGCGCCCCAAACGCCGCCAGCAGCACGGCCAGCCACGGGTACGTGGCCGCGAAAAACGCCGACGGCTCCTGTGCGTAGAGGGCCGGCAGCGCTTCGGTGAAGAGGCCCGACAGCTTCATAAAGATGTGGTCCGGGCTCGTCTTGGCCAGCGTGAACATGGTGTCGCGCCACGCCGCGAACCCGCGGTCCGCGTGCGGCGTCAGCACCGTAATGTCGGGCTTGGCCATGTGGTTGACAATGAGCACCACCTTGTCGGCCTCTGCGACCCCGCTCTCGGGCCCGTGCAGCTTCTCGACGAGCGCCACCGCCTCGGCCATTTGCGTGCGCCCGCGGCGGTGCTGGTCGATGCCCAGGTCAAACGAGAAGCCGCGGCGGCCGAGCAGCTTCAGCGACTCGACAAACGCGTCCGTCAGCATGGTGCCGTGCGGCTTGTCCTGCACCAGGTAGCGGAAACCGCGGACGCGCGGCCAGACCACCGGGCCGGCCGTCTCCTCGACTTGGGCGAGGTAGCGCTCCAGGGCCGCGGGCCCCGCGTGGACCGGCGCCCAGGGCACAATGGCAAGGCAGCGGGTCTGCGTCGAGGTGACCGACGTGGTCGCCTCGGCCTCGGCCTCGACAATGCGGCGCAGGTAGGCCACCTCCTCGAGGGGTCCTGTCCAGTCGTCGCCGTTGGTGCCGTTCTTCCGGTCGCTCTCAATAAAAATGTAGCCCACACGGGGCCCCGAAGGCGGTTCGTCGGCTTCAGCTTCTTCGTCCCCCTCCTCCTCCTTCTTCTCCTCCTTCTCAGTGCCCTCCTCGACCTTATCCAGCTTGTTGTTGACGGCGTTCACGTAGTCGCTGACGTTCGACGGGCGGTACAGCTGGTCGCCTTTCTTGAGCCAGCTTAGGCCGTCCAGGGCGTCCGCATCGTACAGGTGGATGTGCGAGTCCACAATAAACGGCGGTGAATCGTAGGAAGACATGCTGTGTGTGTGTGTGTGGTGCAATCCATCAACTGTAAAAAGAAACAGTATATCGTATGTCGTTGTTGGAGACGAATTGTCCCTTTTCCTCTTTGTCGAGACGTAACGGTCAAGGCCGTTGGATTGGGAAGGCACGGCGCGGGGTTGGCGTCGCGTATCTGCGGCGTGCCCCTGTTCTCTTTGTATGGCTGCTGTCCTGTAGCTGGCAGTTGGCGGTGCAGATCCAAAACGGACAGAGCGACCCCGCTGTCCAGGGGCGAGGTGTGTGCAGAGGGAAGGAACGAATGAGCAAATCACAGTGACTGCTGTTTTAGCAAAGTTAACAAGAGAGGTAGAAAAGGAGAACAGCAATTTCAGAAAGGTAAAGAAATTCAGAAATTCTTGACTTCTTCTCGCAAATTGAAATCTTCTCGTCACCAAGTCTCTGTCGTCAATCGAACCCACCCCACACGCACCCATTTACACCGAGACCCGAAGCAACTTCCCGCCGGCCACTGTTTCCTCCCGGATATTGTTTAGCACCAACTCCCCCCCCAAACCGCAACAGTGGTCCCCGTCGCCCGGGGAAAGCTATGCAACTCTCGCGACTGGTGCCATCTCTGAAAGTTGACACCGCTCAATCGGGTAATTATGGGCGAGACGACGGGTAATGTTGGGCAAGGCGAGACGGGCAAGTCGAGGTGGGTAAGGCGACAAGGTCAAACGTCCTTTGCGGAGAGTAACGAAACCAAATTGGGAAATGAGACACGGCAGCATCTGAGTAAGGTTGGTCTAACATGAGACCGCTGTTGCCAACAGCACCGGTCGCCATTGTCGTCACAATTGTGGTCACATTTAGTTTGGTGAACATGAACATTGAATGAATAGGTTCAAGCGTCCTCTACCCATCTCGAATTATTCTTGACAAGGCGGTATCTTTATGGTATCTATTGGCTGGCTCAGGTGACACGTTCCTCGCCCCTGAGGCCAAGAAACTATTGACATTTGTTGTCCTCGGCAGGTCTGGTTCCCTATTTTTTTTCGGAAAAGAGTGTCCCCTTTCACAAAAGCAAAACAAGAAAACAGTGCCTCGGCAGATTGACAGGGTAAATATTATCTGTGCAGTGCAGACATGACAAGTCCACGATGCAAGCAGATCAAAGAAATGATGCTCAAAGACAAAAATGGCAAAAAAAAGAAAGCAACGCAATGGCAAAATGGGGGCGATGAGACACACAAGAGAGGCAGAAACTCTTCTCGAAAAGAAGGCCCTGTTTCCCGTGAGGGGTCGCAGCATCGACCCAGCTTGTATTGGTTGGTTTGGGGAGGTTGGCAAAAAAGGAAGTATGAAAAGGGGGAAGGTGTGTTGCAGGGAAAAAAAACGAGACACGAAAGCAGTTTTTTTTTGTCTGATTTGTTTGTTTTTAATTTCTGGTGTTGTCGTCAAATGCTGCATTAAAAAGGGAAAAGTGGCAGGCACGCGTCGACGGCTCGCTTTAAAGAAAGCAAGATGGTCAAACAAGACGAGCACACACAAATGTCTCTCTTGAAGGGCTTGAGTCTTCCAAGTGGTAAGACAGAGAAGCAGAGAGGGAAAAAACAACGGGACCAGCTCGTTGATTTTTTTCTTCTCATCTCTGGCCACAGTGAAAACGTGGGCAAGGAAGAGGAGTGCATACCACGTCTTTTGGCCTACCTGTCGTGTCCATCCAAAGAGGCAAGACGAAGACTAGGATCCAGTCGAAGTGCGTGTAATGGAAAATTGATGGGAAGGCGGTTCGTTCTTCTTCTTTTTCTCTTTTGAGGCAATGAAACAAAACAAAACTTATCCAAGCGGATAAGGATGGTGGGCAGGCAATCCAGGTGGAGAGGACTTGCCGTCGGATCCTTTTCTTACTTTTTCTTTTTGTGGATTGAATCTTTTTCCTTCTCTTTTCTTCTTCTCTTGATTTTCGTGTTTTTTTATTCGTTCATTCCCTTTTCTTTTTCTTCTCAA
Source organism: Sporothrix globosa (assembly GCA_001630435.1). NCBI lineage: Eukaryota > Fungi > Ascomycota > Sordariomycetes > Ophiostomatales > Ophiostomataceae > Sporothrix > Sporothrix globosa. Next base: position 4,397,366 of record LVYW01000003.1, read on the forward strand.
AGGGCGATTGGTGTTTTTTCTTCTTTCCGCGGCTCGATAAGGAGAGAAACGAGCCGCATTAGGGTCAGAGAGCGACTGCAGCAAAAGAGGCAGACGCTCGCGAGGGATTCCCTTTGGGGCGATGGCAACATCAAATGATCCTGTCGATGCGAATGCCCCTGTGGAGACAAACAAAAAAGGGCGCGCTTTCCAAGTAAAGCGGCGCGGCCCTTTATTTGTTTGGTCATGTGTTTGGCGTGGGGTCATTCTTTCGATCGTCAAGTCATTATCATCGTCATCTCGTCTCATGGTTCATCGTCATCATTGAAAAACAGCAACAACAGCAGCAATAGCAGCAGCAGACAGTTCATTCACGAAACAATGATGCCGTTGCGGCGCGACGAGGTGGCGCAGACGTCCTCATCCTCAGACGACGAGCACTCATCCTCGTAACCGCAGCGGGTACCGCCACAGTCGATGCGGACGCGGTCGCCCTTGCGGGTGATGCCGTAGCGCTCGCAGGTGCAGGAGCTGATGTCGGAGCTGGGGGTGCTGTAGCCGGACATGCTCGAGTGGGCACCCGAGCTGATGCTGCTGGCATCGTCGGACGAGTAGGACAGGTCCGAGCCGCTGAGGACACCGTACTCGGCGGTGACGTAGGCAGACTCCTCGGAGTACTCGTACTCGTACTCCTCCTCGGCGATGCCGGTGGCGGCGAACTGCTCCGAGAGCGCAGACATGTCGTAGTCGGCGGTCAGGATGTTGCGGGTGGCGTGGGGCGACTGGGGCTTGGGGCACTTGATCTGCGAGGTGGACAGCGGGCGGCCCTTGGGGATCTCGGAGCGCGAGCTACGCTTCTTGTCCTTGCTGGAGTGGCGGGAGGACGATGAGGAGGACGACTTGTGGGACGAGCTCTTGGAGGACGAGGACGAAGACTTGGCCTTGGGGACGTCAAGAACGTTCAGCTCGCGGCCGGTGGTGGGCTCGAGCGTGGACTTCTCGCTGGGGTTGTGCGACGCATGGTAGCCGTCGATGATGTAGTAGTACCAGTAGCGCTGGCCGGCCTCGAGGGTCTCGCCCTGGAAGCGGAAGGTGCCCTTCCACGAGCCGGACTTGGAGGCGGACTTGTCCTTGGACAGGGGGAGCTGGCCAACGTAGTTGTCCCAGGAGCCGAGCAGGTGCACGGTCTTGACGCTGGAAGAGACGCGGAGGTTGAAGGAAAGCTGGACGGACGACATTTTGACTGGAAAGAAGGGTTGGTTTTGAGTGATAAAAAAGGGGCGTAAAGTCGAAAGAAAAGGTCGAAAAAAGTAAAAGACGAAAAAAAATCCAATTAAATTCTGAAAAGAATGGTAATCTTTGATAAAGATGGACAAGTTTTTTTCCTGAATCAATGAAGAACAAGAAAAATAAGACTTGAGGTCGTTCTTGTTACCGGAACAAGAACTGCGAGTTTGGTTGGGCAAGGGAAAGGCAGAAAATTGTTTATTAGAAAGACACAGAACGACCGGCGAACTGAGTACTTTTGAGATTTGCGTGTTGTCGAGTGACTGTGAGAGACTGAGAGTGAGAGTGTAATTAAGATAGAGACCGGCTCTAAGGGGGGAGTGAGAGAGAAAGCGGAAAGAGGAAAACGAAACACGGGAACAAACAGCGACTGGCCTTTGAAGATTAAAAACTTGCTGAAGAAAGAAAAGGAGAAGAGGAAACCAGAACGAAGGCGGGCGGCAAGTCGATTTATATAACGGGTTGGCAGGAGATGAGAAAAGGCCGGACGGCAGGCGGCCAGGGCCATTCGGTGGAAGGCCGTTGGTGGCCGGCGGGCAAGGCCAGTCCCACCCACACCTCGAGACGATGGTCATGGTTTTGCAAACGACATATTGTCTTTCACTTCGCTCTCTTTCCTTTTTCCCGTCTCCCATTTGCTCCCCTGTCCAAGACCCGCATAGCCGCCCCCAACTCTGCCATTGCACAGCTTGCATGTTAGCGCACGGGCAACGGCAGTGTGGTGGGGAATCAGTTGATGAGAATGGCGGCATATGTCTGTCGAACAGTGACTGGGAAAATGGCCTTCTCCGGTCATCACATTGCAGCACTCTGCATGCAGCGTTGCACGGCCTGCACGGCCTGCACGGCGCGAATTCGAGAGGACCACGAGATACTCATGATATGTCTGCAGATGAAAAGAAGGATCTAGAGTTGGGGGGGAAGGGAAAGAGTGCTGTCTTCAGAATAAAATTGACAAGCGTGACGAAATCGACCAAGGACCAATAAGAGGATGTGGCAGGGGTGACGGATGATAGAGAGGGGGGCGCAAAGGACTCGCAAAAAAAGAAGAAGCAAACAAAAATGCGTAGCAGGGTTTGCTGGGTCCAGAAGGGTAATTCAAGGCCTGGATTTGTCGTCACATTGACAAAGACGTGCCATCCAGCCTCACTTCCAAAAAGGAGCACCGGTCCCGACCAGATCGATATCACAGCGGGAGGATGGGCGACGAGGAGCATCGGACAGGCGCAACGATAGAGGGAGGCAGGCTAACAAACAAAGTGATCACAGACAAACAGAAAGAAAGCAAAACACAAGACGAAAGCCAAAGATGACAAAAAAAGAACGACGGGTCAAAAGGGAGCTACTGCACGTTCGGCGGCTATTCGTGTGCTGTGATGGGGGGCTAGCTGACAGGGGTCGAGGTCGACGGTCGAGCAAGAGGCACGGACGGGAGCAGGAGAGAGAGGGCGGAAAGGGTGGTAAACCAGGTCGTGGTGCAGGATGCAGTGCAGCGTAAGAGAGAAGAAGAGACAGAATAGAAAAGGATACGAAATACAACGTACAAGATACGGAGGTACAAAGATACAACGAGCAGGCAGGCATAACATTGGCTGCTCTTGTTCCCAAAAGGAAAGAGGTGATGCAAAGCATGGGGAAGGCAAGAGCGAGGGCGTCTAACTCGGCGCTGCCATTGGCCGGTGCCCGCCCAGTGTGCACCTCACCAGCAGGGGTTACAGCAGCCCGCGGATTGGCTGCGCGGGAAAGAGGTCCACATTTTGTGGTCTCCATAAAACATTTGGCCAATCATGACGTAGGAAAGTGTAAGTCTCCACATTTCGCATTGTGCTTCCATCACACACACACACTCTGTCTCTTTGTTTTCATCAACACGCATGCAACTGTAGGCCATCATTTGGTCTGCTTGTCAATTTGTCTGCATCGGCATAAAAACACAATCAAGTTCTAAAGAAGCCGAAACTCCGGCGGACACAATCAAGCACTACACAATACAACGAACGTACGTTCTCCTTTTCGGTCACTTTTTTGTCGCGACAAATTGAGAGGAAATAACACGAGAGACCGAGAGAATATGAGACTAACAATGGCCGCAGATATGCGGCCACAGTCCGATGGGTGTTGTGGTGTGTTGTGTAGTTTGATTTGGGTTGTGTTTTGAGCCACTTCCTCTATTTATGGAAGTATAAACAGAGGAGGCCAGTCAAAGAGACCAGACGAGCATCACGGACGGAGACTACCAGCCAAACATAAAAAGGTAATGAAGAAGATGAGGAAAAGAACAACAACAACAAAATCAAGAGAAAGATGAGACGAGTTCTCTGGACAATTCTCATCATTTTTTCTGCCTCTTTGCCATAAGTCTTCCGTCGGACATCCCCGTATTGAACAAGTGTTGTTTCAGTAGCTTTGTCGGCTTTGCTTTGTTTCTCGTGAATACGTCCGCTTCCGTGCGAGCATTCTTTCAAAATCCTTCTTGGCAAGCTCCATGCGAGTGATATCTAACGGGCGGATAGAGCGTGCAGCCGATTGACCAGCGTCTTTGTCTCCGTAGTTGGAGCGCACCCAGGCGGTTGGCACTCCAGATGTGTTGTTCATCCCCTATTGCCGACACCATTGTCGTATCCGGCACAAAAAGCAGCGTACCACCTTCGGGCGGGAATGAATTGCTTGTAAAAGGGCGCTCTTCGAGGGAGAAGGAGACAGGCCTGTTTTTGCCAAGTGGAAGAACTCGCAGACCGCTGCATCTGTGCTCTTTGTCCTGCAGCTGCATCGTCTGCCGCGCGTGCCAGGTTTATCACGGGACCTGACTGGATAAGGGAGAGAAAATGGAGAGAAGACTGCGCACGGTCTCGTCTCTTCGCTCTATTTCCAATCTGATCGTGATAGAGCCGGAGGACCACGACCAGAACAGACGAGAAATAGCCGCCGCTACGACCATACAATTCTCCCTCGACGCTCGTTCGCGGACTGCATATACTTGGTCTTTGGTCTTGGACGGCATGCCTTGCCTGCCGAAACGCCCACGGAACAATCCTCAGTCTCGTCAGACCACGCCTTCAAATTCGCATTCGGTTGCTTGCCTGTCGGGTTTCTTTCCCGTTCTTGCATTTCTCCACATTGACAATAGTTGTCCTCCTCGCGCCTCCTTGAGTTCGGCACCCCGCATGACCATGTCCCTGCACACCATCGCGAGATCAGAACCTGCACAATGTCTCGGTTCTCTCGATTCGTAGTGGAGAACAAATTGTCCAAAGCGGCGGTCCTTACGAGGGACAAAGTGCGGGTACGTGGCCAGGCATACCACGGCACACCGTCGTTGTTTCCAGCTCCGTAGTGCCGGCGGGTATGCATGCCATAAGTTGTCGTCACATAGGGGTAAAAGGGGCAAAAACAATCAACAAATAAGAATGAGAAGAAAAGGACGATAAAGAAGAGGGATTGTATACAGGTGATGGAAAGCATTGATTTTTTTTTTAAAAAAAAAAAGGAAGAAGAAAACGAAGAAGAGGAGGAAGAAAAGAAGAAACGGAATATCTGTAAGTGGACTGAAAGCTGTCGAGCGTTAAAAGGTTATGTTTTTCATTTAGTAAATCATAAATCTTGGAATAGATTTCTGCGAAAAGTACGCCAATATAGCAAAGTGTATAATTGCCACGGTCACGTCAACGCTACGAAATGGTATATTCCTAGAAGCAGTAAAAGAAATGAAGTAGTGAAAGTCAAACAGCAAAGCTTGACGAACAGCAGAGCCTCACGAGACAGCAGACTCGAGTTTTTGTTTTGTGTGCGCACGTCGCAGTAGGCTTCTCGCGTCAGCTGTGGGCCCCTTCCGAAATAGCGGGGACCATGGCACTTTAGCGGTCTGGACTCGGGCGTTGAGTCGCGCCAGCCGTATTTGCTCGTCATCCGACAGAGGTTCAACAGAGGTTCGTTTTCAGCCTCTACGCCGTTGTTGACATTGACGCTCACCGCCTCTGATCCGATCGATACCGGACTGGACGGCTCGAGACACGAAAGCCAGAACAGGGGCGACTTAGAGCGATCTGCTGCAGTCGTTGACTCACACTGCACGCCTTGTCAAAAAGAAGCCACTCGGACATCCGCCAGCATCAACACGACTGGTACCTTTTTGTGATCCTGTGAAGCACGACACAACTGGAAGCAGGCAAGGCGGGTAAGTGAGTGAAGCTTCATTCACGCACCTCAGTGGTACGGGGTAGCAACAAGGCTGCGACAGGCAAGACCCGCCCGTCCTTCAGCCGTGCTGCTGTTCGTTGCCTAGCCTTTGGAACAAGGGTTGACAAGAGGGAGCAAAGGACAAACCGCAAGCCTGCCCTGTCCACAATGGCCGACCTTTTCTCGCTCACGGGCGACCCGCTCATCGAGGCCGTCACCGCCGCCGTGCGTGTCCACATGTCCCAGTACGACGGCTCGCACGACTTCAACCACATCCGCCGCGTGGTCGGCCTGACGCGCCACATCTGGCACACAACCCGGGGCGCGGACGTGTCGTCGTCGTCGTCATCGTCGTCGTCCGCCACTCAACCGCCAGCCGATCCCCGCGTGGCCGTCTTGGCCGCCTTGCTGCACGACGTCGGCGACCGCAAGTACATTCAGAGCGCCGCGTACGCGCCCGCCTCCGAAGACGAGGCCAAGGCCATTGACGTCCTCGTCCAGGATACGCCGTTCGCCCACGACACGGGCGCACGGGCCACGGCGGCCGTGTTTCACCGGTGTGTCCAGGCGGCGGCGGCAGAGTCAGCGGGGCCGGCCGTCCCCGAGCCCGAGGATGCCGTCGCGCTCGGCCGCAAGGTGATTCTGGTCTGCCAAAACGTCAGCTGGTCCGGGGAGAACAAGTCGGACGAGACGCGCGCGGCTGTGGCCCGGCTGGCCAAGGAGGTGCCCGAGCTGGCCATGGTCCAGGACGCGGACCGGCTCGACTCGCTGGGCGCTGTGGGTGTGGCGCGCTGTTTTGCGTACGGAGCCAGGGCCGGCGTGGCGGGCAAGGCGCAGGGGCGGACACTCGAGGACAGCCTGGACCACTTTGACGAGAAGCTGGTGGTGGTGGGCCAGCGCATGAAGACGGCCGAGGGCACGCGGCTGGCGGCGGAGCGGACGCAACGGCTGCAGCAGGTCCAGCAGTGGTTCCGCGACGAGGCGTCGTTTGCCGTTGGTGGATTTGTGGCTGGGAAGGATGAAGCATGAGGAGACCGGGCAGGGCCTTATGAAATGATACGAAATACAATCGTACGACAGACCAGGTGGACGTGCAGGGTTCGATGTACAGAGAGCTAGGATCCCAATAACAATTTAGAGTAGAAGTGTACGGAGTACACATGACAAAATATGAAAATTCGCATCACAGAGCAAGGCATGCAATACCCTTTTTAATTATTGTTTTATTAAAAAAATCACTTGTGAATGGTGTTCTATATAATATTAGGTGGTTAAAAACCAAAACTATCCATCCAATTCGAGATCCTCCGAGAGTAAGGTATGTGCCGACGCCGAGACGAGCCAACACCAGCTCAAGTGAGCCTGTCTATTCGAGAATAAGACAAACCGTCCACTCAACTGGCCCTCGCTTGTTTCAAGACTGAGGGCAAACCTCAATATTAAGGATATTAAAACTCCGTATTCGCCAGTCCGAAAAAAAAAAACTCCGAGTGGTTCGGATCAAGCACAAAAAAGGGCGATATTAAATTGCCAAGAGGGAAGCACAACACCACTCTTTCCCTTTGCGAATTAGGGGCGCGAGGTGCAAGCTGGTCTCCTTGGGCTGGGTTCGATTTTCTTGTTGTCTTGCCATTGCGATTTTGTTGTGGTCACTGTTTCGGGTACTTGACGCAGTAACTACACTCTCTGCAGGAGTGCGTTGCTCGCTTACAAGTAGTAAACAGCAGCGGCGCCAACAACAACCAGGAGGGAGCCGACCTGGTTGGCCGAGGCACCAGCCGTGGGGACATGAGTGATACCGCCGCCACCACCGCCGCCGCCGCCGCCAGTCGTGGTGGGCGAGGTGCCGTTGCCGCCGCCGGCGCCGCCACCGCCGGCGCCGCCAGAACCGCCGCCAGTCGTGGTGGGCGTGGTGCCGTTACCGCCAGCACCGCCAGCGCCGCCGGCGCCGCCAGTACCACCAGTGGAGGCAGGCTTGGAGGTTGTGGCAGGGGCAGACGAGGCCACCGACGAGGCCACCGACGAGGCAGCCGAGGAAGCACCAGAAGAGGCGGCAGACGAGGCAGCCGACGAAGCAGCAGACGAGACGGCCGATGACGAAGCAGGAGCCGACGACGAAGCAGGAGCCGACGACGAAGCAGGGGCCGACGACGAAGCAGGGGCCGACGACGAAGCAGGGGCCGACGAGGCAGGGGCCGACGAGGCGGGGCCGCCAGAGGACGGGGCAGCACCCGAAGACTGGGCGTAGGCGACAGTGCCGGCAGTCAGGGCAAGGAGGATCGACGAGGCCTTCATGATGACAGAGTTGAAAGTCGAAGAAATAATATTAACTTGTGGCGGGAATGGTGAAAGGTGAAAGATGCGAAAACGTTGCTGTTGATGCTGGATGGAAGCGATATAGCACTGAGCGAGCGACAGGTAAGCGGGAGTGAATGTAGAAAGACAGAGAGAGAGAAGAAGAAAAACGAAGAGAAGGAAGAGCGAAGAAGGACCAGAATATAAACCCGTTGGAAGAGGGAGGGTGGTAGGATAGCATCTTTAATAGTGAAAGGTCCTGACAAAGGGAGAGGGTAGATGATTAAGGAGCTGGTTAGAGCGACCACGGCACCACCGGTTGCATGGGGTAAGACGATTGAAAGAAAAGAAGGTTGCGAGGACCGGCGATCTGAAAGGTTCCAAGTGGCGGGAGGCCTGGCATGGGTCTGCGGGAACGGACAATGGCGAGATGCTTGGACAGAACGACCAAGGCGAGTCTTGGAGCAGGATGACGAAACATCGACACGATGGTGACCTTGGTTTGTCACTCGGTGTTGGCGCACTTGGAAGTCTCCCTGGAGTTCTCTTTTGTCGTTGCCCGAGGAATCCGGCCACCTAGTCAGAGGGCAGAGTGAACTGACCAAGAATCCCAACAAGTGGCAGGGCCGGGCTGGCTTGCCTTTGCAACGTCTTGGAGTGAGACACTACCAAGGGTCATCAAAGACACAACGAAAACATCCCGCTACCCTTGGCGTCGTCGATTCAGAGGTTTACCAACTAGCACACCATCGCCATCGCCATTGCTATTGCCATCGCCATCCTCTGCAGGGGAGCAGGTGTCTTTGTTAGCTGTCGCCTTTCATTTGGTTCCTCCTGCTCGTTGCTGTCGTTGCTTTGGTTGTCTAGCGACCACAGAGTAACAATGGCCAAGCCAATCGATGTACCGAGTACACCGACCCACTGGAGAGGTGAGATCGAAGGCGAAATCGACCAATGTTGGTAGCCGATGGGCACAGCTGGTACAGTAGCCAAAGGATGGAGCTCTTGCGTTTAAGCGGGTCCCACTGATGTCATGACTGCAAGGGCAGTTGCGCGAGCAGGACGAGCAGGAGACGGCGCCTTGAGCGCGAAACAAAGACCAGCAAGCCGAGGGCCAAGCTCCAACAAGGAAAGCTGGAACGACCGGCGCAAAAATCCGACGTGAGAAGTTGTGCCAGGGAGGCCCAGGCTCCAAGATGCTCCCAGGTTTGCTCGGGATGTTCACTGGATTGTCTGATTGTCAATGTTTCTCAGGAGAAAGTTGCGCCGAGAAAGTGCCCAGCCCTGCTTGCAGTGCCCAGCAAAGCCTCCCTAGGAGGGTTGGATGGAGTCAGAATTGCGCGTCCTCTTGCACCCCATACAAAAAAAGAAACAGAATATGAAGGGTGAGTGGAGTAAGCGACGGCGAGGCCAACACGACCAAGTGGAGGAAGGGTAAGGGCAAATCGAAGAGATAGAGCGCGGGATCGAAGGCCGGCTCTTATTTTGGTGCTGGCGTTGGTCTGTCGCATTTGTTGTCGAGACCGTCCTTTCTTGTTATTTGCGACAAGCCGAACAGTTGCGGTGCGATGTGAAGTGCCCGTGCGGAGGTATTTGCTTGCTTGCGGCGATGCCGGCCATCTTTGAGAACGTGAGATCGTTGCTTTGTTTTGTTGATTCGATCAACACTGATAATGGGGAGTTCAGGGGAGCACTGGTATCCCCCGCCCATTCAAGGCAGGACCAATCCACACGTTTGCGGCTATCGAACGGGAAGGTGCATTGGTAGGCGCACTCGCGCATTCTCAGACAGCAAGGGTCGCTTGAGCTTCAGGAGAGAAGGTGCTACGGAGTACGGAGTAACACAATGTACGAATGTAATTACGGACTCACGGACTACGGAGCACAGCGAAACACAAAGGCGGGGTGGGAAAGGGAAGTAAGGGAAGGAGGATGGGCGTTGTTTTGTGTGGTGGGGGATCCGCTCTAGTTGGCTGGTCCTTGCTGATCCATTCCTTCCCAACGCAGCAATGCCCAGCTAGGAAAGTACAGGCTCCATAATTAAGGTTGACCCCTCGCCCAAGGCGCCTGCTGAGGTCTGGAAGCTCTGGAGCACGACACCGGGTCTACTTTAGACATGGTGCCATTGAAACGGTGGAGACGTTCTTTCCTGGCATGCCCTGCTTTTGGCCTTCTGGTCATGAAAGCATGCGGGCAGAGAAAGAGGAAAGGGAGCAAAGCATCCTGCAAAGCGCAGGGCAAGAACGGAGTAGCGCCACTGTCTATTTGGTAATGAAAGTACGACGGACAAAGAAATGGGCAAAGAAGGTGAGACATTTCTATTCTAGAACAAGACAAGCCATTCCAGCACCATCGACATCGACAAAGAGAGCATCGACATGTGGATGGAGGTACGGCCTCTCAACGTATTACGGGTGCAATCGGGGTAACGTTGAGATGAAAGACGGCGATGGCAAAATGAAAAGCAATAGAAATTTTGTCCGAGAATCCAGTCGGAAGCCTTTCAAAGACAAAGTAGAAGCGAACAAAGGGTTGTGAGACATTTAGGATGAAGGGGTTTTGGCAAGCTCGGTCAAGGACGATGACAAGACGTGTAATATTGGCAAATATCGGTTTGATGCATGGTCGCTTTTACAGACATGTAATTGCACGTTTTTCTCCTCTCTTCTTCACCCTTCTTTTGCTCAATGCCCCGTGACCGACTCGTTTCTAATCGTGTTCTATTTTTAAGTGATGAAAACGTAATGTAAAAAAGGGACTATGTAGAAGACGGACAGCGTACGTCGTAGTTTGCATGTGTTTGCATTAAACGTGTCAGATATGTTGTCGATGTAGCGCAAATGTAGCGCGGTACTTCTTTTGCACTATATTTTAGGTGCAGGTAGATGTACTTGTCGATGCCACCCCAACTAAGAATCCTGGTAAGATAGCGGCATCGCCGTGTCTGAAAGAAAACCCACGCAGTATTACTCCGTACATGGGATGACGATGGCCACGGAGCAATGCCTGTACGTACCCCGTACTCCGTATGGCCAAGAACAAAGGATCGGCACTCGGTAGACCCTTTTCCCACAAAATGACAAGGGGAGGGAAATGATGAAACGGGAGCGAAATTGTGAGAAAAGCATGAGCAAGTAACTGTGGCACGAGGAGAGCACGCAGTACGAGAACAAAGACGCAACCGGGGGAAAAAGCATGGTTCTCAGACATTGAGCCCCGAAACCAGCGTTTAGAAAAATCGATTTGTCGCTGGGAAAGAAAAAAAAAGAACAAGAAAACACGAAAAATGGCCAACGCTGTTGTGAGTCATGGCTACGGATTGGTGCGTCAGTCAGTCCCTTGAAATAATAAAAATCTTTGATACTGTCACTATAAAGAAGATGAAAGCGAATCTCTCCCGTAACAACTTCGCCTTAGCGTCGGTGCGCTGAATAACAAGCATTGGAGCGGGCGGAAGCTTGCCGAAAAAACAAGGACGGTAGCCGCCTATGTCTTTTGTATCCTGTCGAACCTTTCTCTTTTAACATTTAAGCAATACAGAGCTGAACATGCTTGGAACCGAGCGAGCGACAGCATGAAGAGGAGCTCCCGCTACAGTCGCGAGGGAAGGACGAGGAAGACATCTTGAGAAAAGGGAGATGGGTAGAAGCAACAACAAACTTTGCTCTGTAGAAGAGCCGCCAACGCCATCACTCCATACTCCGTATCGATGCCGCTGCTTTCTATTTCTGTGAAGGATCGAGAGGGTGCAAAACAATGTAATGTCTTGGCCGTGAAGGTCCTTTTTGTTTCAGTCTTTGGGGACGATCGATTGGCTCCCATATCGAAGGCCTGTTTCCTGCAGATGGCTTTCAGAAGGATTGGGATCGTCACAGGGCCAAAACGAGGGCCAAAGTTTAGAGCCATGTCCGTGTCTCACTCTTTTCAACGGTACGATGTCGATGAAAGAAACCGATCAGACAGTGTGCTTTGTCTTCTTCTGGTTAGCAGCTTGGGTGGCATGGGTGGCATGGATAGCATGGGCTAGACATATAATCAAAGCGTCATAGTTTCGACGCGACGCTCGATCGTTCCCGAGAGATGTAATGTGTGCTTTTCACGACTAGACGGCCGAAGGAGGGGAACCGCAAGGGCAAGCAAGCAGCGAGACGGCCGACAAAGGAATAAAGAACATGATGTGCTACTGATTTGGGACGGAGCAGGAAAGTGACCCGAGCACCCAGTCAAGATTTGTCTGATGGCGCCTCCAAGGGCCGTTTTGGCGAGAGCGAGACTCAGGAAGTTGTAAAACGACCACAAAGACGTAGTCTATGCTCCCATTCACACAGAGAAAGGTTTGACTTGGACGTCAGTGCGCCCACATGGCGAAGTGTACCGTCGGCCGCCAGAGCTATCCTTTAGCTTTACACTGCTTAAGCTCAAATGCTTTGTTCACGATCCCTGTCAAAGAGAAAAATGATGTCTTCGAGATCAGTGAAGCGAGTAGAGGATAACTGGACTCATCAAAGCAAAATCCATGGTGCTGTAGCCCTTTCATGAGTAGAGGCCAATTCTGGTGTTGGAACGATCTTGGAAGCAGTAAGAGAGGTGATGATGCTGTGGTGAGATCATACTGGGCCTTGCCTGGGCAGAGTGAAGGAGAGATCAACGCATCATGATATTGTTGTGACAAAGAGTCGCTCTCAGCCCCTCAATGATACACGCAGTTTTTAATGTCGTAGTGAATTACATCAACACTGGTTGACAACGACACGCATATCCTGCCATTTTCGGGCTACTGGCATTTCAATAATAGAGCCTGCAGATACCCCTTTATCAACTGTTTCGCAGGAGCTGGAAAGTTTCATACTCTCTAAATCGTATGCCACAATACCTTGATACGCGGTTATTCAAAGGCAGACGTTTGTCCCTTCTGTTCCACATATTTCCGTTTATTGAGTAACGAAAACTCCGTCGAATACCGTTCGAACCGAGACGGTGTACGCCGCTGTGCAAATGGCTGCCGGCATTGACTGGTGTAGATTTGAAGGCAAGGTGTAACCAGCGCGGACACGGCGGAGCACTCGCAGGCCGGTGTGAGGAACACTGCACTTTGGGTTTTCACCGCAATAATAAAATTTTAAAATCAAAACGAAATCGCTGGATCTTTCAGGCGCGACGTCAAATGCCAAATAACATCGAGTCTCGCTCCTGCAGACAAACTGGCATCAGCATACTTATGCTTCATGGCTGACGCTGTACAGCACAGCGAGGCTGTGTATCCAGTCCCCGGCCGGATGGTCTACATGCTAAAGCATGTCCGGCCACGGTGTGCCATCTTTGGTAGGCTCTGGCCAGGCCGAGACGAGGTAGGTCCGAAAAACATTTATCCATGCAAAGGACACCGCCTGCAAACGCTAGTTCGGCTGGTCAGACATAAAGCGTACATGCTGTGGGACATTGTAGTTATTGCTGTACGATAGTCTGTTTGTTGACATGAATTGTAGACACTTCAGCCACGGGATAGGTGGAAGAGCCCAGGCGAAGCAAGAAAGTGAAAGGAAAAGAGGTCGTTGCAGGAGAATACAGCGTTTTGCACACCGCATGGCGTGTGAGTCTGGTCTCATTCTTGGCATGCAAGTGGTCCACGCAGTGCCGAATGCAGGGCTGCGTATTGTTGACCTTCGGGGTTCAGCTGCTGCACTACCTTGTGTGTGTGCTGGCAAAGGAGCCTTGCTCTCGTTCTGGTTTGCTGTGGCCTCTTGTTGCTGCATGAGTCGTGTGCAACCGAAAGCAGGAGAAAGGGGCCAAACTCCACTGTTCGGAGCCAAATGGACCGAATAAAACGTTAAGGAGCATTTGCCGTATAACAAAACATTTGTGTCTGAGCCAAACAATGACCGCCTCTTGGGCCAAAGGATATCCGCCATATCGTATCGTGAAGTCTTGAGTTCTTCTTTGGCCGATCCTGCAGGACGCCGCGTAACACTTGCAGACCTTGGCGCCTTCGTGCTTGTACCACGAGACATGGACTATAGCCAAGTGTTCGTTTGCCGTCCAGCAAAAAGTATGTCGGAAATGCCTTACAAAAGACAATTGGTCGAAAACGAGAAAGGAGACGTGATAGGGACCAGAACATTCTAATTGAAGAGCAAACTAAATGCGTGTGGTCGCTGGAAGCACAGCCGTGTGACGCAACCTTGTATCTGTATGTGCTATTATGAGGCACACTGGAGAGGTCGAGCTTGGTCTAGGGGTTTCGTCCCATTCGAGATACAATCGCACACGGAATGGTGGATCTCCGAGATCGTGGTCTGGCAACACCCACACTTTCGCGTTTGCAGAAGCCGAGGGGCAGCTATATTACGGCAATATACTCCGTATTTGCATGGGTCAAAGGGCAACACTTCTCGTTGGATCATTTCCACTTTCATCCACTCGCCATGAAATGTACAAGCGACACCTGGCCGTGTGGGGATATGAGGATCTCATCGCATTGCAAGAGTCGCCTTGCTTTCGTTCGGCGCACACCGTCGAACAGCTAAGCAACCCTTTACAAGAGAAAACATAAGAAAAAAGGTAGTAAAAACACAAAGAAAGCTCGAAAGGAGAGAAAACATTAGCGAGCCAAGCCAAAGAATTGAGACTCACAGGATGGCTACAGGAAGGGGTCGGGATGCATTAATCTGGCAGAACATCAGAGAAATCTCTGACCTTTTTTCTGTCATCGAACCGTCTTGTGTGCTTGGGCAGAACGACTTTCCGCCCTTCAGAATATGGTCTGCACCTTGCTTGCGAGCCGTCTCGGTGTCTGATTTGCTAGGCCCGAGTTTCTGCTCTTTCTTGGCCGTTCTTTGCGGCAGCATATGTAGCCTATGCAGGTCTGTAAATGGCCGAGCAGCCTCGAGAGGTGGCCCTGTGCTCTGATTCGTGGATGACCTCCTGCATGCTGCACGTCTAGCCGCAGCCGGCCAATCTGGATAGGAGACACGAGAGGTCGAAGGGTGGGTTGAAAGGTGGGCGAGAGGCACGTTTGGAAGTACGAGAGATGGAAAAATAGTGAACGAAAAGGGGGGTGCAAAAGGCAAAAGTGTGGGGGGGGGGGGTTGTCAGAGACAGATTGTACACGGGATTTTGGGAAGGAGAAAGGAGAAAGAAACAAGGAGCTATAAGACTTCATATGCGCCTTCCTAGAGCAAACTTTGCGATGGAAGACTAAGAGCGACGCTCGTCATGCGCTCTTTCTTCCGCTTGATTGTAGTAGTGGAACCCTCTTGCACCACTCTGTAAATATGCCGTGAGCTGGCCTGTATCGCCGCCGCGGGAGGGAAGGAGCGGACTCGCCCATTCGCGCTATTGTCCACAAGGAACATAGTCGATCACGACAACACCGTTCCTCAGCTCTTTCCCTAGCTTTTGTTTATTGAAACGATTCTCCATAGGGGAAAGAGTGACCAAGGCCACAAGTACGACTTAATCTCGTAAAGAAAGAGCGACGCATACAGTCGTAAAACAAGACGAAAAACAACGAGCTTTGGCAAGGAGAAAAAATCTCGGGTGGCAGGAACAGCTTCGCCTAGCGAGCGGGGGTCCGAGTCCAATTTGCTGCTGGAAGTAGCCGCTAATGCAATAGAAGTCCGCCGGCGGCCCCAAAAGCATGATGCTTGCAAAAAGATGCGTGGCATTCAGCACATGCATGGCCTGCTCTTGGCCCAGTTCAGTTTGGAAAAGGGACCCAGGATTCTCAGACATGGGACTGGACAACGTTCCACACGAGCCCTCTTGCCGCACATTCGCCGCCGTAGCCGTCTTCTTCCCTGTGTTTTTGGAACTGTTACAGTGGCTCTTTCCTATTAGACGAGAGTGCATTGAGCCGTAAAATTCTTCTAGAGCAGGCACGGCCAGGGGCCTGTGAGTATGGAAAGGGCTGGGACGGCGCCTTCCTTTCCTGGCGGTCCCAATCCGCCACACCTGCCTCTCCCAGCCATCTGCTCTTGCCTATTTTTGTTCATACGCACTCGTCACACTTTTGCATTATTGTAGCGTAATATGCCCCCCCTCTTCTCCTGGCTTCTCTCCTTGTCTCCTTACCATCTCACCATACTCCATATCGCTTCTACGATCGCAATTTTCGAACCACCACATTCCACCGGTCACCGACGCATCCTCACGGCGATTTACTTCGCGATGAGACAGCACACGGCCCGGCACAACCGAGACTGGCATTCCCCCCCCCTCACTTTACCCTCCTCGCGATCACACTCCCGCTCGATCTCGACGTTTCCGGCCACGAGAGTTCTATTTGCGCCATGCGCTGGGTTGCGACACTCTGGCTGCAGTCTGGTTCCCAAGTTTATGACATTCGAGGAGCTTTTGCGACACGGCCAGACGACTACAGAGGCGCAAGACGCAGCGAAAACGACCCTGGCCTGACACGAGGACAAACCTGAGTGCCAGCACCAAGTGACGAATTCTGTGACAGTGGACAGCGCCACCTGGCTGTTCACGGCTTGCCTGGATTCGCAGGTACGACGTTGAGGGAATAAGATCTTGTCCCTCTGTGGAATGACGGTTCTAGCATCGACAACGTCTCAACTTCTACTTTATTTTCAATAGCAACAACGCTGCTGCCGGACACTGCGCGCTTTCCACACCTTCTTTCTTCAAAACCGACCGCAAGTTTTTTGTTCAATTCTTACGCGTCTTTAGCTTTTTGAGGTCTCGACCAACTTTTATCGCCTAATTTCTTGATCCCTGCTTCAGAAATTATAAATAAAACCGCACCCGCTCCGCTAAAACGTCGAAGTTGGGCCATCGTCTCCGAGCCTTGAGAGTTTTCTTCACATTCATGTTTGCTCTGCCACGAAAAATGAACAGCACGCCGTCTATTTCGATTTCGCCGATGCGCTCTTAAACGGATAGACCACGAATTTTGGCGAACTACTTGGCTCGGGCCGTCCAACGGCTAGCGCCAACACGATGAGACCGCCGCTTGCAACCGCTCCTGCAACGGCGGCTGCGGATGACGGACGGACGCCATCTGCATCATGGCCAGCCTCCGCAAACCACCACATCCTCTTCAAAAAGCACAAGGTGCTTCCCCATCCTAGCAAAGATGCCTCGTACACCAGTTTGCGAGGAATGCCCCGCTCTTTAGGGCCGCCGCAAATCACCGGTCCCGCCTTGGCAATTTCGGCCGCATCTTCTTCTGCAGGTGGCTTATCTGACGATGCGTCCGCCACATATTCACAACCTTCCAGCCCTCGCACAAAGAAACAGTACCCCAAGACTTTGGGTACTGGCCCTGACTTGCCCCCAACACCACCAGCACACTCCCGCAACTCGTCAGCGACCTACTCCGTCTTACCATCCACTGCAACCTACGTCCAGAGCCCGGAACGGAGTGCCGAGGATGTGCAACTAAAGCCGGCGCTGCCCACGACACCGACAAAGCAGCTGAGCCCACCTACACCTGACGTCACCCCTCCCCAAACCATTCAACCCGAATTGCGCCCAAAGGGCCCTCCCTCGCGACCGCCCCTCCGGGACCGCAACATGTCGAGAAGCACCGCCGATTCCAGAACGGCGTCGTTTAAGACGGCACGCGAAAACCCATCATCGTCATCATCCGACAACGAGGACAGCTTCACATCGCTCCCGCCCGCTCAGGTCTCAGCGCGGACATCCGAAAGCACGGTTCGCCACTTCGTACCAGATAATCAGGAGACCCCGAAAAAACGCCAGCCGAAGCCGGTGGGCCTGGGTCTAGGCCTGGAGTCCAGTCCCGAGGAGAGCATCACTCCCAAATCAAAACGCGAATTTATTAGTTTCGACGGGGAGTGGGGCTCCAACACTGACGAGGTTGTGAAGGAATGGGACGATAATCTTGAACGGAATGTTGCGGTGTGGCACCCTCGAACCGCAAATCAGAATGCAGCGGGGCCTGGCGTCCGAGACGAAGTCATTGAAGACGTTATAGTGACGCCAACAAATGCAACAAAGGCGCTTAGGTCCATATCTTTGCCCCAGAGGATTTTGACCTTCCCATCTTCGAACGAAAGCACCGACCAGATTAGAATACATGCACAAAGGTCAGTTCAGCACCGACAGCCACCTCCACCACCACAACAACAGCAGCCGCAACGGCAACAACGGCCACACCAGCGTAGTCAGAGTCAACAACTGCCGCAATCGGTGGAACAGAGTCGCGAGCAACCAGTCATCGCACAGATGGCACCTACTTTGGCTCCGTTGGCGCGCGATAGGCGGCCTCGTGTTTCGACCGCATCCTCTACATCGAATGTGCCTGCTGTTGTGGAAGCTGTCTTTTTTGGCACCACCCCACAGAGGCAGAGGACGCTTCGTCACGTAAAAAAGCAAGTTACACTCCGCGACTCGGGACTCGACCTGTCTCCTGCAAGCTCCACAGCTACGTCACTACTGGACGAGACAACTAGACAGCGACGTCTGAACGGTGGGCGTTTCAACAGCAGTGGCCACGACAGCATTGCCTCCACGACCAGCATGAACAGTATCTCGAGCCGGAGCGCTAGACGTGAGATCTGGAAGGCAGGCGGTATTCCTGTTGTTGTTGTCCCAAGCCGCCTGTCGTCCGTGAGATCATCTAGTCGCGAGCCCTTTCTTCGCTCAACCAGCAGCCGCCGATCGACAAGGAGCCAGAGCTTGCACTCTGCGCCACTGTCCCAGTTTTCAAAGAGCAGGGAGGTCTCTCCATACTTGGAACAGGGAAGCCAGCGAAGCAGGGCGTATTCTGCTTCTGAAGGCTCCACACGGAACAGCTTCGCGCGCGATGGCTCTGCACCGGGTGATCAGCGCACGATCGACTTCCCTCCTACCATTCCGAATCGGTCTTCATCTCTTTCAGCCCCGACAAGTCGCAACGTGTCACGGAGTGGGTCGCTGACTGCTGAAAGTGTTCACGCGCATTCGGCAATCTTCAAGGCCCGCCTCAACGACCAGGCGAAGTCCTCTCCTGGTACTGAGCCCAATGATACAGACCAAAGCCCTGCAGCAAGACTACTTCAACAACAATCCGAGCGGTCTTTGGAGCCAGTAGTACGGCCTGAGATTAAATATGAGGCTCCTGCAATCCCAGAGGCTCAGCGCTCTGAAAGCCTCTTGTTACGCGATACCCAGATGGAGCAAAGCCTTGTTGCGGATGAGACAGTACTACCTCGGCTCGGTGACCACACTGAAAGACACGGGGATGTCCAAAAACGTGATTCGGATAAAGTCCACGGCGACGAGAGCAACTACGACCACCGCAACCATCTTGACCCGAGATCGAGCTTGGATCGTTACATGGACCGGTATTCTTCGCGGCACTTGTCACCACACAACACTCCCTTCTCCATGGTATCTGTTGAGACGAACACGACGCATCACTCCCAAGCTGAATTATCTGAAGCCTTGGCAGTCAACATCTACCCTCATCAAAACACATCGGTGCTTGTTGTTGACCACTCCAATCGGCCGTCAGATTGCTCAGACGACTCACAGCCAGACCGCTTGACGGACGATACGGGGCCTAGCTCCTCGAAGCAGGAGTCGTCTCCAGCATCAGACTTTGCATCGGCTCTCACGCCAAGCTCCGTCTCTGCGCCACCGCTAGATCGGCCAAGAATAACAAAGACGGATCACGACACCGCAGAAGACGTACCTGTAACGCCATCCCATCAGCAACCATTCTCACTCGACGATGTTGACTCGCCTCTGCGGAACCCGCGTGCTCCGCCAGAGCCCCCAGCCATCAACTTCATCCCGGCAACACCATCAGGGCTGACCCCATCGACTGAGAGAGCGCAGAACCGGGGCAACTATTTTGAGGAAATTGGCCAAAGTGGTAGCGATGGCAGACCTCGCCGGCGGCGCAGTGTATCTTTAGTTTTGCGAAAGGCGCTCAGCCGTGGCCGCAGTGCGACAACCGAGTACGGTCCATCGGCCAGCCGAAGTGGTGGTCTTTTGACACGCACGCTGTCGTTGACGAGAGACGTGCAGAGGAAAGCGTTTGCCATTCGTCGCTCAGACTCCATTGACCAGGGCAGGGGTACCTCCTTTGATATCGAGCCTGTAGAGGAGGACAAGCTCCACCCATTCTGGCGGCCAGCTTCCCAGTTGTTGGATGACGATGACTACCGGCACGGCAACGGCGACGATGACGAGGAAACGTACCGGTATCCTCCTATTGACAACCGCCCACGTGGCCCGCGCAGAAGCCTGAGCATGCGGATGAAGAAGACGTTTGCCATCCTTCCGATCGACGCGGCGGATGATTTCTACCCAGCTGCGATTGACGACACACCGGCGGATCGCCGGACAGTACGCCGAACTCCTAGTGGCAACCTACGTGTGGTCAAGCATCACGGAAGCACCGAGTCTCTTGGTGAATATGCTACAGTCGACGACCACCGGCCATACACGGCACCTGGACGTCAGGGCAGCCGCAAGTTTCGGTTTTGGCGCAGCCCTTCGTTGGGCCGCAGAGACCGCCTCGAGCTGCGTGACAACTACTACAGCCACAGTACTGGCGCTGATGCCGGCAACGCGGTCCACGAAGACGAGACGACTGGACCTTCCGGTGCGACCGGTGCGGACGGTGCTGCCGGAGGGGATAGAAAGCCCATGAAGATCTTGCCGGATCTTGGCCTGGGCGACAAAATTGGCGAGTACGGACCACACACGATTCCGCGACGGTTTAGCGAACGGCGCCGCGAGAAGAGGAGCAACGAGCTGCGGCAGAAGATTAGCGGACCGCAAGAGGTTCGCGATGGCGTGGGCGAGGTGATCCGGCGGACAAACTATCGCGACGCCTTTACACAAGCTCAAGCGAGCTGATTGTTTGTTTTTGAATGTTTACGAACGTTATGATTGTGACGGCTTTATGTCTTTTTTCAGTTTTCTTGTCCCCTTCTTGCTCATGATGTTGCTTGTCGTTTCAGATATTTGCTTTCTTTTGAACCCTCTTTATATCCTGTTCCGCTTATGATGCCCTCCGATATGTCACGACAAACAATGCGGCGAGCTACACATATATTTTTACCATCCCTTGGACGGCCAGCTTAAACTTAAATTGGCCAGGAGTTCTGTTATCGATTTGTGGTTCTGTCATATATGCATTCTTGTTAGCTTACCTAACGTCTTTATGTCTACAAATTTTTGCAGATTTTGCATCGACAAACGACAAGTTGTATTCGCAGTGCTGCCTTTGTGATTTTATCGTGCTAGTTTGGTCGTTACGTCTTCACTGCGGACCAAATGTTGCAGTACTTTCATTCCACCTACCTGGTTTCTATACATGGTGACGACGCCTGGACACATGCTAATTTGTTGCCATGAAGGAGGAATATTCAGGGTATTTGATTTATTAGCAAGATGCAGCTGTACACCGTGACACCGCCCATTTTTGAAATTCCCAAACGCCATGACGGTCTGTTCCCAACGCTTTTCCTGTCTCCAAGCGAGACAGGAGTGGGTTATATGAATAAGAAATACAAGGCAATAAATAAGACACATACAACAACAACAAATAGGATTGTACATAAAAAAAAACGAAAATAAAAACACATGTGGAGAACAACTATGCCATAGCTGGACGACTGGCCACCCTGCTGTCATAATCATCGCCTGTCGCCACCAGGCGGGCCAGGCATTGGCGGTCCACCCGCACCGGCGCCTTGCATGAACTGCGGCGGTGGAATTGGCGGGAAGCCGGGCTGGCCCGGTACAGGGATGGGCATGCCGGCCGGGAAGCCAGGGAAGTTGGGAGGCGGTGCGCCCGGCTGGCCGGGCAGAGGAATGGGGAAAGGGAAAGGGGGCATGCCGCCTGCAGCAGCAGCAGCACCGGGGGGCGGAATGCCGCCGGGGGCGCCGTTGGCACCGAGCGCGGGCGGTGGTGGCGGGATGGGGAAGCCACGGCCGCCGTTGCCGCCGCCGCCGCCTGGGGCACCACCTCCAAATGCTGCACTGCCGGGCGGTGGCGGTAGACCGCTGCCCGGGGGGGGAATGGGTGGCGGGATGCCGCCGGGGAAGTTGAAGTGTGGTGGCGGCATGGGCAGACCGCCCACGCCGGGCGCACCAGAAACACCCGGCGCTCCAGGCGCGCCCGGGGCACCACCGCCGGCACCACCAAAGGACGGCGGCATGGGAATGCCGCGCGGCCCGCCAGGAGGGCCTCCGCCGTTCATAAAGGCCGGACGTCCGCCGCCGAAGCGGGCTTGGGCGGCAGCGTAGCCGGGCTGGTTGTGGGGGAGCATGGGGTTCGCATGGGCCTGGCCCTCGGCGGCGTAGGAAGAGGTGATCGAGTCGATAACTGATTGTGCCTTTTCGTGGCCGATTTCTGTTTGCAGCGGCGGGCGTATGTCAACAGCGCGTCCACCATGATTGTGATGATTGTATTGGTTTAGCAAGTTGTGGCGACGGCTGTGCGGCCTGCCGCTGCTGTTTCTGCCATACGGAGCAGCAGCAGCAGGCGCACGAACCGTGACGGTACTGTTGTAGGTGCTGGAGGAGGAGGAGAAAGACTCACGTTGATAGTAGTCGACGACGTTGCGCAGATGATTGCGGCCGCTGTTGTGGGCCTTGCGCACGCTCATCGAGTCGTGGGTGAGGTAGACATCGCAGTAATCGCCTGGGAGAATGTGTATTAGTGAGAGGAAGGGCACCAAGAATGAAGGATCAGAGGCTCTCGCGCATTTGCGAGCTTCTCGTTTGGACTGGATGGTCACATCGAGCTACGTACAAAAGACTAGAGTCAAATGTTAGCATAGGAAGTCATGTTCACGAAGGCGTTCGACTGCAAGAAGAGGCATACATCTGGGCATTTTGATAGCGGGGTGACTAGGCAGTCGTGCCTGGCCGGGTGTCTGCGTCGGAGGCTGTCGATAAAAAAGGGCGCACGTTGCAATTAGAGTGCGCCAAACATGCAATGGCAAAAGTGAAGCCTTTCGCGGGTCGATGTTGAGATGGCGTTGGTCGCTCTTGCTACGGAAAACATTGCATGGGAAGGTAGCAGCAGCCTGGTCCGGTTTGGCGCCTTGTCACGTGCTGATAAAAGGAAAATGGAAGCTGTGAGCGCGCCTTCCTCAAGAATCTGGCCCGAATGGCGTTGCTCCACCCTGATTGGCCAGAACACCGCAGGCACGACTCAGGGGGCGGATGCCAGCAGTGGACACGGGTTTTCTTCCTTGAGCGGGTCTTTCTAGGAGCTTGATTGGGGGAACGACAGGGGGGGTTAGGGAGGGAAGGAGCTGCTGGTGCGTGAAGAGGAAACGCGACTCGCAAGGGAAAGAAGTGTTCAGATTGATCCTAGAGTTCCTCATCTCGAAATTCGACCATCACCAATTGTCCGTCCCCTTTTGCAGTCCCGTCCAACGTGCGAGTGCTTCCGGCAATCCAATCGACGACTGAGCGAAGCGTTTCGACATTCGGTTCCTTTCCTTTCTCGCGCCCACTTCGACTCTGTATTCTCCCTATCGTCTTTTGTCGTCTCCTTTTGTCCCCTTCGATTTCACAATGCTTCCAACGACACTGCGGCAAGGCCTGTACGGCCTGCTTTTGTTTGCGACGGCGGCCCAGGCCCTTAAGTTCGACCTGCACCCAACCAACGGCCACCCGCGCTGCATACGCAACTTTGTCACCCGCGACACCCTCGTGGTCGTGACGGCAACTGTCGGCGGCCACAAGGGCGACGGCCAGGTGGTCAACATGCATGTGAGTACACATTGGACTGAGGGAGACAGAGACACGGTTGGTGGCTGTTGCTAACAGGCACTACAGATCAAGGATGCGGTCGGCAACGAGTACGGCCGGGCCAAGGACATTGCCGGCGAGAAGCGGACCGTTTTCACGTCGCACGCGGACGCCGCCTTTGACATTTGCTTCGAGAACAACCTCGCGCACCGCGGCGGCGCCGACAGCTTCCGCCACATTGAGCTGGACGTCGACATTGGCGCCGACGCCAAGGACTGGGCCGCCATCCAGGCCAACGAGAAGCTCAAGCCCGTCGAGACGGAGCTGCGGCGCATCGAGGAGATGCTCAACGAGATTGTCGGCGAGATGGAGTACCTGCGCCAGCGCGAGCAGAAGCTGCGCGACACCAACGAGAGCACCAACACCCGTGTCAAGTGGTTCGGCTTTGGCACCACCTTCCTGCTGATCGGCCTCTGGGGCTGGCAGATCATGTACCTGCGCGCCTACTTCCGGTGGGTTTTCTATTTTTTGCTTTCCTCCACGGTTCTACTCCCTTTACGTCCACTAACACCCCCCGAAGCTCCAAGCATCTTATCTAACGTTACCGACGACGATCGACGACAACCACCGGCATGCTCGGAACGGACGGGCTTTTGCGCTTTGCACGCCTTCTTTACATTACCCTTATCTAATTTATACATGAAAAAACACTGCATTCACGGGATCCCGGGCGGCAACGGGGTATTTCAAGTCAAGCAGCGAAGCGCGAGCGGAGGAAAGATACAGATACAGAAAGCTATGGCCTGCGAAGGATATGGGGAGACTGTTTGCATTTTTTACATCTGCACGGCGCCGGGCTGTTTCGGCCGGCGAGGGACATGTTGGGGCGCTTCTTCAGTGTATAGCATGGACATGAACAGGCGCGAAAAGACGGGAAACTACTGTTTTATCTTGACAACCAGGCGGCCTTCGTGCTTTGACTGATTTGAACGATGTTCGCAATATTGATGGACTGAATGCATGTGAATATGGCACGTGACCAAATTGGTTCATATCCGACTGCTTCAGCAATGAGATGAAACAAAATGTGCCTAGGGAATTGATACTGTAATCTTAAGTTTCATGCGAATGTCGTATTTTGATGTCTACTTCGATATCGGGGAGTCGGCAGCCCATTACAACGACAGACCGTGCTGTTGGCGACTGTAGTGGTGGTTGCAGCTGGATTTATGATGGCGGCAGTAGTTGTGCACAGAGGTCGCTAACAATGCCGCTTAGGGACCCGAGGTTTCTTCTTCCAGCGGCCTACAGCGGTAAAAGCCGACGACCTCGAAAATTTATAGCCCGCCCCAATTCGCTTGTGATAGACGTCGTTTCTGCTTCGACAAAACAGCACCAGCGCACACATCATATACACCGACACACTCCACCACAATGACTGCTCAACGACTCCTTCGGCCGGCGCGGCACACCCTGCGCACGCTGCCCTTTGCCACACCCCGCGCCTGCGCCTGCCGCATCCACCAGTCGACGTCATTTTTCTCGACCTCTTCCACGACACGCAGCGCCTCTTCCAACGACGATGTCAACCGCTCCGGCCCCATTGACCCCCAGCCCACCAGCGAACTGCAGCTGGGCGAACTGCCGGGCGGCACGTTCCGCATCGAGCCCCTGCGCCGTGTCGGCGAAGACGTCGTGACCACGCGCGCCCGCTTGCTCTACCAATCGCGGAAACGCGGCACGCTCGAGTCGGACCTGCTGCTGTCGACGTTTGCCTCGGCACACCTGGCGACGATGACGGCCACGCAGCTGGAGCAGTATGACCGGTTCCTGGACGAGAACGACTGGGACATCTACTACTGGGTGACACAGGAGGAAAACACGCCCACCACAGCAGCCGACGAGGGCAGCGGCAGCGGCAGCGGCAACAACATCCGTGAACGCCCTGCGCATGAGTGGGCGCAAACGGTGGGCACGTTCAAGCCGACGTATCGCCCGGTGCCGGCGCGCTGGCAGGGCAGCGAGATCCTGGCGATGCTGCGGCAACACGTGCAGGAGCGGTCGGCCGAGGGCGAGATTGGCCGCGACGACGGCAGCGCAAAGGCAACAATCAGCAAGACGAAGCGGACCGGCGAGGGCATGGCCTTTATGCCGCCGCTGCCCGACTTTGGCAAGAAGTAGGTTGCAGGGAGCAAGGATGGGAGGGACATGCATGTAATAAAAGACGAAAAACAACTGAAACCTCGCATGGAATGCCGGATGAAAACAAAAAAGAAATTCGTTATGCTCATTATCAGAGACACAAAAAGTGTGGACAAAAGAGACAAAGGGATACGAAACAAGACAAGAAGAAAAGTACATGAAGAAAAGCGTAAAACACGACCGGCGGAAAAGCAAATATGCACAATGCACAATGCACAATGCAAAAGAAAAAGAAAACCCACCCAACGCTCGTCCTCCTCCCAGTAAATTCTCGTCCCAAGGATATCCTGCCCCCAATCAACCCCATATGAACGCCGGTTTTGTGAAGAATGACACTGAATGTACGTCGTAAAAGCGTCCCGAATGAGACGGTCGCACACGCGGACTCCCGCATCAACTGCCACTGCTCCCTCCGCCGCTGTCTTCTGGCAGGATCCTGCCTAGACTCCGCAGCACCTCCATCACCGGCATCTCCCGCGTGCCCACAGCCGCCTTCTCGCGGTCTTCGCGTGCCTTGAGTCGCGCTGCACCTAGTCGCAACAGCAGGTCCGCCTCGCGCCCGGCCACAGCCACCCGTTGATCCAAAACGTGCACGTTGGCCGCCAGGTGGTCGACCTGGAACGCCGCTGCGGTTCGTAACTGCCCAACGCGTTCTTGTATTTGGGCCCGGAAAGTGGCTGCATCCGAGGTTGCCACTGCTTCTGATTGTTGTTGTTGCTGCTGCTGCTGCTGCTGTTGCCGTGGCAGGACGGCCTGCAGCATCTTTGCCTCCTCCGGGTCGAGAAGGCTCTCGTCGGGTAGTGGTGGCGCCTTGGCGAGGTCGGCGGGACTGGCGTCGGCCGCGTACAAGGGCTGCAAGTCGAGTGTTGGCTTCGCCATCGACATCCACTTTTTCTTTTCCTCTTTTAACCTGTAGGGTGTTAGTATTGGCAAATTCAGTCTACCCGGCCACAGCCCTTCCTCATTCCTTCTATTTGACGCACCTCTTGATCCGCGCCTCAAGCTCGACAATCTTCTCCTCGTGCTCGATGTTGCGCGGATTCGGCTTGAGAACTACGGGCTTCTTGGGCTTTTGGGCCTCTTCGTCGGGCAGCTCGTCGCGACCGAACCAGTTGGAGAACTCGGCCCGGTTTGCAAAGTCTTTCAGCAGCTGATCTTGTATTGCACGGGCTACAAAGCGGCTAGAATTAGCACATACAATATTCAAAATCGTCGCATATCGGTGAAGCACAATGGCACAATGGCACAACAGCACAACGAACTTACCACCCAAGAGCGCACTCGAGTTGGCCGAGCCGTGCGGCGGCTTCTCCGACAACGCCCGCTCGCCACACCACATGAGCAGCTGCCGCATCCGCCGTGGCTCCGGCAGACCCTCCGCCTCAATGTGCTTGTAAAATTCGGCTGCGTCGACCTCGCGATGCGGCAGCGCACTGTGTCCGCTGTCAATCAGCGAGCTCGCGCGTCGTCCGCGCATGCCCACACTGCTGCGCCGCTGCCCCGTTTTCCGCCGGAGCTCCTTGTTGCGGTTGATGATGGGCGTGTCGCTAAACGGCAGCGCGATCGTCTGGTGGTGCACGCTCTCGCTGGGTGGTGTCCTGCTCATGTCGTTCGTGTTGTCGTTGCTCGTGTCGGCGCTGTCTACCACAGCAACATCGTCGTCGTCGTCACCATCGCCCCCACCCGCCACTTCGGGTTCTCGCCGCTTGGCCGTGCTCCCACGCGGTTTACGTCCCCGGCCACTGGAGGTGCTGCGTGATGCTGGTGGTGCTGGCGCTGGTGGTGGTACTGGCTCGTCGACCTGCTCGGACGATGTACGTGTCCTCCGCTTCGCCTTGGCTGCTGGTGCGGGCCGCGCAGAAATCTCGTCTTCTTCGTCCTCGTCGACGGGCGGTGGTAATGCTTTGGCGGCTTTTGGCGGCCGCCCGGGTCGCCGTGTCGACGCGGCCGGTTTTGACTGGGTCTCTACTTGTTGTGGTGAGGTGGTGGACGACCGTGTTGTCGACGGTGGTGATGCGGGGATGGCGCCGCGCCTCCGTCCTGTGCTCTGTCTACTCTTCTTCTCTGCGGTCGGTGCTGCCAGCTCCGGCGCAGCCGTCGTCTTGGCCCGCTTGGAGCCGCGTGTGAATGTAAAGTCGCCATCCTGCTCATCGTACACAGAGGTGGCTGCAAGACAAAATCGACAGTTAGCACAACAATGACATTGCAGAAAAAGGACATCCAGAAACGCGAGAACCTACCAGCAATGCGTTTGCTGCTGCGGCGGCTGGCCTGGTTGCTCATGCTCAAGTCCTGAAGCGGTAGACGGGTGCGTACGAGGGTCGTCATGGATGGCGGGCGCGGCGCGGCGATAGGAGTGGTCAATATGCAGAAGGTGGTGTGCTACGGACTAGAGTCGTGAATCGTGCGTCGTCCGTGTCGTCGCTTGGTGCATGTCCCGCGTGCCTCCAGGTGTGTGCCCGGTGTCGACACCCTCGTTCAGTCGTGGCCGGTTGGGTCACGGGGAAGGTAGAAACGCGTTCCGAATGCGCCGTCAGACGTTCCTGTTGTCGATTGATCTCGTGTTGCCCTTTGGTGTCTCATCCCCAGGTGGCTACTTGCGATGGCCGGGCAGCTTTCCCCGCTCAATCGGTGCGTTCCTCGATTGACGCACAGCAGTTGATCGCCCTCGTGTCGTTCGCAACCGCCTGGCCGTGGTGCCTTTCGTTGGTTGCGGACGATATCGCACACGCCTTGTTGACACTGTTGGAGCAAAATGACGCGTCGATTTTCCGTCCAAATCGTGGTCGTGATGCCGTGTTGGAGCCTCGTGCCAACAATCGCGTAATGCAGGCAGTGAGTGTGGGCGCGTCGGCAGTCGTCGATTGGGCGACTTGGCTTATGTATGGTGTGTTGTGCGCAGAAAGGACGGTATCGCGAGATTGCAAAAGAGTTGCAGGAGGGAGGGGAGGGGGTGGAATTGGGACGGTGGTTCCTTCCTTAACGAGCGGTTTCCGTCCTGCCTTACTTGGTTGTTGGTTTTGCGATTTGCGCCTTGGGGGCGCGGCTTCCTGGTCGGTCTTTTCTCCCACCTTTCTTCTTTCCCCCTTGTTCGTCGACGATTTGTTTACGCGCGCTGTATGGCGCACCTGATTTGCCAGTTTGGATTATGTGGAACTCGGCTAGCCTAAATTGGTATAGCTTGTTTGCCGAAAATGGGTGGCTGTTTTGTACGGAGGACTAGAGAGCGAGAAATATTGTCACGTGGTATCCAAAGGTCTTGTCACGTGTCAGAATTTATCATTAAGAACCTGGCGTCGTATCTGAGCAGCATTGTCACGAGAAACGGTCGTCACTGAAATTCCGCTACGTGCACCGGACGGTAAGCAGTCGTAATATTTATTGAATTTGATAGATGCCGAATACCAAGTGGCAGAACACTATATATACTAAGTTGCCGGTCACCGGGAATTTTGTTGCCTCTATCCCCTGTATCATCCACCTTCAACAATCCGGTTGACATCAAGTGATCTTCTCATGCAGCACGTAAAGAAAGAAGGTGTAAGAGATGAAGTAGCAAAGGAAGAGAAGGGTAAAGAGTAAATGATATGGGTAAAACCAAGCACGAAAAAACCGGAAGCCAAGGTTGTAAGGAGAATAAATGAAACAAAAAAAATAACAAACACGCTGAAAAGGCATCCCAAGGAGAAGGAGCCCCCACCGGCCCTGGTCCTCCTTATCCTTCCCCTACCAGGCAGGGCCTTGATGCCGCAGGTCCTTCCGATTTTGTGTGCGACCTGTGTTGCCCGTCGTTTTGTTCCAAACTCCAGAAAGGGCAAAATCGAAAAAAAAAAATGAAGACGGAAAGCGAACCAAGAGAATGATAAAATCAAAGAAAAAGTAAATCCACGGATTGTTCGTCCCAAGCTAGAATTATGGTATACGCCACCTTTTGCTGATGTTACACGTGAGGCAACGGCCCCATGGCATACCCTCTAGGAGGGCATACCCCCTTATCTCGCCTCGTCTCGTCCTTTCCCACATCTCATCACAGCTTCCTTTTGGTCAGCGCGGATTAGGGTGGGGGGG